>CM019180.2:54957325-55103490 GCA_009739505.2 Apolygus lucorum | reverse complement strand
ACCTTCCTGAACAATTTTGGTTCCGTGTCTGTCTGTCATGAAATCCTTGCCACACGCATAACTTCTACAATTCTCATCCGATATCGATGAAATTTTCGGGGATTGTGCGGGTTGGCGTGTAGATGGTCCCCTATGAAAATCGTCTCCCCCAGACTGATAGTAGCCACTGCGTATGCGCAAAATGATACCTATTTCCTTGTTACATCGTAAGATAGGGCGTTAAATTTACTATCTTTCTAGTGGTTATACAAAACTTTTTGTAAGGTCATGATGTGTGAAAAATTAACTCGTAGTCATTTTTGTCAAATCGTCAAAATTTCCTACTTTTTCATTTGATTGTTAAGGTTTTACTTCCACTTGGGTTTTCACGTACCTCTACACCAAAAACTGCGATAAGATCACAGCTTTCCAACTGTATAATTTGTTTTAATTTTACTCCGCTAATTAGGGGTGAAAAATACGTTTGAATGTGGAAAAACGTGGTTCCGCTCTTGGAAATCGAAGTTTTCTGGTTCTTTGGGCCTCGGGCAGGTTCGAGGAATTAGGGGTGGAATTCTACGTCATTTTCAACGCTATTCGAATGATTCTACCACCGTTGCTATGTGATAGGTCAGTATTAAATTTTGGTGGGTCCCAATCTTTTTTTTTTTTTATTTACTTGGTATTTATGCACAAATTGAATTTTCAATTCTCGCAACTCTCCATTGTATGAAAAAAGATGTATCTTATAAAGAATATCGTGTAAATTTGGAATACAAAATAAAGATGAATGATGGTTTTTAGAGAAAGTAAATAATAATCATGATTTATGATTTGTCACGTAAAAAAAAAATATTCGTGCCCACCAAAATTTATTACTGAGCTATCACATAGCAACGGTAATAACGTTGAAAATGACGTAGAATTCCACTCCTAATTCCTCAAACCTGCCCGAGGTCCAAAGAACCAGAAAACCTCGATTTTTACGAGCGGAACAACGCTTTTTCCACATTCAAACGTATTTTTCACCCCTAATTAGCGGAGTAAAATTAAAACAAATTTTACTGTTGGAAAGCTGTGATCTTTTCGCAGTTTTTGGTGTAGAGGTACGTGAAAAACCATGTGGAAGTAAAACCTCAACAATCAAAAGAAAAAGTAGGAAATTTAGACAATTTGACAAAAATGACTGACTTTACGAATTAATTGTTTACCCATCTCGACCTTATAAAAAGTTTTTTGCAACCACTAGAAAGATGGTAAATTTACCGATCTATCCAACTGTGTAATTCGATTTTAAATTGCACGTAAATTAAGAGAGTTATGGTCATCTTTATGGATTAAGGTCAAAAACACGAAAAAAAAATTTAAAATTAAAATAACTCGGAAATTGAGCGTCTAACGAAAAATTGCTAGGAGACACTTTCCTACTTAAATCAATTGTTGAATCGACTCCCGAAGTTTTTTGGTCCTTAACATGGGACACCCTGTATAGGGTAACAATTATCAATAAAATCGGGGACACTTGGTTTTAAATGTTTTTTCAATGGTCAGGTCGTCATCACTTACAAGAACGTTCTTCGTGTCATAATGCTACCTGCTGACCGAACACATAACACTAGCTGATTACTTATTAGGCTTCGTACATAATAGTTCATCTCGCACGTTATAAATTATCACATCTGCGTGCCGTGTGAAATCGGACACACGATGACCATTATGGAGCCACCCAGTTGGTCATAACAGTCGTTTCTTTACGTTGTCCCAAGATCGCGCGCAGGTGCGCTACCAGGTCCGTCAAGGATGCGCGCAGTTATTAGAGCATCGCTAATTACCCGTTAGTTATGCAAAGTCCCAGTTGGGGCGTAGCGCTAGGTACCTTGCGCAACACAACACACCGATGATAACTTCCTTTTGTAATGTTATGTTCTACCGAGATCACCTTATTTTCTTTTCCAAATAATAATCAATTACAATCAATTGTAATATTTTTGTTTCTATGTTAACATTGTGGGGTTTCCAGCAAGTACTTTTCATTTATTCATTCATTTTTCATTTCAGACGAAATATGATCCCGAGTCGGGCTAAATGGTACCAAAATGTCATTCAATTCCTGGTACCATGTTATCCTCAACGAGAAAGTTATACTGCCCACCCAACTTGGCGTACGTTTTGGTATAGTACCGTAAAACCGTCAAACTTTACCCCACCAGAGGTAACTTTACCCCAAAAAGTGAGAATCTTCAATTGTGATGTAAGCGTGGTAGAACCTAGATAAAAGTTAGGTATTGTGTTTTCGTTATTCTCCACATCCCAGAGAATCGATGCGACTTGCGATGGCCCCTTTATCCATGTTATCAGCTGTTATTAGTCATAGTTTTCTGTTCAGCTGTTTTTGTCCCGTTTCTCGTGCTCCAAAATTTCTTCCATATCAGTTGTTAGGAGTGGATTTACCAGGCAAGCCCCCATCATATCACTTTCAACATCTTATTTTGAACAAAATACAATAATCAAATTCTAAAAAAAGTGTTTTCTTAGTTATGCATTTGTTTACCAAAAATTTGATGTTAACTTTACTCCAAAAACCGGGTATCTTTACTCCACTATAAAGGTTGGGATAAAGGTAGCCTCACTCATATTTTTCTTATTTAATCTCGAAAAACATTTGAGTTTTATAATTTTCGCAGTGTTGAATGTAAAGTTTCTAGTGTATCTCATGTTGCAGAAGTAAGAGATGGGGAGAAGAAATGAGAAAAAGCTTGGTACGCGCCCCTACCGAAACTTTACAACAATGATATGAACATAAACGTGCTTTGGTCTCATAAGTTGTGATTTACAATATTATTTACTCGTGGGTTAACTTTGAAATTTACCATTGCAATTCATTTGAAAGTTATCGAATGTGAAACAGACTTTTTCTGTGATTTTGTTAAGTCATTCGTTTAATATTTCTTTACTTGTAGAAAGTTTTGTTCGATTACCTACATAAGTCTGTCTATATTGGAAGACTGAAATTGTGATTTCTTAACCAGAAATATTGCATTTCAAGCAAATTCGTTGAAATAAATAATCATTGGAATTTATATTTTTCTAAGGTATAACTTGTATTTTTCAAGCTAAAAAGTTCAATTTTTCAGAATGTATTTTAGAATAATATTATAAATACTTGATATTATCAAGTATTTCTGGGGTAATGAATTCAATCCCGACTAGTATCATTGCACCACTGCCCGTTTCTGTAGCGATAACCATGAGTTTTTCAGAGTGGAGTGAAGATAGACGCACTCGTAGGTAACTCTATTCCAACATTTAAACAATTAAATAGGGGGGTTACAACTATCTGATCAATGAGCTCGACCACTCAAAGTGTTCAGGAAGCCCTGAAGACCAATTAACTTATTTAAAAAAATCAATTTAACCCATTTCGAGTGGGAGAAATTGTATTTGGAAATGTTTTGGAGTAAATCTTGGGGTAAAGTTTGACGGTTTTACGGTATTTTCAATAATGATCCCTTTGACTTGACAACGATCATTATTTCAGCCTTCCTCAAAATTTGGTGATTTTGAAATTAATCACGCCCTATCAATCCTAATTTTGAAAAATTTGTAGCAGTTCCGTGAACTGCTCCGCGGAATATGCCTGAGGAGGCGTCGCTACTCTCCTAGACTTGGAACGAGGAAAAAAAAATTGGGTTTCCCTTGATACCCAAAATTCATTCTCATTTCATTTCGGACCTATATACGATTAAAGAGTTAATCGATATAAACCAC
Organism: Apolygus lucorum; assembly: GCA_009739505.2. Classification (NCBI taxonomy): domain Eukaryota; kingdom Metazoa; phylum Arthropoda; class Insecta; order Hemiptera; family Miridae; genus Apolygus; species Apolygus lucorum. The sequence goes on along the minus strand of CM019180.2, from coordinate 55,099,743 downwards.
ACTCCGTTTTGTTATTGAACCATACCCAATTCATATCTATATTCTAACTATTTAATTAATCAAATTAAATTATATTTTGTTTATTACTGGGTAGAAATAAGAGCTGGTTATTCCATAAGAATATTTCCAACTCTATTTCAAATTCAAACGACGTACATCAACTTCCCAAATATATAAGTCGACAAAACAATAATAATAAAATTAAATCAGTTAAGGATTGATTTTTACTTGTATTGTATTGCATTTGATACTTTTGTTGCCCTCATTCGACCTAGTTAGGTAACAAAAAGACATTTCCTACTATACAGGGACGTCCTAAAAGGTAGGGCAGAGCTCTATCCCTATTTTCTTGATAAATGTAGGAAGATTTTGGGAGCATTAAAAAACAAATGATTCAATCTAATGTGTGAACAAAAATAATACTTTCGATATTTTTCAGGCATTTTTCGTGAAAATTGGTGTTGATATCCCAGGATTCCTGTAGTCGCTGACGGCAACAAATTTCGACCATTTCAGTCATATACCTACTAACAAGTCGATATCAAAAGCTGGAAAAAACTCGCTCGATATTCGGACCTCCAATATAACAACTGAACTTATTGGCTGGTAAAATTCAACAATCACTTACAAATAGCGGTAGCAAGACACGTGGCTCAAGTGGTTAGCGAAATTCACGACACTGATCGGCTGAAGACGTCTCTTCCTGAAAACTGAGTTATTCATCGAAGAGTAAAATTGATAAAATCAGAGTTCTTTCACGATTGAAACTGTCAGTTTTGAATTTCATAGCTAATTTTTTTGTGACTCGAAAACAAATGATTTGGATTCTGGGCAACCAAGGATTTAGAAACCCTCTGAAGTAACTTGCGTTAATCTTCTTATGTAATGTTTGTTTTGCTCAAACTGATGTACCGATTTTGAAGGATTTTTATGTAATGTTCCTGGGAAGGTTATACGCTAAAAACTATCTAACCGAATGAGATTTGTCAGGCTTCTGTCAATAGGGAAAGGTCGGGAAATTTCACCATTTCCTGTCCATCATAGAGTGTTGGTATTTTGTACACAGTCTCTATGGGGTTACTGACAGTTATTGGCAAGAGATCAGATCGGCAGCTCAAGTTTTTAGTTAAGCTTTGTTTGATTTTTTGCCATTGAGCTCTGGAATTTGGTTCACAGCCTCTTGGAAGTTACTGACAGTTATTGGAAGAAGCCGTATCAGATGTGTCAGTTATCAGGTTACTTATCTCATCCTTGTCTTAGAGCATTGGAATTTGGATCACAGCCTCTTGGGGGCTACTGACAGTTATTGGAAAGAAATCAGGTCAGCTGCTCAAGTTATTAGTAAAACTCTTGCCTGTTTGCCATTGAGCCCTTGAATTTGGATCACAGCCTCTTAGGGGCTAATGCCACTTATTGAGAAGAAGTCGGATCAGATGTGTTGGTTATAAGAAATCAGATCAGCTACTTGAGTTGTTAGTTATTATCAGTTAACTTCGTTTGCTTGTTCGCCATTGAGCTCTGGAATTTGGTTCTTGGCCTCTTGGGAGCTAATGACTTTATTGTAAGAAATCATATTTGCTGATGTAGCTTCATAAGTCATAATACTTACTTCTTTGCCCTAGAGCACTTAACTTTGGTACACTACTTCCTGAAGGATTTTGACAGTTATGGTAAGACGTTTGGTCAGCTTTGTGATTGTGAAAACACACTTCTTTCCTGTTTATCCTAAATTGGTAAACAATATCTTTGAGATTTCAAAAGGCTGTAGGGCAGAAGACAGATCTGCTTAGTGAGCAATACAGCCAAGTATAACTTCTTGGAGTAATCATTGAGAAATCAGATGGACTGCTTGCCCGATAAGGGAAGATGTTATCCGAAGGCAATGCAACTTGTTACTTTTGAGGAACAAGAAAAGTCTCCAGGAAGGAGACAAATCAGCAGAGTAGCTGTCGGGCCGATCGAAAATTGAACAACTCGTATATAAGGTGTTCAAATAATCTAATCAACAACTTATTGTGCCCGTGCAACGCACTGGTAACCTGCTATTTTTTAAATTATTAGGAAAAAGTTTTTGTTTGAGTGGATGAATCATTGCTTTCTCGTTTACATAGGTGATAAATCATTACGTAACATAGGTAAATCATTACTATTGGGAGACTATTTAGGGCTCAAACAGCGGAAGGGTCACGGGGAAAAAGGATCAAACTCCTCTTTTCCTAATTCCGAGGAAATTGAAAAACAAAGTTTGAAGTCGTCCCAGACAGACGCTATGCATAAAAAAAGTGAACTGTAAGGGCCAACTGACCGGGAATTTAATTATGTTCAAGTGACAAGAAAGACAATTCAGTAGATCGAAGATAATTTCCAGAAATAATTAGAAATTTCAAACAAGGTATGGACTTTGATCTTTTTTCCTCACAAATATCCGCGTTCCGGTCACTATAATACCTAAAATTACATCACCATGTGACCTATTGTTTATTCAAATCTCGCAATTCACTTCAGTAAATTTACTAGGGTTTGTAGGGTTCTTACTGTTACCTCCAGAAAAATTTTTGGGCAAAAAGTGGCTTTATATTCCAAATTAGTTATAGTTTTTTACAAAACATTAATTTCAAAAGACAGAAAAATCAATAAATAATTCATTCATCTAAAGGATCGTTGCAATATGAAATGGCGTCATCATCTCCTACATTCCCCAACCTGTTAGACAGTGACTCAGAAAGTGTTAGCATCGGGGTTCACGAGAAACTGACACAAGTGTTTTAAATCCTTGGATTGTGCTGGTTTGATGGGTATGGGGCTGTTGTGAAGGTTTCCCAATGTTACAGCTGCTTTTGGTACTGAAGTCTTCTTCTTCGAGGTAGAAGGTGTCAAGGTTTGGTGTGATGCCGTACAACTCACGCAAAGGCGAGGTAAGGGGTCTTTAAATCGGACACTGATCTTTCTTCCCTGGGAGCGCACGGAATCTGATCCTTTTTCCCCGGAGCCCCGTATTTGTTTTAGCTTTAAAAAGAATGAATGCGATCTTTATTCCACAAAGTGAAACAACCCTTCGGTTCTACTCCTCCCAAGCTACAGAATGGAGTGCCTATCTCAATTCGGCCAAAAAATGGAGTTTGATCCTTTTTCCCCGTGACCCTTGACAGCTGCTGTCAAAGAAATTTTATGAAAATTATGGAGGTTATTTGATGAGCAAGGACTGTAAATCTACATTTGTGCACGCGCATGTTTTTCTTTTTCATTTTATTATTTTTAAATTTTTTAATTATTGTTTTTTATATTTTATTTATTGTATTTATTTATATATTTTTGTTTACCTTTGTAATTTTCTTCGAAGTTTTGAAAACTTCATAACGCATGAAATTCATGAAGCCCAACTATCTAGCTAAAATATTTCATCGTCGGGGATTCTTTCTGTTGGGCGCACAAACAAATTGACGGGAAACTGTATTCGCCGAGAAGGGTCAATTAGAACGAATGGAAATTGTGATTTTCGAGATAATTTGCTCCAAAAGTGAAGCAATAGTTTCGCCACTTACTTTCGGGGTAGATGGGCACTTCAATACATTTTCCTAATTATGACAACTGGTCTTTTTCGTCTAACGGCTACTCGAGGGAGAAACTGTGTTTCCGTGGGATGTGTGCAACCTGAATATTGCGACTCTGCGTGATTGTGTGTTTTCAAGCTGGTAATCTTTCATTGCGAGTACAAATAGATTCGGAACAGGAAAGCGTTAAGACATCCCGAAGGAAGGTGTTACGGCTGCGGTCTTTGTGATTATACGTACGTGATTGCTGTGCCCTTTTAAAAGCTCTTAATTAAGTGATAGGAGGTTTTGGCGACTACCACAACGAATATGTTAGTAGTGAGCGCTGAAATGGCTTTCGACTTTGGTTACACCATGCAAGTGTTTACTTTGTAGGCACCACCGCAAGCCGGAGATACTCAGTAGCAAATTTCGAGTTTTATGTGGAACTTCATAATGAGATAATTTGTGATGAGTGTTTTATCCTACTTTTTTTTAAATTTTTATTTCAAATCACAAACACACCTGCTCCCTATATGACTACAGGTCTACACCTCACGTAATGTCACGTTCATAAAAAGAATAAAATGACAAATAAGTAGTAAAATTAGTCAACAATAAGCAAAAAGTACAAAAACAAAACTAAAATAACACTCATAACAACATTCAAAAATCACTAAAATCTATGGATTCCAAGTAACACAATAACTCCTCCCGAAAATTCCGCAGCAGCTCCTGAAATGGGGTAGGCCAGCGACCTCCTGACAGCATATTCTTCCGCTCCAGCCTCGCACGGTTGCCATCATACTTTGGGCAATCAAATAAGATGTGATCCCAGGTCTGGAGAACCCTCATTTGGCACTGACAGCTGTCGTCATCCACTATCTGGAAACGTTTGAGGTAAGCCCGGTTTTTCCCTTGTCCGGTGAGGTGTTGAGTTAGCTTCCAGGATACCGCGAGATTTACGTTAAAACGAGACTCAACATTGGGAAAGAACCTCTTCGAATGGCTCCCTTCCTCAGTCGCCATCCACATACTCCCCCAGCATCTATTGCTGTCCGCTCTTAACCGAGATCTAAGTACTGAACGAGGCTTGAGCTCGAAAACGACTGGAATCGAGACATCAGCAGCTGCACTCTTGGCCCTCTCATCCGCCTCCTCGTTTCCCCTGATTCCGACGTGGGCCTCAACCCAGCCCAAATCCAATCTCCAACCCATCTCACTCGTTTTATCCTACTATAAGGATCTTAAATGATCGCGTTCGTGTCAATCAAAATGTCAATAATAATTCTTTGAGATTTATTCGCCTCTATCCACGTCAACTGATCGGGGATGGTGTCAACTGGAATTCAACTCCTTCTCTGCAGAGGTTTCGGTAATTTATAACCTTATCCTTTACTCAATGATCAAGCCAATAGTCAACATAAAATAAGATGGTGGAGACGGCACCATAATAAATTATTGAGGACCAAATTTTAAGGTATTATGGGGGTCTCAGTCGGTCGCCGTTCGTTCCTAGTATTTCGCGAAATTGAAGGCGCAAAAACTTGAAAAGTTGTACATACATTTGAAATTTTGAAGGATTGTAGAAATTCATTAGTGCACGGCCCTAGGGAATTGAAAAACTGAAATATTGCCGCTAGAATCACCAAAATTCAACAATAATTGCCAGAGAAAAATGGGAAAAACTACGGAATAAACTGTTTTTTCCATGTTTTTCCCATATTTCTCGGCAATTATTGTTCGATTTTGATGATTCTAACGGCAATCTTTCAGTTTTTCAATTCCCAAGGCCCATGCACCAACGAATTTCTAAAATCCTAGAAAATTTCAAGTTTAGCTACATTTTATAGGAAAAACATTAAACAACATTTAACACACTGAATTAACGGTTTTTCCAATTTTTCTCTGGCAATTATTGTTCGATTTTGATGATTCCAGCGGCAATATTTCAGTTTTTCAATTCCCTAGGGCCGTGCTCTAATGAATTTCTAAAATCCTTTGAAATATCAAATTTAGGTACAACTTTTTAAGTTTTTGCGCCTTCAATTTCCTGAAATACTGACGGCGACCGACTGAGACCCCCTTAAATGAAGAAATTAATTAATTAAACACCAGCTCTCATCAAGGGAAACAATTAGACAAATATAAAGGTGTATAACAGCTTGTAGAGAGTAATAACTTAGATAACAATTTGATGATAGGCTTCGACCTCATCCCATTTCTACACTCTCCTTCTTCTCATCTCTTGACGGATTCTAGGATGGAACATGCTTTAGACACCACCTAACTGGGCAAAAACGTGACGAAACCGTGGAACGAAAGTAGCGCCGGATTTTGTCATGATTTTCACTTACAACCGACCCGTTTCTAGGGAAATGCATCGCCGTTAGTTTTCATCCCACGAAAATCGTTCGCCACTCGTTGAAAAGCCGTCAATTTATGCGTGAATTATATACTGCCAAAACAGCTGTAAATATGGACAAAGCTGAGATAAACCTCTGATTTAAAAGAACTGTAAACAACATTAAGACAGTAACAATGTGAAACCGCGTAAGTTGAAGAATATAGTTTTTTCAGCTTACCTACGCGGTTTTACATTGTTACTGTCGATCAGCGGTAAAAAGCAACATCGATTTAGTGGTGTATTGATGTTGTTGGTCAGCTTGGTTTTTATGAATGTAATCAAAGGATCTTGAAACCTCGGCTTTTAGTCGCCCAAGTGTTTTCGACGTTCTAGATGTTTTCGATATCTTAATAATAACAGTACCTTTGGGACATCAAGAGGTGAATGAAACAACGAGCAATTTGAAAAGCAAAGAAGCAATTAAAGCAACTAAAAGAGCAATTAAAGAGCAATTAAAACAACAGACAACGAATTCCTAGTAAACGGGGAGCAGCAAACAAACAAAACACGGCTAAAGCATGTTCCATATTTCTTGAATTTTAGCAAAAGGCTCTAAGCAGTAACCATACGGGGTTTTAAACTTTTTTATAATACCTACGTTAATTTTTTGATGTTAATTTTTCCATATTATACATTGTAAATATTGCACAATAATTGTGCAATTATTACCTAATTATTAGGTGATACAGGAATTTTGAAAATTTGTTTCAACAAGTTTGTGCGCGAGGTGGTATTCATGTTTGAACAATAAAAATGTATTGTTATTATTAATAAAGTTTCGTTAAATTCGTTTCATGAATTGGTGAGAAACCAATATTTATTCTAAGAACGACGACAAATTGAGAAATTCCGTTTAAATTTCATTTCTGATATTTGTATAGAAAGGCGACCCTCCTACCTGTTGATGCTACCTTTACAATGGTGAATTCCACACCTCACACACTGAAACTCCTTTGAGTGTCTTTTCAGTCAATTACGAACCACGAAGTGCCCTGGAAACCATCGTATATTCAGTGACCTTGACCCTGGATAAGCGATTCCGATAGAGGATTAGGTTTATCGTTGGGCTGTTGCCGAGGAGGTGGAGATGGGATCGTCGATAATTATCTCGCTAATTGCGCTAAAATAGGATCTGATCGGATAATGATGATAGTTGTATTGTAGCCGCCCCTAACTGCATATCATTGCATTAGTCATTACCACATCACCAGCCCTAATAGACATCTAATACGTTATAGCTGTGTATTTGTACACCATTATATATAGAAAACGTATAATTATAGGTACCTAATCACTTTATTATCATAACTTATACGTTAATGTAAAGTATACGTAAATTATAAATAATGAATGCTATGAATGTGAGCAGTAAAGAGACTGCTGGGAGCTTGACAGTACAGGGTGTCTACACTTAAGATGGGCTCAACTTCGGGGTTCGATTCTACAAGGCATTTCCAACAAAAAATGTCTATTAGCAATTTTTTCTTAACCCCCTCAAAATGCCTTTTTCTCCACTTCAAAGTTTTTTTTCGTGTTTTCGACCTCACGTCATTAAAACTGTCATAACTCCTGCTATTTACCAAGTAAATTTAAATTTAAGAATATCATTAGCGAAGAAAGAGCGTTAAATTTCCAAATCACTGAGTGTAAAACCAAAATCTTTTAGCAATAAACCATTTCTGTAAAATCAAGTCAAAACGCAAATTATAAATTTTCCCCCGAAATTCGATTTTTTCTTATCGATGTTTTCATTCTGAATCCCTGCTTATTTCGATGGGCGCTCTTCGGAAAAAACATACCCAAGTTGTCAGCTTTCCAACGGTCTGTCAATTTTTGTTTTTAAAGTTTAATTGGAAGAGTAAATCAAGTTTGAATGCAAGAAAACGTGTGTTTTACAGGAAAATCGAGTGTTTTACGCGGTGTATGGTCTCCCTCAATCTTGACGAGTTTGGTATCATTTCCTATGTAATTTTTTTACGCTGAATCCAATGGTGACACTTCCAAATAATCCTAGATATGGTAGTGAGCATAAAGTAACACTTTTCTACTCAATAAAAAAATCAAATTTCTAGCTGATTAATGTGTTGATGTTTGATCAATCAGCTAGAAATTTGATGTTTTTATTGAGTAGAAAGGTGTTACGTCATGCTCACTACCATATCTACGAATAATGCGTACGATATGGACAAAAAATTTCTTGGACCATTGGATTCAGCGTAAAAAATTACGTAGGAAATGATACCAAACTCGTCAAGATTGAGGGAGGCCATACACCGCGTAAAACACTCGATTTTCTTGTAAAACACACGTTTTCTTGCATTCAAAGTTGATTTACTCTTCCAATTTAAACTTTAAAAACAAAAATTGACAGACCGTTGGAAAGCTGACAATTTGGGCATGTTTTTCGCCCAAATAAATAGCCAGGAATTCAGAATGATAACTTCGATTTAAAAAGAGTCATATTTCGAAAAAGTGTATAATTTGCGTTTTGACTTGATTTTTTAGGAGTGTTTCATTGTTGAAAGATTTTGGTTTTACACTAGGTAGCTTGGAAATTTAACGCTCTTTCCAACGATATCCTTAAATTTGAATTTACTTGGTGAATAACAGGAGTTATGACAGTTCGAATGACGTGAGGTCGAAAACACGAAAAATAACTTCGAAGTGGAAAAACTTCGAAGTGGAAAAAAGGCATTTTAAGTGGGTTAAGAAAAAATTGCTAGGAGACATTTTTTGTTGGAAATACCTTGTAAAATCGAACCCTGAAGTTATGCCCATCTTAAGTGTAGACACCCGTATAATTGAGATCAGGGGCAGTAGGAATAATCTCGGTTAAGTACGATCTCACTGGTAAGACCTGTGGCTACACTGACCACACCTCCTGGCAATTTTCTATTGCTGTTTTGCTTATAACCGCGCATAATTTTGGAATTTATGAGTACAAATACATATTTATTGCTTTAATAATCAACGCATAAATAATATCACGTTTTTAAAATAAAATTGCAATCAACTTGATATCACAACGTCATTAAAAACGTTTTCACGTTATTTCGATGTTGTTATAATAAATATAAAATGAGTTCCTCACATGAATACTCGTTCATTGTGCCCAGAAAACCTCCGTTTACGCCAACTAAAGGTCCTTCACATAACCAACCTCTTCAAAGGAACTCTGGTGAAAGGACATGCAGGGTCTCAACTCCAAAGAGGTAGCGTAGAATCGGAATTACACGGATTCATTCAACGATGTGTCGAGTTGGGAAAGAAGTTGCAGGGCTGTGAGAATGGGGAGAGCTACCGTACGATCTCAGAGGAATACGTGCCGCAAGGTGAACTTCACGAGCAGGCAAACCGTTCATAATGTATTATCCGAGTTGTTAGAATATAGCACTATGTTAGCTCACGAAGGGATACCTACTACTTTAGTGGAGTACTTTGTGTAGAAAATAATGGATCACATTTCAATAAGAAAATACATTTAAAAAAGTCACTTATCTAGCGTTTTGCGATTTTTTTGGCTTAGAAAGTCAAGATATTAAAAAAACGTCTGCCAAGTGGGTGTGGCACATAGCTTCCTCGTATCCATAACCCGATTATATAGATGACCCGATGCATAGTAGTTAATCTCTAAGTACCTTCCACTACCCTCATAGGGGACCATCTACACGCTAATCTGGACAATCCTAGAAAATTTCATCAAATTCGGATGAAAAATGTAAGTGTTATAGCTGTTACAAGGATTTTATGTTTGCGCATGCGCAGATGCTTCTGTAAATTTTAAGGCCTTGATTTTCATTGGGACCATCTACAACCTAATCCGCGTAATCCCTGAAAATGTCATCGAAATCGGGTAGAAAATGTGGAAGTTATGGCTGTTACAAGGAATTCACGTCTGCGCGTGCGCAGCGGCTACTATCAGTCTGGGGGTGATGATCTTCATTGGGGATTATCTACAACCTAATCCGCGTAATCCCTGAAGATTTCATTGAAATCGGATGGAAAATGTAGAAGTTATGGCCGTTACGAGGAACTCACGTTTGCGCATGCGCAGTCGCTTCTATCAGTCCGGGGATGATGATTTTCATAGGGGACCGTCTACACACCAACCCGCACAATCCCTGAAAATTTCATAGAAATCGGACAATAACTTCGTATAGTTATGCCCGTTACAAGGAATTCATGACAGACACACAGACAGACACACAGACACGGAAGCAAAATTGTTCATAAAGGTCTGAAACGCAAAACGCGAGTTAAAATTTTGATTTTGGAGAAATTTTTTTTCATTCTTGAAAAGTGAAAACAAAGCTTCCGACGATCTTCGAAACTTCGAAATCTTCAACAATACTCTACTTGTCTTCCCGGACTCAATGAGTACCTACGCATATCTTAGTTGTTGATTTTGCTTCCGAGTCTACCAAGGTAGCGGAAGCTTTGTTTTTTCTGTTTTCGGTATACCATACCGCTATTCCGTATGCACAGGGTCTAATTTGAAAATTGTATCCACTTGTCTCTACGAACTCACGGAGTACCCACTCGGCTATGGGATTTTTGGGTACAACACAAATATGTTCGCAAATTTCCATTATATTATATAAATTGTTCATTTATATAATATAATATAATTTCATTGGTGACACCTGTATTGTTCGTGAGATGTTTTCGGTGACACTAGTGATACCATGGTCCAATTAGGGTTGAAGGATTGTTTTGGGCGGATTTCGTCCATAGTGTGTACTGTTTCAAATTAATGTAAAATTAATCCTACATGAAGTAAATCTGACTCACACCATAACTTTCGTTGCAGATTAAATCATCTACGAGCACTAAATTTATCTAAGTGATCAAGGAAAAAAGCTACAAAGTCCTGATGATGCTGCAATGCCAAAGTGCACTCGACTAATAAACCATGTAACGAGGTAAGTCGAATAAAAAATTTTTATTCCCTGAACCTACCAAACTCAACTATGGTTGAACCTAACAGACCGTTTTCCGTTATACTTATCAACCTCCCTGCGATGCACATCAATCGAGTTATTTCCTTATTTCATCAGTTTCAACCATGAAGAAATTCATTGTACATACTTCATTATCCTCCTTGGACCCTCCTATCTCCTGTCTTATGTTTTAAATTGACTAAATTTCCAAAGGAATCAACCTTCTCAGTCGAGTACCACCAGTATTCTCTCGAAACACTAGACCAAATCTCTCCAGGCTGTGTTGTGATGGCTCTAGAACCGCTGACCACGTAGAGAGTGCAAAATCGAATGGTCTCATCAACAAAAACTTCTCGCTACCTGCATCTACATCAGATTGAGATCTGCTATTTTTCAGTCTCATCCACTCAACAAAAACTACTTATTAAACCTACTGACTTCCTCAGCGCTATCGAAGCGATAAAGAAAGGACCGAAAAAGACCGGCATATTGGTTGAAATAAATCACTCAATAAATTGGGAGCGCTACTTATCTGGATTCCCGGTCACAAGCTCACTTGAGCTAGTGGAGAATTAGCAACGCTCACTTTGGTCAAACGACGATGCCGTCCCGGAGTTGAAATTTTAGTAGCATGAAAACCGCCAAGAGTAGGTGCCATGGAGGATGTCAAGTTGTGGCACGTCAAAAATAAGTAACGATTTTGAGTAAGACTGGTTAAACATTTAGCATGGAATATGCTTTAGCCTTGACCTAACTGGCAAAAAGTGTTACTTTTTCGGGAACGGTAACTAGGAACGGTATCGAGTCACGAAATTTTGCTTAGTCGCTGAAACAGAACTAAGGATCGTGTAACGTGGTGTAACCTCTGAGATACTTCCATGTTATAGAGTTGTTTCAAATAATGTTGTAATCTCAATACAACTATAAAATACCTTCCTATCTGAAGACTGATTTTTAAAAGACCATTGAAATGTTCATACCGATTGTCTACAATCCCAGGGGAAAATCTAGCGATTTTTTTGTTTGTGAAAAATAGAGAAAGACTCGACCCTTCGGGCCTCGCCAGGGGGGCAAGCCCGGATGCTTTTCGCTTAGAACCTACGGCTAAAATTCAAGAAACATGGAATGTCTATTCTGCTATTTCTACAGACGCATTCTTCCAAATAAAAAAATTAAATTAAACAGAATAAGAAAGCGTGGCTAAAGCATGTTCCAAGTTTCTTGAATTTTGTTTTCTTGAATTTTAGCCGTAGGCTCTAAGCGAAAAGCATCCGGGCTTGCCCCCTGGCGAGGCCTGTAGGGTCGAGTCTTCCCCTATTTTTCACAAAAAAAACCGCTAGATTTTGTCCTGAGATTTCAGACGACCTTGATCGGTGTACAAATTTCGGTGTATCAAATCCTAAAACTTTTTTGTGGTGGTTTTAGCATCAATATTTCTTAGAGGAATCAATTCAACCCAACTTGTAAACCTGCAATACATGTCAGATAAAAAGAGTATCCTTCTGAGATTGGTCCAATAATGATTCAATTGATGTCAGCAAACAGCTCATCAATTCTAGAAATTTGAGAATTTTTTTTCTGAAAATGCATGCACGATTTTGGCCACACTTTCATGTTCCAGTTTTGACCAAACACACTTAAAAGAAATCAATTTTGTGCTGCTTTCATTCCAGCGCTTACTTATGAATAAACCACCACTTTGGAGTCTATAATGTATAGGAGGTACTTCTTAACATCCTCAAAAAATTGGGATTTTTCCTTTCCTGTGGTACCAATTTATAGAGTGTAACAGACAAGAATCGCTTGGTAACAATGGGGCGTGCGCATGGTTTAAAAAAAATTTTTGATCAAAAGTAGACCTCATCCTGAGAATTTCGACACCAGCCGTTCTCTTTTTGGATAAGTAGATATTTTTCTATGATTTTTCAAAGTTTCGAATTATTTTGACGTCGCGCGCCCCTAATAATTCGAAACTTTGACAAATCATAGAAAAAGGTCTTCTCACGCTAGAAGGTCGCGGTTGGTGTCAAAATTCTCAGAATGAGGTCTAGTTTAGATTAAAAATAACAATAAAAAGTTTTTCCGACCCGTGCGCACACCCTATTCATCTGAATTCAGTGAATATTTCCAAGATAAAACAGAAAATATCTTAGCATTTAAAAATATTATATAAATATGATCATTATTAATTTATATAACTCTAATGACCCCAATGGTTGAATGTGCCTAATAAATAGAAGCAATTCACATTCGTGTTACTGATTCATTGTCCAACAAACAAGTCCTTATTGGGAGCAAAAGGTTTTTCCTTCAGAACTCTGCGGTCTGGACAATAAATTAAATAAAGGGAGTAAATACGAAAAACTCACTCTTTGATGTAAACCAGTGTCCGGTGGTCTGTTCTCCAAGCTTTTCCCATATCACAGACTGTTTAACTTGAACTTTTATTTATTTATTTTTTCTTTCAGGAAACAGGAGTTTTATAGTGCGAATTGAACAACGATAATTGAAAACCGCGAAACTTAGAAAACCCCGCAATGAGGGGGCCGACAGAACTGAGGCGATGAGATTCAGGCGTTGAGTCGCCCCCGCTCACACTTTCCTACTCAAGAGTTCTGGAGGGAAGTTATGGAGGAGAGGGAGAGGTGTCCGCCAGGAACGTGGGCAGCTCCTGAGGCAACTCAGTCTGGAGCTTCTGAGTCAACTTCAGGCGATGTCCAAAAGCGACGACCCCGCCTGATCATTCGGCGTGTGTCAGCGGTCGGGTAATGCGCTTCTGGAGAGTCCGCCAGCCGAGATGCTGTTGAGGTGAGAAGGCGAGCTGAAGAGTTGAGGGGGTCAGTGGAGGAGAACTAGGCGAGATTGCGCAAGATGACGCTGTTTCCTCCTCATTAACCACTTGAATATAAAGAGCCTGTGGTTAGTGGGCGAGGACTGTGACCACCACGGAAAGTTTACCGCTTCAAAACTACTTTTTACTTCCCTCTCTCTCCTCAACAAACTAGAAAGGAAAGTATAATTACTACTGGTCACCACCTTCTATTTGACAGCTTGGCTAATGATTCTCGTTCGGGTTTTGATTGAAATGCCGTAACTGAAGACCAACAAAAGATTAGATCTCAACATGTTGACATTCTAATTTCAAAATTTTGTAGATGTACATTTTTCTCAGAAAATAATCACCACTGTTCTCGCAACTTCGACCCGAGGTGTCTGTACCTATTGTTTTGTATTAAGTGTCGTGAAAGGACATGCGGTTCTCATCTGTTGACGCTCCCCTCCGTCTACCAACACCTTCCGACCAAGAGCTCAGTGCAAAAGTTACCTTCTCCAGAACACCTTGCCGCTCGCACCAACATTTTCGGCGTTTTTGTCGTCCGTTTCTGCTAATTCTTTAGCATCTCAGGAAACTTCTGCAGTGATTTTCATCCACATCTTCAAGGAATCGACGTAAGTTTTGGAAAACGATGGCAATCCCAGCAGGATATTGCTAAATTTGCATTAATTTATTATGCTGGCCATACCGCATTTCTTCCGCAGCTCCTTGGGAAACCGGACCATATTTCGGACTACATCGGACGGATTCTTCATCGACGATCTCTGTGGCTCTCCTCACTTTCCAGTCGCTGTCGCCTTCGTCAAACCTGCAGCATTGCAGGTCCGTAAGACTGCCTTGAGGACGACCGCTGGTAACGCGTTGGATCCTTCCAGAATCGGAATTCCACGTTCCCCCAATAAGGTCGGCTCTTTCCTTATTTCTGAGCGTCAAACTCCTTAGGAAATCAAGAAAATTTATAGCATATTTATAGCATATTATCCACGCTTATGTATTCGGAGCTCCATAGGTTGTTCTATCAAAATTTATGTCGATTTAATCAATTACACTAACTTGTACCTATTCAACCAACACCTGAACTCATCAGTTCATTTCAAATATCCAATTACCAGTTTCCCTTCCACAACGGTCCTCATTTTTTTTTTAAATCGATCAATGGTATTTCTATAGTATCATAGTTCTTTACCTCTGAGTGCGAGACACGAACCGATCCTTGCGGGAAGATCTGAGTTCAAATCTTGGGTCCCGGGCGCGTTCTCGACCGTTCGCGACTCCCCCCCCCCCTCGTCAAACCCCAAAACGGTGAGGCAACGGGAAGCCATGAGTGAAATCATCAGAACGAATTCTGATCTTCCCTATGGAAGACAGCTGATGATGTCCGCGACGCCAGGAGTGGCAGTTGGACGAAAATTCAACATGAAATGGTTGTTTATTTTACTTTTTACTTTACTAATCACCATAATTAATATTAAATCAATCAATTCATTAATTAAAAAAAAAACATATTGCAAGCAGTTGCACTCATTCAAGTGTATACCGTACAGTACAAAAAACGCTGCAAATTATTACACAAAGATTTATTATTTTTCCATAAAGATCACTCCTCTGCAAAGAACACGGCATTGCCATTCTTACCACCAACCAACTTGAAAAAAAAAAAAAAAAAAATCGTTCGCATTTTGGTCAGCTAATATTTGAACGGAGATTAGGCCTCTTTTGCGAATCACACTCGTATTTCTGATTTATCGTAAGTCCAACCCTTAAATTCTCGTAGGGAACGAACGGTTTGTCCTACAGGGCTCCGCCTGGTCTCTAAAAATTCTATACTATCTTAAATTGATGGAAAAACAATACCTTTATATCAAAATTTTTCGAGTTAGGGCGTTTTCAAAATTTCAAACCTTATTTTTCAATCCTTAGAAGTGACCTACATCAACCAAAATCTTCGGGGCACAACTAGACCCCAAATGGAGCCGACATACCAAATTTCATCAAAATCGGTCAATGCTAAGTGGGGAAAGTGCCGCGTACGGCGTGCGGCCAAATTTGTATTCGATTTTTGGATTCTACATACCTTGAAACGTAAACCAACAAATTTTGAGGGGGGGGGAAGGGGGTTAAAAAGTTTTTTTCTTGGTCGATTCCAAAGGTTCGTTACTGAAAATAATAAACCAATAAGGGAAAGAACAGTCGTTAGTGAAAATAAAGGGGCTGGATACGAGGAAGCTATGAGCCACAACCACTTGGCAGACTTTTTTATTTGATAAAAAAAAAATCGCATTTTAAACCTCCTGGTTGTTTATAACTTAATTTTTTCTGCAGTTTGTATTTATGTATTTCCCACGCTGATGTAAATCGACCCCACTTTATTTAGTAAATTTGTTCAAGTCAACTCCTCCCCCAAGCACGAGATTTTCCTCACACGGGGGAGTAGCATTCAAATGATATTTCACGTGTGTATGATCTGACTTGGAAACTACTGGGTCCAGCGTATCTGGCTGGATCGAAAAACCAGCTCTCAACAACTAAAAAAGTTACACAAAAATGTTTTTCTGTATAGATCACTCTTCTCCAAAGATCACTGCTTTGCCATTGTCGCTATTTTTTGTTACCCACCAACCATAGGTAGTTACTAAATACCTACTATACTCCACACCATTGCGGAAGGACGGATTTTTTAAATTCGATTTTCGGATTCTACGTACCTTGAAACGTAAAAAATCAAATTTTTAAAGAGGGGGGAAGTTGTTTTTATTGCTCGATTCCAATTATTGAAAATAATGAACAAAAACAGCAAAAATCTCGATAGGTAATACGGATTAACCGTCGATATCTGTGGTTGCTAGGATGAACCTGACATACGACTGATGGATAGTTAATATTACACTATAGATAAAACAAAATGGCGGAAAATACGATACCCTACCACTCCTCCTCCTACCACCACCAGCCCCTGTGAGTGGAAATGGAAAAAATAAATTAATGCGATGCCATCCTTCACCCCCTCCACTTTCACTTGAGCTTCGTATTATACGACGACCACTCCCCCCCCCCCAGTCCTCCAGTACGTGGATGTTATGAGAGAATGAGGTGGGTGGCGGAATGAGGGTGAAGCTGGATGGGAAATTATAGTGGGCAAATGGAATGAGAGAAAAAGGCGAGGGAGAAAAAAAACTGGATCGAGGGATTATTACTGATAAGGTGGCGCGAGTGATAAGAGATAAAGTGGGAGTTGGGGATATGATGAGGGTGTGCGAATGAGGCTGGGAGGGAGAATAAGCGAGAGATGCGAGTTTGTGGTGTTTATGGTGGGCAAGGAGAAGCGGGAGGATCGCTTTTTTTCGTCTCATTTTTTGTTGTCTCTTTTTTTATGCGATAAGGACTTTAATGAGTTCTGGCTGTGGGAACTGTAGCTCATTCGAGGCGATTCGAGCCAAATTCTGAAGAGAGAGAAGGAATAAAAAGTCGGAGGTTAATGGGATGTCCGAGGGCAAGTCCGGGTGGGATTGATAAAGCCTCCGCATTATCCCTTCATTGTCGATTTTTCTCGATGTTGGGAGCGAAATGGTTACCTTTTGTTCGGTTATAAACAAGTTTTCACATCCAGTCATCAATGTCTTCATTCTCGGCCATCCTCAACGTTTTAATTAGATGTGATCGCCAGGAAAGAACAAGACAGGGTGGAGTCGGTATCGTGGAGTCAAATTTATTTAGGAAGCCAAAACTATTGCAACTGAAGAGTATATAAGGGGAGAAACTGCCATAATTCCAAAAATCTCATTTCGAGAAAAACTAAATTTACGTGTCCCTTGGAAACTAGAGAAATTTAATATCGTCGCTTAAGAGGCAACATCCTTATCGACCATTTCCCAACTTATCAGGAGAAGCAATAAACTGGTCGGTACGATCTGTTGCCATTAACAATGTTGGTTTTCGAGTTTTGAAAACCTCCTTGACTCCTTCATCTAGTAGGAATAATTTGAAGCCAAAAACTCTATGCAACGGGAGAATAGAAATGGTCGATAGGGGGTGCCTCTTAAGCGACGATATAATTTGCAAACAAAATTTACAAGTGTTCGACAACATGAGAAATTTTTTGATTCATTTCATCGAGGTATTATGTATTTTGGTTTACTATTTTGAATGGAATTTGGAATAATCGAACAATTAAAAAACAAGCCCCCAGGACCCCCGGATGCTTACTGCTTAGAGCCATGGCTAAAAAAACATGAAACACGCTTTAGACGTTCAATACTGATATGAAAATGATGATACGTAAATAAGGACTGCCAAGGCCCATAAATGAAAGTATAAATATCACGATTGTTATCTTATTACACTCGTATTTAAGGTTCCTTAGATTCCGTTTCGTAAATAATATTTACATATTATGTTGCCAACGTACTACATAAATAACACCTTCCTTTGAAATAAGTCATTAGTACAGCATTAGTTCATGTATCCTCCGCTAGTGATAGTACAGCGTTTTTCCTTTGAATCATATGAGATAAACTTAGTTCGCAGATAGAAATAATGCGGCTGGTCAATTTCCCGAAGGGTATACCTGCTAACATAGACGACTACCTGTTCCAAAATCTTAGGTAGCCTGTTGAGTCGGGCTGGGTAAAGGGAAGAGCCTCAGTAATCGTAATCCAGGCATCGAGCTACTCGAGTCGCTCAATCCTTTCACTCATTTTTCCTAGCTTGAATGGCTGGTAGAAGAAGGACTATGTTTTTGGGATTGTAATACACATGGACACCCTTACCAAACCATCCGCATTCTTTTAATCTGCAAACAGTGCCTATTTTGGTAAAGCTTGAGATAATGCGATGCAGGTGGTGATTCAAGGGAAAAATGCTTTACTATCCCTAGCGGCGGATACATGAACTAATGCTGTAGATGTGATTTAGACGTGAAGAATTTAAAAAAAGAATAAAGAAAAAAGAATTTAGACATGAACCCCGCTAAATCTTACCGCGAATGTGTTTACAGTTCTTTTAACTCATATAATATATGAGTTAAAAGAACTGTAAACACATTCTGAGATATTATCTCAGTTTCTTATATAATTACAGCGGTTTCAGCAGTATAATATACTATATATAATTTATATATTATATAATTTATGCATAAATTTAGGGCTTTCCAACGAAGAGTAAATGGAAACTTGGAAAAATATTGTAATAAATAAATAAATAAAAACAATAATAATAAATAATTAAAAATAATAAAATAAATAATAAATTAAAAAAATTGCAAAATATTGTGACACTCCGCCGACTCCGAAAGACGTGACTCTTTTTGCCAGTGAGCTCTAGGCTATAGCATGTCCCACGTTAAACAGTTTAACCCTCCTCAAACAATAATGGTTTACGTTTCAAAATACATAAACAGAATTTAAAAAAATGTATAACGGCGCCCGTCCGCCGTAGGCGACATTTTTCACAGAAATGCGGTTTATGGGCTCGCTAGGGAGTGAACGGTTGAACCTACAGGGCTCTGGGTGATCTCATTCAGTTCTAAAAATTCAATACTTCAGCTATTCATGATTTGTCTCGTCGCGTTCAGGGATTTTGCCTCAGACTCCTTGTCAAACGACTGTTTGTCAAACGACTGTTTGTCATACGACTTTTGGTCAAACGACACTTTGTCAATACGACGTTTAGTCAAAAGACTTTTAGTCAAACGACTTTCGTCAAAACGACATTTGTCAAAAGACTGTTTGTCAAAAGACTGTTTGTCATACGACTTTCGGTCAAACGACACTTTGTCAATACGACGTTTAGTCAAACGACTTTTAGTCAAACGACTTTCGTCAAACTTGTAAACTCAACTTTGTCCTAAGCTAGTGCTCAGCCTGAAGAGGCTAGGTTTGCACACGCTTAGCTGAAGAGATCCGAAAGATCGAAACAAAGAACCAAACAAAACGATCGCCACTGAAAGTGGGAATTTGAAACGTTTTGACTGAACCAAACGCATTCTTAATGTAGAAGGGGCAGTCAGTTTTGTTTCAGTGTAGATGGGACTTTGGTCAATCGTTTTCGTCATACGGTGACTCATCAGCAACGCGAAGTAGCGTTGGAACGACTTGGATTTAAGCAAACTGCTGTTTTAAGCTAAAAGCTTGTTTAGCAAACTGCTTGTTGTAAGCTAAAAGCTTGTTTCCGAAGAGTTTAAGACATTTGTCAAACGACTGTTTGTCAAACGACTGTTTGTCATTCGACTTTTGGTCAAACGACACTTTGTCAATACGACGTTTAGTCAAAAGACTTTTAGTCAAACGACTTTCGTCAAAACGACATTTGTCAAAAGACTGTTTGTCAAAAGACTGTTTGTCATACGACTTTCGGTCAAACGACACTTTGTCAATACGACGTTTAGTCAAGTTAGTTTGACCCCTTGGAAGTGAATGACATTAATCTAAAGCTTCGGGGCACAACTGAGGAATGTTTTTTCAAAAGGGAATAAATCCACTTTTTTGGGAAACTGATTTTGTTTTATTATTTTCAATAACGAACCTTTGGAATCGACCAAGGAAAAAAAATTTACCACCCCCTCAAAATTTGTTGATTTACGTTTCAAGGTAAGTAGAATCCAGAAATCGAATAAAAATTTGGCCGTCACTTTCGTGGCAGTTTCCCCACTTAGCATTGACCGATTTTGATAAAATTTGGTATGTAGGCTCCATTTGGGGTCTAGTTGTGCCCCGAAGATTTTGGTTGATGTAGGAGTCACTTCCAAGGATTGAAAAATCAATTTTGAAATTTTGAAAACGCCCTAACTCAAAAAATTTTGATGTAAAGGTATTGTTGCTTCCGAGTCTACCAAGGTAGCGGAAGCTTTGTTTTCACTTTTCAAGAACGAAAAAAGAAAGTTCTCCAAAATCAAAATTTTCACTCGCGTTTTGCGTTTTAGACCTTTCTGAACAATTTTGGTTCCGTGTCTGTCTGTCTGTGTGTCTGTGTGTCCGTGTGTCTGTGTGTCTGTCCGTCTGTCATCAATTCCTTGTAACGCGCATAACTATACGAAGTTATTGTCCGGTTTCGATGAAATTTTCAGGGATTGTGCGGGTTGGTGTGTAGACGATCTTCTACGAAAATCATCATCCTCGGACTGATACAAGCGACTGCGCATGCGCAAACGTGAATTCCTTGTAACGGCCATAACTTGTACATTTTCCATCCAATTTCAATGAAATTTTCAGGGATGTTACAGATTAGTATCTAGATGGTCTCCTATGAAAATCACCCCCTTCGGATCGATAGTAGCTACTGCGCATGCGCAAACGTGAATTTCCTTCTAACGGCCATAACTTCCACATTTTCCACTCGATTTCGATGAAATTTTCAGGGATTATGTGGATTAGGTTGTAGATGGTCCCCTAAGAAAATCATCATCCTCGAACTGATAGAAGCGACTGCGCATGCGCAAACGTGAATTCCTTGTAACGGCCATAACTTCTACATTTTCAATCCGATTTCAATGAAATTTTCAGGGATGTTACAGATTAGTATTTAGATGGTCCCCTATGAGAATCATAGAGAATTGTTTTTCATGGAGGGATTCATTCAAAGAGGGATGGTCTCCTGTGTGAATCTCAAATCTTATACATGACAAGGCTTCAATAGCTCAGAGGACAGAGTCTTGATTTGTGCTCCAGGGATCGCGGGTTCGAATCCCAGCCGAGGCTAAGAATTTTTTTGATCCAATCACATACATCTACTCACTTAATTTTTCATCCGAATTTGATGAAATTTTCTAGGATTGTCCAGATTAGCGTGTAGATGGTCCCCTATGAGTGTAGTGAAGGCACTTAGAGATTCGTGTTTTGAGATTAACTACTATGCATCGGATCATCTATACAATCGGGTTATGGATACGAGGAAGCTATGTGCCACACCCACTTGGCAGACGTTTTTTTCCATCAATTTAGGATAGTATAGAGTTGTTAGAATTTTGTGAGACCATGCGGAGCCCTGTAGGACAAATCGTTCGCTCCCTACGAGAATTTAAGGTTTGTACGTACGATAAATCAGAAACACGAGTGTGAATAGCAAAATAGGCTTAATCTCCGTTCAAATTTTAGCTGACCGAAATGCGATCGATGTTTTTCTTCATGTTGGATGGTTGGTGGCTTTGCAGATGAGTGATCAATATAGAAAAATAATAAACCATTGTGTACAAATTGTCAGCGTTTTTTTTTTTTATTGTCCTCATCTTTTGGATGACCCCATCGAACCCTGCAGGCTGTAGCATCCTAAACGAAACATATCCCTGTCCATTTAATAGGCAAAAATAAAGGTTTCAACTAAAAGGTTTTCGATCTTATCCTTCAAATATATTGTTTAGTAATGCATGCATTCCAGGGGACGTCCCATTGGATAAGCATTAGATCAGTTTAACCAGTTGGTAAGCGATAAAACTGTTTCACTCGATGTAATTTATTTATTACTTTAGACAAGAAATACTGACCCCCCCCCCCACCATTATCCACCTTAACATTTCTAGCGGCACGGGAGCCTCGAATCTGAAGAGCATTTTAAAATCCATGATCTACGATACCCAACATGCGAATTCGAGTTCACCCCCCCCCCCCCCACCACCTACCCAACGCCAACAATGGTGCCAGTCTGGCAACAAAGCGGAAATACGTCGTAACATTGAACTTTCATCTGTTAGTGTTGGTAGGCAGTCCGTCGAAGTTCACATCCGTATTAGGTGAAACAAAAAAAAAAAAAAAAACGAAATAAGCGGTTTATGGCATCATGGCACCATGTCCTGGCACCATGGTGGCACCACTATTAGTTCCATGGTCGTACAGAGAATAATTCATGAAAATCCGGAGGTATAATGAGAATTTTTCCTCAATTTCAAAGCTTGGGTACAATTAGTAAGCAGTAAAGGAACCGAAATATTGAAAAATCGGATATTTTGTGAATATTATCCCCACTCACCCCCTCCCCTTGCAAATTTTGGTACTCTGGTAAAATCATGTACAACTCGGAAGTTAATTGAGTCAAACAAAAAAAGAAACACGCAAATCGGTTGGAAATTGAGGCCTGGGCAGAGTTTACAAGATTATGCACGCAAACGCACGTTTTTTAAGCATTAACCCCCCCTTTCCCCCCCTTAAAAGGCAAAATCCTAGGGATGGGTATCGTTATAAAAGTATCGATACTGTATCGTATCCGAGTATCGATATCCCAAGTATCGTTGGGCATGAGTATCGATATTTTAAAATATCGAGTATCGATACTTTAGTGTCACAAACTATCAATATTATCCAATATTCTCAAGAAAAATAATTTTTCCAACAAGTTTTATTCATTTTTTACTATTAAGAATCCAAGCAGAGTGGTTTTTTCCATATATATATACGTTATTTGTGCAACCAAAGAGTACCTAATGACTCAAAAGCCTCTCTACCTTCTTCATTTCTTAGCCATTATGTTGAATTTTCCGCGAGAACAGTATCGATATTCGATATTCAGAAACATCGGATCCAAAGTATCGATATCCAAAAATATCGGATAAAGCAGTATCGATACTAAAATATCGAGTATCGGTACGAAAGTATCGATATTTTGAAATATCGAGTATCGATACCCATCCCTACAAAATCCGAAATTCCGGCGCCGTAGTGCACAACTAGATAGTTTTCCGCGACGAACAAAAAAAGAACCAGGAAAATCGGTTGAGAACTAAGGCCTGTGCAGAGTACACAAGATTTTGTTACACACACACATACACACACACACACACACACACACACACACAGACATACACCTATGGTTTTTTCACGGATTTGGATTCAGAATGGCCTAAAACGGATTACTGTGTGGTTATTTTGCTTCCGAGTCTACCAAGGTAGCGGAAGCTTTGTTTTCACTTTTCAAGGACGAAAAAAAAAAGTTCTCCAAAATCAAAATTTCCACTCGCGTTTTGCGTTTTAGACCTTTCTGAACAATTTTGGTTCTGTGTCTGTCTGTCTGTGTGTCTGTCTGTCTGTCTGTGTGTCTGTCATGATTTCCTTGTAACGCGCATAACTATACGAAGTTATTGTCCGATTTCAAAGAAATTTTCAGGGACTGTGCGGGTTGGTGTGTAGACGGTCCCCTATGAAAATCATCATCCCCGGACTGATAGAAGCGACTGCGCATGCGCAAACGTGAATTCCTTGTAACGGCCATAACTTCTACATTTTCCATCCGATTTCAATGAAATTTTCAGGGAATTTACAAATTAGTATTTAGATGGTCCCCTATGAAAATCATCACCTTCGGACTGATAGTAGCCACTGCGCATGCGCAAACGTGAATTTCCTTGTAACGGCCATAACTTCCACATTTTCTACCCGATTTCAATGAAATTTTCAGGGATTATGCGGATTAGGTTGTAGATGGTCCCCTATGAGAATCATCACCTTCGGACTGATAGTAGCCACTGCGCATGCGCAAACGTGAATTTCCTTGTAACGGCCATAACTTCTACATTTTCCATCCAATTTCAATGAAATTTTCAAGGATGTTACAGATAATCTTGTTTTGATGTTGTGATGTTTTGAGATTAACTACTATGCATCGGATCATCTATACAATCGGGTTATGGATACGAGGAAGCTATGTGCCACACCCACTTGGCAAACGGTTTTTTTCTGTTGAGTGTTGTCCAACTTCACCCCAGATCGATCGCATAATGACGCCCAAGTCTTACTGTTGGACGTCCTAAAAAGGAACTCAGTTTTTCAAAAAATCACATGTCCACATGTACTAAGAGTGCAATCTTCTGGTAGTACTAGTAATTGATTGAATGAAATTTCATTCTATAGATGACGTATGAGGTACTTTACGTTTCGGTAACAAGGTTAGTATAACTATCATCGGAGAGAGCGCACTCTATTTCAATAAAAAGGGCACATAATGACATTTTTCGTTTAAAAAGGCACATTTTCCAAATTAAAATGGCGCTTTTTCCTCCATTTTTGAATGCAAGCCGTTAATATTTTGATACTCTGATACTGATATGCTCTACGCTTGTTTGTACAATACTACGCCCAGAAACCCTGAAAAAATATACAACTGCTTGTGCAATTTGTTTTTTTTTCTCCTTCTTGAGGTTTTTTGAAAATGGATGTGTTCCCTTATAATAAAACACTCCTCAACTAGACCCCAAATATCAAATTTCATCAAAATTGGTCTATGGGAATCAAGGAAAGTGCCGCGTACCGAAAAATTATTCGATTTCCGTATTCTACATACCTTGATACGTAAACCATCAAATTTTGAGAGAGCCAAAAAAGCCAACGAAATCTGGGACGACAACATGGATACCGATGATACGGAACTGAGGATTGTGTAAACTGGTGTAACCTGCGAGATATTTTGTTATGACGCGATTTTTGTTATCGCAGGTTCTTTGGAGTTCTGATTTAGTGGGAGGAAAGTAGCGAAATTATGTGAAACGCGTGAGCTAAAATACATTCTGTGTTTTAATAATTTCTTCTGAAGTATGTAAATAGAGGGCTTTTTCAAATCTTTATTTCTGAAAATAATGTTCCAAAACTACAATCAACTCTCGTTTTTCACTTGTACCTAAGCTAATCCATTAGCTTCAGAAGCTATCTACAAAGATACTAAACTAAACTCTGCACACTCTATGTTTCCCTAATCTCAATATACAACCTGAGTATCGTCCTCCCTCCACCTTCCCTAATTATGCAGTCTAGCCGGATATCTTCCGACTTGCTATGAAATTTAATAACGACTGGGAAATATGACCTTCGACGTAATTGCGCGACTTTGACGTAGTTGCCCAAATTACAGAAGCTCCTCCATTCGCCATTCAAAGGGATCGACAATGATTAACGATCTAAATTCAGAACACCTCCCACCTTCCTCCCATACCCCCGCCATTAATTGTCGTATTAAGACGTTCGATGGAGCTCCGGGTGGGAAATCCTTGTTTAATTGTGCTCATTGGGAACCGCGATGGGAGAAAATTGATCATTATTCGTACGTTCGGAGGTTTAGCGAAGCAAAATGTTGGGCATAATTTGGAAGGCGCAATCAGCGGATTTGGAAGGCGAAGGAAACAAATTAACATTCAGGGGGGGGGGGGCTTTAATTGCAATTTAAGACGAGACGGTTGAGGAAGGAGAGTCATTAGTTGATGGGGTGTCTAAGACGTAGGCGATATCATGTAGCTCAGGGTCCCTTCCAATAATTCAGGGTCTACAGGGTTGTCTCATATCGAGACCTTCAAGCACAAAGACGCTATGTCTTAAAATGTAGTTTTGATAAAAACGCATAAAAAGTTTTCACCAGAGCAAAATTCCAAAAATAATGGCTTATTACACTAAGCTCTTTAATTTCTTCAAGAAATTTTCAACCTATAATCTTCAAGAAAATCATCATCGGGATCTATTCTTCTATCTATTATTATCTCTATGTTATGTTACATTACTGTATTGCCAGGTCTCCTGAAATCACATGAACAATACCTATCAAATATTCAGTCTTGCTGAGGGAGGGTTCATTCAGCTCTTTAAGGCTTCTTACCTTACTGTATTGCCGGATCTCCTGAGATGACATGAACATTACCTATCAAACATTCAGTCTTGCTGAGGTAAGGTTCATTCACCTCTTTAAGGCTTCTTACCTTATTGTATTGCCGGATCTCCTGGGATGACATGAATACTACCTATCAAACATTCAGTTGCGCTGAGAGAGGCTTCTTTCAGCTCCTAATGGCTTTTTACTTCACTGCATCGCCAGGTCTCCTGAGATGACATGAACACTACCTATCGAGCATTCAGTCATGCTGAGGGAGGCTTCATTCAGCTCTTTAAGGCTTCTTACATTACTGTATTGCCAGGCCTCCTGAGTTGACATGAATACTAACTATCAAGCATTTAGTCATGCTGAGAGAAGGTTCAGTCAGCTCCTTATGGCTTCTTACTTTACTGAATTGCCAGGTCTCCTGAGATGACATGAACACTACCTATCAAATATTCAGTCTTGCTGAGGGAGGCTTCATTCAGCTCTTTAAGGCTTCTTACATTACTGTATTGCCAGGCCTCCTGAGTTGACTTGAATACTAACTATCAAGCATTTAGTCATGCTGAGAGAAGGTTCAGTCAGCTCCTTATGGCTTCTTACTTTACTGCATCGCCAGGTCTCCTGAGATGATATGAACATTATCTAACAAACATTCAGTCATGCTGAGGGAGGCTTCATTCAGCTCCTTATGGCTTCTTACATTACTGTATTGCCAGGTCTCCTGAGATGACATGAATACTACCTATCAAACATTCAGTCATGCTGAGGGAGGCTTCTTTCAGCTGCTTATGGCTTCTTACATTACTGTATTGCCAGGTCTCGTGAGATGACATGAATACTACTATATAGGCTTCTTTCAGCTCCTTATGGCTTCTTAATTTACTGCATCGCCAGGTCTCCTGAGATGACATGAACATTATCTAACAAACATTCAGTCATGCTGAGGGAGGCTTCATTCAGCTCCTTATGGCTTCTTACATTACTGTATCGCCAGGTCTCCTGAGATGACATGAATACTACTATATAGGCTTCTTTCAGCTGCTTATGGCTTCTTACTTTACTGCATCGCCAGGTCTCCTGAGATGCCATGAATACTACCTATCAAACATTCAGTCATGCTGAGGGAGGCTTCTTTCAGCTGATTATGGCTTCTTACATTACTGTATTGCCAGGTCTCCTGAGATGACATGAATACTACTATATAGGCTTCTTTTAGCTGCTTATGGCTTCTTACTTTACTGCATCGCCAGGTCTCCTGAGATGACATGAATACTACCTATCAAACATTCAGTCATGCTGAGGGAGGCTTCTCTCAGCTCCTTATGGCTTCTTACATTACTGTATTGCCAGGTCTCCTGAGATGACATGAATACTACTATATAGGCTTCTTTCAGCTGCTTATGGCTTCTTACTTTATTGCATCGCCAGGTCTCCTGAGATGACATGAATACTACCTATCAAACATTTAGTCATGCTGAGGGAGGCTTCTTTCAGCTGCTTATGGCTTCTTACATTACTGTATTGCCAGGTCTCGTGAGATGACATGAATACTACCTATCAAACATTCAGTCATGCTGAGAGAAGGTTCAGTCAGCTCCTTATGGCTTCTTACTTTACTGTATTGCCAGGTCTCCTGAGATGACTTGAATACTACCTATCAAACATTCAGTCATGCTGAGGGTGGCTGCTTTCAGCTGCTTATGGCTTCTTACTTTACTGCATCGCCAGGTCTCCTGAGATGACATGAATACTACCTATCAAACATTCAGTCATGCTGAGAGAAGGTTAAGTCAGCTCCTTATGGCTTCTTACTTTACTGTATTGCCAGGTCTCTTGAGATGACTTGAATACTACCTATCAAACATTCAGTCATGCTGAGGGAGGCTTCATTCAGCTGCTTATGGCTTCTTTCTTTACTGCATCGTTTAGCCTCCTGATAAACACTACTATTATTTTTAAGATATCATTATACTAGAATATATATAATATATATATATAATATAATATATATATATATAATATATATTCTATATATATTCTATATATAATATATATTCTATTATATATTCTATATATAGAATATAATATATATTCTATATATATATATATAATATATATTCTATATATATTCTATATATAGGATATTATCCTAATATTATTCAATCTACATTATTCAACCATTACTTTTCACAGAAAAACGAAACTCCATCTCTGACAAAGCTCCAGAACCCATTGTCCCGAAATGAACTGGACACAATCTCCCTGGTGAAAAACGTTTCAAAGAGGCAATTGTCCCGCGTCCGCGGCCACTCTGCGTCCGGTGCTGTGGTTAGAACATCTCCACAAAAGACAAGAAGATTACTTTAAAAAAAGCTCATTTCAGTTCAACATCGGGCAACTTGGCTACATTAACATATAGGCTTTCTGTGTTCGCGACCGGAGAGTCAAGAGAATTTTTTTTTCAACATAAAGGTTTAGGATCTACCAGTTCTACAACACTGCTCCATCCGAATACAATCTCTTTTTTCACCTGGGCCCCTTAATACCTTTTCAACAAAATGTCGTTTTTTGTATCCTCCTCTCTCCCTCTCCGCGGGAGTTAACGCACGAAAAAAAGAAAAAATATACAATTACTAATCAGGCCAACGGTCAAAAGGTTAACAAACCGCGTACATTCAACGTGAATTTCCCCCTCTACACAATTCATTTACCCTTTCCTTTCTTCTTAGTCGGGTTTATTTTTTTTATCTTGAACGCAGAAAAAAGTTATTTTTTTAATTGTAAAAAGGTGAAAACCGTGGAGTGGGAGAGGAAGCAAAATACGTTGAAGAGGTGGCGGCGCGGTGCGGCGTGTAGACGAACGTTCGAAGCGTATTTTCCCCCTCCCTGCGGGTATTTTTTATTTTTTCATTGGACGGCTACGTGTGAAGAGGAATGGCTTCCCTTTTTAAAAGTGATTTCTGTTTGCCAGTGACAGGTGCATGCCCTCAACTACGGTTCAATCAAAATATTAAATTAACTCTTGTCCGCTAGCCCTTCTCTACCGTATTTTTTCTGTGTGCTCTGCTTTTTTTGCAAGTGGGAACGTAATCTAAACAGCGCTCCGGCGACATTTCGTAAAAAGAAAAAAAAACTTTTTATGTAGGTACTTTTTTTCCGAAACTTTTTTTCTCTTCAACTCGCGTGTATTTCTATCCTCAAATATATTTTCGCTTCACCCCCTCCATTTCTTTGTATTTTCCCCCCTTTGTTGGAATTGGATATACAATTACTCTGTCGACAAGTAATCAGAGAATCCACTCGACTTAATTTTTTTTTCGGGAATCCGGTGTTTTTCTATTTTGTACCTATCTCTTTGCCTCGTGTGGCTACAAGGTTTTTTTTCAACATGAAAGAATTGAGTGGCCATTTTAATCACATTGGCACCTTTATATTCCGATGTTTCTTTTATTTCGCATGAAAAATCCCCGAGGGTCTCCCACGGGTCATGGGTTTCCTTTGAACGAACATCATCCCCCATTTGAAATTATTTTGCGCGAAAAGTCATGATCCGATTCGGCTCCGTGAACATTTGAATTCGTCTGAATTGCGATGTACGGTGGTTTTTTCAATTTCCCAGTTGTTTGAAAGCTCAGCGTGTGTTTGACCGAAGTTGGCGATTATTTGAGAAGCTGAGTAGGTACATGACTCCAATATACATATATCCAATATACATATATACAATATACAATATATATATGTAGGTATATGTGTGCAATCAGCCAAAAAATCGATATTTTTCCTTCGATATTTTATCGATGTCGATACCGTCTTACGATATTATTTCGAAGTTGAGTATCGAATTGTCACTAGACGTGGGACGCTGGTACACCTTGTCACGTCCTGTCACTATAAGCAGACATTTCCCCCTCATCAGCCACCTCCACACGCCCTACTCCCTTCTGTCCCAGTCTCCCTATCGTCATTTCATAATATATTGTTTCAACCGATTTCATTATTTTACGCTTAACTCTGATTGGACCATGGTATCTCTAGTGTCACCGAAAACATCTCAGGAACTCCACTGATGTCC
Organism: Apolygus lucorum; assembly: GCA_009739505.2. Lineage (NCBI taxonomy): Eukaryota > Metazoa > Arthropoda > Insecta > Hemiptera > Miridae > Apolygus > Apolygus lucorum. Next base: position 55,069,400 of record CM019180.2, on the reverse strand, counting down.
CAAAGTATCACCGGAGTAACCAAAATTAATTGCAATCTGAATTTAATGGACAGCAAAATTTGTGTGGGCTATTAGAAATCTCAACGTGAAGTTAAGTCAAAAATTTCCAAGGGAACCAATGATCAAATTTTTCAACATTTTTGTCATAACATAATTTTTTGACTTCTAATAACTTACAAAAAAAGTTTTAAAAATTCAGTTCCGTCCATTATTTTTACATAGCAATTTAAATATGTGTGTGAGCAATTCAACTTCGATATCGCACCTCTACAACACGACTGTGGCAGGCCGGAAATATCAAATTTCGGGAAAACGCATTGTGTTATGAAAAATAAATTTGGGTTTGGGGGTGAAAACAGTGTTTTCCTGTAACTGTTACCGGTAACTATACTTACTTGTACTTGGCTAAACTAGATCTACTTAAACATAACACCCATGTCACACAGTTAAATAGGTAGTTTTCATGTTCAACTCACTCATATCACTTTTCAAGTATTCCTTGGTGCTGTAGAAGGGATTCAACGTCAGGAATTTCTTGAGCACTAGTTCAAATTGTAAGTACTTCAACTCCCTGATCTTCAATGGGATTGCGTTGTGGGATGTGCGGTGATACTGGTTCTGATTTATAGATATTCTATTAGAGGGCAGGGCCATCTGGTTCTTCCTTCTAACATCATATGATTGATTGATTGATTGTTTTATTTTACCACCAGGGGGAATTAGGGCCATTAGGCCCTCCATACCATTCCCCCTGGCTACAAAAACATAATACATTTCCTCTATGCAAATTTAAAAAAATAAAAATTATAAGATAACAAATACATTATACTCCATACTTCAACATCATTCACAAAATTTTAGTGTAATTAGAAATTAATTTAATTTAAACCCAAAGTTTGCTTGATTAAATGTTTGCATGATTACATGATATATATATGTTTCTAATGGGTACTAAACACAGTTATTATTTTCAGTGTAATTATTATTTATATAGTATAGTTTGTTGTGGTACATAGCAATCATCTAATTATGTCCAAATAATAATTTATGCAATTTCTCAGCTCTCCTCATACTTTTCTAATAGTAATGCTGTGAATTGTTTTTTAAATTCTTCCGTTTTTTGTGCCAGATTGAAATATTTTGAGTGCTCGTTATTTACTTTTATTGCCTGAATATTGAACGATCTCTCAAATATTGCAGTGCGATGGATCGGCATTTGGCATATTCCCCCTATTCCTGGTGTTTCTGTCATGGACTTCGGCCATAAAGCTTAGTTTTTCAAATAAATATGCGGGGCGCTTAAATTTAAGTATTTTGAAAATCATCATCGCAAGTGCCAATTGTTTTTTTTCCGCTATCTTTAGCCAACCTAATTGCCGAAATTTTGGTGTTACGTGTTCATCCATTCGCATCCTAAAAATAAATCTTATAGCCGCGTTCTGTGCTCTCTGAAGCCGGCGGATATCTTCTCCAGTTAAGTCACTGAGAGCAAAACACCCATAATCCAAAATAGGCAAAATTAGTGATTGAACTAACTGTTGGCGCACGCTACAAGGAAAATCTATACTAGCTATCCTTCTTAAGGATGGGTATCGTTATAAAAGTATCGATATTTTGTATCGATACTGTATCGTATCCGAGTATCGATACTGTATCGTATCCGAGTATCGATACCCCAAATATCGTTGGGCATGAGTATCGATATTTTAAAGTATCGAGTATCGATACTTTAGTGTCACAAACTATCAATATTATCCAATATTCTCAAGAAAAATAATTTTTTCAACAATTTTTATTCATTATTCACTATGAAGAGTCCAAGCAGGGTGATTTTCTCCATGATATAAACGTTATTTGTGCAACCTAAGAGTAATGACCCAAAAGCCTCTCTACTTTCTTCATTTTTTAGCCATTATGTTGAATTTTCCGCGAGAACTGTATCGATATTCGATATTTAGAAATATCGGATCCAAAGTATCGATATCCAAAAATATCGGATAGTGCAGTATCGATACTAAAATATCGAGTATCGGTACAAAAGTATCGATATTTTGAAATATCGAGTATCGATACCCATCCCTAATCCTTCTTAGTTGGTAGATGGCTCTAAAAACGGAGTTGCACATTTTGGTCACTTGCAAGTCCCACGATAGTGTATTTTGCAAGATAATGCCGAGATTGGTTGCACAGTCAACGAATTCTAGGGGAGTGCTTATCGTATGAGCCCACTTATCTTATGAGTGGGCGTCTCTGACAGGAAAGTCACCGTGCTTGACGTACTTGACGGACGAGAAGATGTAATGGTTTATGACTGACATTCAGTTAGTTCTACTAACAATATTCCGATTCGTAATAATTGTTTCACTCCTCTTCTGCTCCTATTGAAAGCTCGGTGGGTTCATCCCGATTGCTCAGTAGCCACTATTCGCTGCCACGTCGTCTTTAATTTTTAATACCTCCACGTGAAACCCCTTTTACTCGTGAGGTTGACAAAGTACAGAGTGGGGCAAAAGATATGAATCGGTTTTGAAGGACCAGAAATCGGCCTGTGGTGTAGGATGATGGGAGGGGTATGTAGCATCATTGAATCAAGTTAGTCTTGATGGTTAACTTGTATGTGCAGAGCTTTCGTGAACATGGGTATCAAATAATTTGAAACTTGCTAGATCTTCCTTCACCCATCTATAAGATAAATTAATTAAACCCAAACCCCAATTATTCAGGTTATAACATGTGAGTTCGAGTCTTCCCAGGGCACTTGATGTGTCTCCAGCTCCTTTTCTGGATCATCGTTCCCAACGTTCAAAGTACTAAATCCAGTCAAAAATTTGTCTTTGACTCCACTGTTTGCGAATCTCCGCGGTTTTTCGGGATACAACCACATCTCAACTTTGTGACATGAGGAGAAATACATGAAAGTTTTCATTTTTTCCAACCTTTCATGCTGTTTGAAGGTTCAGACCAGCAACCTGTAGAGTACTTCTAACCGTCACTCTTTCTAACTGTTCTTTCAACACTTCTCCTCAAATACCCTCATGTAACTGCTGTACAAGTCGCGGGTCCTGCAGGCTATTTACGATCGCGGATCAAAACCTCCATCCGCCACCATCCTTGGGTTCCACCCCACAACTTGCTATCAACCCTATCAGAAAAACAGCTTGCTATTTTCAACCCCTATTTTTTTCACTCAGCCGCCAATGCCTGAAGCGGCCAGAACCCCCTCAGGCGCCCTCGAATGTCAGCAAGAAGCTGCGCATATCAAACAAGCCGGATTTTTTCCCAGTTAAATATTTATTTCACCCCAAAGCGGTTTTTTAGACTTTTATTTCGCGGTGGAGAAAAAAAAACAAAAACTAGAGTGGACATGGGGATGAACGCATTCGACTGGATTTGACGCATAGAGAACCGACCCTAACTTTTTTTCCGCGTTTTGACGATAGCTCGAGGGGTTTCAATCAGGACTGCGTTGTGTATCATTCCTCTTTGCATCAGCCGGTTTCATCAGCATGCGTATAACTATATCGGGCAGGAAAAGAAAAAAACCTCCCACCTTCGAACGACATTACAAAGCTCGGCGTTTGGATCTGTATTTCAGCAGCGCTAGGGTTCTAACATCTAAAAATAAATAAAGAGACAGAAAAAACCTTGAAATGACTCTACCTTGAAAGTATTACCAAAATTATCTTTTGAAAAAAAAAAAACCCACAAATTTTTACACCTCACGTATGAGAGGTGCTGGATACTGGAAGCTCTATAGGACCAGTAATACAAAATAATTCTTACCTACTATAAAATTTGCGTTATCTGCTGCTCTCCTCACAACCAGTTGGTTAATCTAAACTAATATACGTAAGTATCTTTGTCTGTCAGTTTGCTTTTATGTTGGGAACTAATTACAGTGAAACGGCCCAACCGAAATGGGAAATGGACAACGTCTGAGAGTGTAATTGATAGGGGTTGTCAAGAAATTCACAGTTTACAGGATGGATAGGGATCACCCAATGGGCATCTCCTTTTCCTAATAATAAACTTTGAAGACAATTTCTATTGAAAACGCTGCAAATTAACGAGGGTTTATTATTTTTCTATATAGATCACTCGTATGCATAGTACACGGCTTTGTCATTGTCACCACCAACCAACAATAGGTACTATACCAACATATAGGTACTATTACCTACTACTTACCTACTTCAAAATCAAGTTTATTTCGAAGAAATAAACGCTTTACACTCAATTCAGTGAAATAGGGAGATGAGGTTGCCTTTATTATTAGGGAATTTGAATACTGGTTGCTAAGGACGCAAAAATGAGTACAACTCGAAGAAACGAACAACAATCGGATTTCGGTTAGCTACAATTTGAACGGAGATCAGGCCTCTTTTGCGATTCACACTCTTGTTTCTAATTTATCATAAGTCCAACCCTTAAATTATCATGGGGAGCGAACGGTTGGTCCTTCAGAGCTCTGGGTGGTACCATTCGATTCTAAAAATTCAATGCTATTTTAAATTGATAAAAAAACAATACCTTTACATTGAAAGTTTTAGAGCTAGGGCGTTTTGAAAATTTCAGCCCTTATTTTTCAACACTCAGAAGTGACTGACATCAACCAAAAGCTTCGAGGCACAACTAGATCCCAAATGGATCCCATATACAAAATTTCATCAAAATCGGTTCATGGGAACTAAGGAAAGTGCCGCGTACGACATACGGCGGACAAAAATTTTTCATTCGATTTTCTGATAGGTAGGTAGGTACTACCTTGAAACGTAAACCAAAAAATTTTGAGGGGGTTGGAAAATTTGTTTCTTGGTCGATTCCAAAGGTTTATTATTGAAGTAATAAACCAAAAATGAGTTGTAATGAACTAAATTTAAAGACATTTCCACAAAATTTAAAAATTAAGTTCTCTTCTTTATAATGTACGAAGGTAACGTAAAGTTCTTGAGAACGTATGTAGTTTACGGTATAAGAGGGAGTAAGAACCAACTGACCAGTTTTACGTTATGATGTCACAATGCAGGAATGGATCCACTTGTACTAGATTATCCAAACCGCCAAGGCAGAAAAGGAGCCAAATTTGGAATCATACGATGCTGTGGGATGACGATCGTATTGAGACTGTGTAAGTTTGAGATCTTGGTTGCCTTGAAGTGGTTTTTCTGCTACCTCCTGGTGCCGAATCTGAAATAAATGGAGCTGTACCGCTCACAGTATTGCTCGTCTCAGTCAAACAGACACTCTTCTACTAGTCGGTATTATTATTATTTAACTTAGGAACCAGAACAACACTTGTCTGCAAAAGAGACGTAAACAGTCAATAATCTATTAATACAATGATTGAAGTACCTATTCAAGTTTATAGTGTAGAAAATTTTAATGTAATCCTTATCAAATCAAAAATAAATTAATGTTGACGGTGACAATCTCAGGGCCCTCGATGGTCTATTCCATGGCCAGGATTGATAGCAACCTTCGCAGATGCTCAACTTTTACGGTTTCCATCTAACTTCAACGGCTGGGTTCGGATAGACGATGAGCTCTCAGAATCGTTCCCAACTCAGGGTCTGAGGCAGGTTCTGAAGGCAGCATGGGATACGTTATAGAATCAGGCGGCCACGTTGGGACGTCCATGTTTAACAGCACAGATATTGCGGTATGCGGACGATATTGACATCGGAGGAAGAAGCCTATACTCCGGAAGCCCAAACTCCGTGCTAGAGTCATTCTCGAAACTGCGAGTTGCAGAGGAGGATTGAAGTCAACCAGTCCAAAACCGGTACGAGTATATGGTGACAAGTTCCCAGGGAAATCGACCCAGCCAAATTGCAGTTGATGGTTATAGATTTGATCGTGTTGATAAATTCGTCTATCTTGGGTCCATAGTGACGAACGATAACAACATGGGGGCTGAAATTCGGAGAAGGATAGTATCAGCAAATAAACGTTAATTTGGACTGGTAAACCCATCATAGCCCAAATTAACATTAAAATGCGCCTCTACAAAACCCTCATTTGGCCTGTACTATGACCTGCACTAAACTCATAGCCCAGTCAAAACTGAATTCTCAGGTATGAACGAAAAATTCTCAGAAGAATACTCAGAGCTATTTTCGACCCAGAAAATTAGGCTTGAAGGGTAAGGAGAAATACCGAGGTAACGGAGCTGTACAGGGGCTGTTGCAGGGTCCCGTGGGCAGGGCACGTGGTCAGAATGATTTCAGAGGAAGTACCCAGGAGACTCCCTAAAGATGAGGGGATGGTACAAGACGTTCTTCACTGGGTGTTTTAGACTGGAAAGCGCCCGCACAAAACCGAATTGAATTGTAAAACTTAGTAAAGGAGGCCCTCACCACTCGTGGGTTGTATTGCCAAGAAAGAAGAAGAATATCGAATTTCATACCAGGGGTCAGTTGTGACCGCGGCCGCTACGGAACGCGTCTTTTAGACGAGTCTCGGACCGGCTACTGCGGGGAAGTCGTGAGTTCAAATCTCACTGCGGGGGCGTGTTTTCGTGCATCCTGGGCTCAGCTCCCCCTCGTCACAACCCAGGGCGGTGAGGGGAAGCCATGAGCGTAATTACTCACTAATTTCATGCCGAATTTTCAGCGACTACGAGGGTGAGACTTTCAATGTTACCCTACATATCTTATCACGATCGGATCATATCAGGCATACACCTAAAGAAATACTTGTGACTCGCAAAACTTTTATTGATTTTTGAGAGTTGAAAATTTACATTTTTATGATCTCCACACGAACAAACGGGTGCGAAGATGCTATGTGATACACCTATTTGGTGGACATTTTATTTCGTAAAGCGTTTTGCGGATCATCATGAAATTCAGGTTCGAACATTCGATTTGGATTGTGATAGAATCATCTTTTATAAGAAAATTTTTTATTTGAGACCTTCAAAACATATATTTTGGGGATCGAGGGCCAATTGAAATAATTGGTACACACGAAATGGGGTCGGTAAAACTGTATATCGTTATTTCTAATCTAAACTAGACCTCATTCTGAGAATTTTTCAGAGTTTCGAATGTTTATGACGTCACAGTTGGCTGGGGGATCCCGCCCAGGCGGGAGGGGCGCGTGACGTCAGAAACATTCGAAACTGAAAAATCATAGAAAAAGATCTACTCATCCACAAAGAGAACGGCTGTTGTCAAAATTCTCAGGATGAGGTCTACTTTCGATTAAAAATTTAAAAAAAATCAGGCACCCTATTGGAATTTAATAAAATTCCTTGGGAAGTTTGTGCATGGGAAGCACGAAAAAGCGCTAAAAACCAAAGCTTTTGTACCTAATTTAATTGGTTTTTCTAAAAAAATATCATTTAAAGAATTCAATAATTCTTTAAAATAACTATTCAGTTAAATACTACGTTTTTCTTTCATGGTATGGTGAAAGGGAGTGAGGAGAGCCACAAAATGCATGAATACACGAAAATGATAAGGAGTATGGAAACAAGAGGCCAACTGCTACTGCTGTTCGATATAGGACAGCCTCAATGCAGAGTATCAGATAGATGAGGAAATACTGTTTTTGTGGCGGAGCGATGCGGGGGACAGCAGGGGCAGAGCCAGCAATTATGGCGGATGTTTGAAATGGGTTCGCAACGGGGGAGTTTGAGGTCTTTTAGCGTCAGAAAAGTGAGTTATGGCACCCCGCCGCTGATGGTGATTTGTGGTAAGAGACTTCTGAACTAAAACTGATTGACGAACACTTGAAAATGTTTATTTATGGGGTACGGCGGACTTGGCTGGGGTTGACTGGATGCCACAGAGAAGGGATGTTTTCTCCCGTACGCCCATTTCACGTTTGGACACATGCATGCTTCTCGCCTGTACTGAACACAAGCTTATCTATGATGAAACCTCATGATAAGTCAATGAATGGATTAAACTGGCTCAACATAGAAAATGTGTAGTTTGGAACTATGCATTTTAGAGAATTGAAAAAAAAAAACATATTGAGAAACGATATCGTGATCTCAAAGTTGTGGGTGGCTTCAATACGAAAGTGGATTCTTGGTTGTTAGGGAAGCACCACCTGTTGACATGAAATTCCAAATGAAGGAGAGAGGATTTCAATCGATCAGCTGAAATATTACTCACTTCCGTCAGTGAACGTTCATGTGCATCATACACTCATAGTTTTGATACACCACCTCCATTCCTCAGTGTTAGGGTACGTACTACGTAGGGAGTTTTTTGGTTTATTATTTTCAATAATAAGCTATTGGAATCAAGCAAGAAAAAAATTTACCCCCCCCCCTCAAAATTTGAAGTTTTACGTTTCAAGGTACGTAGAATCCAAAACGCTGCAAATCATTGCTCAAAGGTTTGTTATTTTCTGTATAGATCACCCTTCTGTATAGATCACTGGTTCTCCATCACCTATGGAGCTTCGGAGCTCACTCAGCTGATCAGTGATCTGAAGAGTGAAGAAGATCTCGAATACTGGAGACGCCTGGAAGAGCACTTCCATTCAATAGGATTAAAAATGGCTTCGGAGCTCACTCAGCTGATCAGTGATCTGAAGAGTGAAGAAGATCTTCTCGAATGCTGGAGACGCTTGGAAGAGCACTTCCATTCAATAGGATTGAAAATGGCTTCGGAGCTCACTCAGCTGATCAGTGATCTGAAGAGTGAAGAAGATCTCCTCGAATGCTGGAGACGACTGGAAGAGCACTTCCATTCAATAGGATTGAAAATGGCTTCGGAGCTCACTCAGCTGATCAGTGATCTGAAGAGTGAAGAAGATCTTCTCGAATGCTGGAGACGCCTGGAAGAGCACTGGTCAGCTGATTGAGCTCCGAAGCCATTTTCAATCCTATTGAACGCAGGAAGCTGAAATTTGAGAGGGAAGGTCAAGGGAGAATACAGGTGGTGGTAGGTGCTATTGATGGAGAACCAGTGATCTATACAGAAGGGTGATCTATACAGAAAATAATAAACCTTTGAGCAACGATTTGCAGCGTTTTGGATTCTACGTACCTTGAAACGTAAACCATCAAATTTTGAGGGGATGTTAAAAATTTTTTTTTCTTGGTCGATTCCAAAGGTTCATTATTGGAAATAATAAAACAAAACCCCCTACGTACCCTAACTCTAGGAATGGAGGTGGTGTATCAGAAATATGAGTGTATGATGCACATGAACGTTCACTGACGGAAGTGAGTAATATTTCAGCTGATCGATTGAAATCCTCTCTCCTTCAAATGGAATTTTATATCAACAGGTTGTGCTTCCCTAACAACCAAGAATCCAATTTCGTATGGAAGCCACCCACAACTTCGAGATAACGATATTGTTTCTCAATATATTTTTTTCAGTTCTCTAAAATGCATCCATTCATTCATCTGCCTGAACCTCGTCGGGCATTTTCAAAACTGCCTAGGCAAATGGTGAAACATCGGATTCTTCAAAATATTTCCCTATCTGCCCAGGGTAGATCATGGATTTTAAAATGCTCTTCAGATTCGAGGCTCCCTTGCTGCTAGAAATGTTATGGAGGATAATGGTTAGGGGGGGGGGTCACTATTTCTAGCCTAGAGTAATAAATAAATTACATCGAGTGAAACAGTTTTATCGCTTACCAACTGGTTAAACTGATCTAATACTTATCCAATGGGACGTCCCCTGGAATGCATGCATTACTAAACAATATGTTTAAATGACAGAACCCGTGTTACGCTGAAATCGGTACACACAGCGGCATTACAGTTCGTTCTGCGATTGCAGCATCTGAATGATATAGAGCCATGATATAGTCCGGTGTTCGGTATACTTGAAATTATTTATCACAATTAACGCCTTTCCACGCCTACTGTTAATTTTATGTTGAATGGAGACATCCATCACCGCATTGCACTTCACGTGAACGACAACTGATATCGAGCACATTATCAGTCTCGACGATGTTTCCCCAGTGTGATCAATGACCTTTTCCCCAAAATAGACTCAGTCAAAGCGGCCTTTCACTCCCTGTTTCCCCAAAGTAGTCGTCCTCTTCCTTTGTGGTGAGACTACAAATCTTGATCTTTTGAAAATGTTTGAAAATCAAAAATGCTTCTGAAAATGTGAAAGATTTTTCCATGGATTTGAGTTTATCTCTGAAGGTGAAGTATTTTTAGGACGTCCCACAGTAAGACTTGGACGTCCTTATGCGATCGATCTGGGGTGAAGGAGGACAACACTCAACAGAAAAAAAAATAACCACACAGTAATGAATACGGATGTGAACTTCGACGGACTGCCTACCAAAACTAACAGATGAAAGTTCAATGTTACGACGTATTTCCGCTTTGGTGCCAGACTGTTAAGTTAGTTCCGCTAGAAATGTTAAGGTGGATAATGGTGGGGGGGGGGTCAGTATTTCTTGCCTAAAGTAATAAATAAATTACATCGAGTGAATCAGTTTTATCACTTAACAACTGGTTAAACTGATCTAATGCTTATCCAATCGGACGTCCCCTGGAATGCATGCATTACTAAACAATATGTTTTGAAAGAGGATTTGCCTTCACCACCTAAAAGTCCTGTAAGATGTGTAGTATTCAAGTAGCGAAATCTGGCCCTTCAATTTGAGGACATTGCTCACATCCGAGGCACAGTGCTTTGCTATGTGAGGTAACAATGTGTGAATCATATGCGGCGCTTTAAATCGGATGCAAACACTATTAAATGAACATTTATTGTCCACATGTAAACCTAATACCAAGAACAAGTTAACAAGTTTATTTTAACTGTGTTTAGCATTTTGTGGGAAATGAACTGAAGTTTCATACCTGTGTTGAATTGCAATGAGCACCTCCGATCCAATATACAGAAACGTCATTGATTCGCCTCTCATAAGTTTAGCGGCTAATGGAATAATTCCCTTTTGGGGTTTTCTAGACGGCGGGAGTCAAACGAGGAACAAAAGTTAATGAAACCAATTTCCCCATCCTATATAGGTCCCTTGTTCCTATTGTAGTGGTCGACGTGTTTTCAGACGGTGATCCAATACAAAAGTCACCATATCGTTCTAACAAATGAACAGTGTTGTAGTCGAGCCCAAAAGCATTGTCTCACTTTCGCCAATGGAAGTTAATTATTTCTATCATGTCCACAAGGTTTTTTCTTCTGTTTTTTTTTTTTCAATGTTTTTTTCCGAAGGTACTGTTTTTGTTAGTTGCCTCTACGCTAGGGGACAAGTGCTGCTCGTATTAATTCGGTACGGGGGCCCCTGTTTTCCGACCTGCAAGTGGACGTCTCTCGGGAAACGCTAAGGCCGAAATAGGGAGCAAGTTTTTTTTTCGGGGATGAAAATTAAAACGGCGCTACAGCGACTGGGGGTAAAGACAGGGTCCGGGAAAAAACGTGAGGGGAACGGAAAAAAATTCAAATCACCTGATCAATATCAATACGGTCACAGAGAGGCCATGTTCTCTTGGATGAGCTCCACACCACCTGCCTCCCTCTCTGCTTAACTTGGAATATTGCCTTGTACTTTCATGCGCATATAAAGGTACATACACGGTACTATTTAAACCTTAAGTTAAGAGTGAAAAATACAAAAACAATTCGATGTAACAAAATCGAGAAAATACATCTATATCTCGGGATCTAAACCCGCGACAGGAAATCTGGATAATGTACCGAATGTGCACAAGCTGGCTACTAAACCACGCCTCTTGGAATTGCTTCAACACAAAACAAAGAAGAACAAGCGGGCTGTATGGAAGTAAAACTAAAGAATACTTCCATAGTACGCGTCGAGGGCTAATGACAGCTGAGAGGCGGGGGGAAAAGGATAGGAGGGAACGCGTTTGTTGATTCTGTTTTGTAGCTTGCTTGTGATTAAAGCAATTTTGTCGATTATTATCTACGTACCGTATTGGAGAATCGTAACCAGCAAGTCGAGTACAGAAGGCGAGCGCTTTCGATGTAAGGACATCATCTTCAGGCCGTCGAGAGAGTACTAAAGTTTGTCAGTCAGTCGTTCTATTTATATAGTCTGGTGAAAGGATCAGAAAGGAAAGGGGGCCACCTAGTAACGAGGCCACGTGGTGAAAGGTTGTTTGTCTGTCATGTCAAGTGAAAGGGAGAGATAAAACTAATCCTATTAGCTATAAGCTCCCATTGTATATAGCTAACTTATTGCTAAAATTATTAAATTTTATCTATATCTATTTCTAACTTAATTTTTTTAAAATTTTTATTTTGGTTAGTTGGTTATTTTTTATTTATTGTTTGAAATTATGATATCCCAGGTCGTTTGGTTGTCTGGAAGTTAGTGGAGTCATAGGGGTGCTGTTCGCGTTTGTAAGGAGATTGGTAGTGTGTTCTGTTCGTTGTCTTTTGTTGTTCAGGTTGTCTGTAAATCCGTCTGTGGGTGTTTTTCGTTTTTGAATGAGTTTGTCCAGTGGTTTGAATATAGTGTCTGAGGTAGTGTCAAGTAGGTTTTTGTTTATTAAACGTCCGCCAAATTTACGTAGTTTGTATATTTCCTCCTATAGTACTCTCGACGGCCTGAAGATGATGTCCTTACATCGAAAGCGCTCGCCTCCTGTACTCGACTTGCTGGTTACGACGGATTTTCCAATACGGTACATACGTAGATAATAATCAAATAAATAAAGTTTTCATCAGATGAAATTTACAGGTATTTTGAGTGGTAGGGTTTACCCCAGAGGTAGTGGGGGATTCATGTTCTAATGATCCTCGATTATAGCACTTCCAAGTCAAATTCAAGATTTTCCTAAACAAATTCTAGATTTTCCAAACCGAATTCAAGATTTTCCAAACCAAATTCAAGATTTTCCAAACTAAATTCAAGATTTTCCAAACTAAATTCAAGATTTTTTTTAAACCAAATTCAAGATGGTTTTCATACAAAATTACACATTTAGAGAGTTGACAAGTCAATTTCAGTGTAAACATATCTAATGTTTCTATCGGTGATCGTCGCCAGCAAAACTCAGTACCTACCGGATGTAAAGTACTGTAATGAAAGAATCCAAGTATTCCTTCTGTATGTCCATTCCTTATTTACGCGCATCCCTTCTTTACATGCACCTCTTTCAAATGTCTGATGGTTGAACACGATCGATGTATTGTTCTACTTTTCTCTTCTTGCGAGTTAAGGTCTAGTTTATGCAATATTTACATGCCTTGGTATGGAGATTCCGGAATTTGGTACCTATGGAAAATCTTGAATTTGGTTTAGAAAATCTCAAATTTAACTTAGAAAATATTGAATTTAGTATAGAAAACCTTGAATTTGGTTTGAAAAATCTTGAATTTTACTTAGAAAATATTGAATTTAGTATAGAAAATATTGAATTTGGTTTTGAAAATCTTGAATTTGACTTAGAAAATATTAAATTTAGTATGGAAAACCCTGAATTCAGTTTGAAAAATCTTGAGTTTGACTTATGAAATTTTGAATTTAGTATGGAAAACGCTGAATTTGCTTTGAAAAATCTCTTTGTCAGTAATGAAGAAGAGCCCACGTAATATAAATTATTTGGTTTTTGCGATTGCAAAAATGTTCATCTGAATTTAACTGAATAAAATACATTTAATACGCTAATTATCGAAGAAAATAACTTACTGTCTCTAGAAGAACCTTACACCTATTGTAACATATTAAATAACTTTTCAGTCATAAAATATAATAATATTCTCGCTGCAATGCAAATATTATTACATGTTATGTTTTACTAAGACTGCGTGATTTCGAGTATAAAAACTTTCATTCATAACTTACATTTATGAGAATAATAAATGAGCCTACAGCAACTCATTTCCCAACGCGAGCTATGCAGCTCATACGGGAATATTAGCTTTCCCTATTTTAATTTTCGTTTGATTTGTAATTTTGATATTTATTTTGTAACTCTTGTTTAAAATAGCAGTAACTTTTGTTTCCTAATACAAATAAATACATAAAAAAAGAGTGACTCTAATAATCTATGTGATTATTTAATACATATTTTTCAAGTTATTATTTGAGCGGATTTTATTAACAATATTTTTCCTTTGAATAAAGGAGGTAATTAAGATTCTTACATGGTTTTCTATCGTACATACCAAAATTCGTCCTTTACGGCTCTTCTCATAAATAACTCTTGAAGATTAGAGATAGTTATTGTTGATTCTTCAAAAAGATTATCATACGACGATTAAATTATTATATAATATATAATAATTTAATCGTCGTGATAATATTATTATCATCTTAAATATCACATGTCTGTGCTATTTTACAGAACGACACGCTCTAACACATCCGTGACTAACGGGAAAGGTGATAGCGCCTTCACTAAGAACCTGCGTAACTGAACTGTTGTGCGGTTGAGTATAACATACTGCTATCAGGCGTTGGCCATGTGATACGAGGATAACTTCTTACTTGATGATGACGGTGACCAGAGGAATACTTATTTGGGTAGAATCAAGGTGAGTACAGGAGATACCAAGGTGAGTATAGGATCTCCTCTACTCACCTTGGGGTAGATCGATACCTACTAGGCTACGGCTTACCTTGAAGGTGTGGGTGTTGGCAGACTACAGTGGCCAGGTGCTAAACATCAGCTGATGTTAGCTGACGTGTTTTTAATATCTCAATTTGAATTTGTTCACTGTTACTTGTAGGGATGGCATATTGAATGAAATATATCGATACATCGATGCATTCGATATATCGGAGGAAATATATCGATATTTCGATATATCGGAAGATCTACTTTAAATTACTTGTGGAGTAGGCAGGTGAATTTAATCGTTTTAAAACAATATAAATATCAATTAGGATGCCATTTATGGACATATCGGAGTATCTACTTGGAAAATCTTGAAAAAGTAAGTTGGTAGGTGAATTGAAAAGTTACTCTCATCATTTTGGAAGAAATATTATCGATTTACTCGACATATCGGAAGATATATTTGAAAAAAACCTTTTGAAATAAGTAATAACCTACTTTCAAAAGTTACTGGGCATGAATGATCGAAATTCATTGTTTAAAAACTGGAAAAAAGAGTCATTGCAATGTTGAATTAATTTATAAAAGGACAGGGGTGTATACTGTAGACAATCATGATCCTTCAAAATTGAAAATAATTGTTGTGAAAATCTGCTTCACTTCGTATAGTAAGTAGTTTTAATCTAGACGAGCCTCTGTTACTGTAATTGAGCCTTGAGAGCGACTGTAGGTGTAAAACATTCATGTACACAATCATGTCTGAGCTGAAGTCAACAGTTTGAATTAACCCATCACTAGGTACCTACAAAATTTGGAATAAAATTAGGTACTTGATGTTTTTACAGGTACCCCCCCCCCTTCTCGTCCATTCATTTCAATATTTAATTTAAAAAAAAATCTTTTTGCTTGAAAACTGGTTGCGATATATCGGTAAATATATCGATATTGACCGATAAGATCGGTTCTCTATATCGATATATCAAACGTAATGCATCGATATATTTTGTGTATCGATAAATCGTTGCCATCCATAGTTACTTGGTAAAAATCTAGAATTCTGTCGGTTCGGATTAAATAAAATCTTTACACCGTTTGTTCACCGGTCTTACGTCTATCTAACATTAATATAGCATAAATTGGTGACCCCGACGTGATGACCCTCTTTGAAGAAGATGGTTACCAATGCGACACCCACAATCTAAAGCTGGGTTCACATAGGTGCGTTAAGTCCGTAATGCAACACCTACCTACTAGGGCATTTTTGAAAATTTCAACCCTTCATTTCCATTTGGTTGGTGATTGGGGTTTAAAGAGAGTTTGAAGAGGTTGGGGTAAAAAAAAAACTTTTTTTTACCTACCAACTAATGGTAGGTACTACCTGCCACACCATACTGGCTTCACACCTTCACAATCAAGTTTATTAGAAAGAACTGAACGCTTCACACTCGATTCGAAAAATAGAAAGCTTCACATGGAAATTTGATTACTGGTTACGCAGAAAGCAAAACTGAATACAAATCGAAGAAATGAACAGCGATCGCATTTTAGTCAGATAAAATTCGAACGGAGATTAGACCTCTTTTGCGATTCACACTCATGATTCTGTTTTATCGAAGGAAAACCCTTAAGTAGTCTAAGGGACCGAACGGTTTGTCCTACAGAGCTCCGGGTGGTCTCAACAATTTTTAAAAATTCAATACTATTTAAAATTGGTGAAAAAACGTTACCTTTATTTCGAGAGTTTTCGAGCTAGGGCACTCCTGAAAATTTCAACTCTCAATTTTCACCCCTTAGAAGTGACTGACATCAACCAAAAGCTTTGCGGCACAACTAGACCCCAAATGACAGATGAATGATGAATGATCGGTCCAGTGTTGCTAAGAAAAGTGCCGCGTACGGCGGACGGACGGAAAATTTTTTATTCGATTTACGGATTCTACAGGTAAAACGATTTACCTTGAAATGTAAGACATAAAAAAATAATAAAATTTAAAAATAAATTAAATTAAAATAAATTTTGAGGGGGGGGGGGGTTAAACTTTTTTTCTTGCTCGGTTCCAAAGGCTTATTATTGAAAATAATAAACCAAAAATAAAAATTTTGAGTGGATTAAAAAAAAAATTCCTACAAGGCATTTTTTGTTGCAAATTAGTTGCAGAATCGATCCTTGAAGTTCGGTCCATCCAACACCCTCTATGTCTTCTATCCATCCTCTTCAGTTCATAATACTGGGATGCTTTCCTTACTCTCCTACTGACTTCGATATCTACTTCTTCTCTATCCTGTCCAACTCAAAATATTTAGAACTCTTCAAGAACCTTAGATTTCAACCATATCAACTTTACATGGTCGGTAATACATAAACGAAGAATCGATTAAGTGGATGGGACGAGATAAGTCGTTCCAATACCTACTCTGTGGAGGATAACCGGTTCGGATGCACTGGAATTTGAACTGAACCTCATTTCAATATCATTAAAATTGAGAGCAGGACCGAATAATCACCCATAAATGCCATTAATCGTTCGGAACCCCGGGTTCTCATTAAAAAATAAATTTCCAGGTCATTGCTTCCGTTGATAATCTCGAAGCGTAAAAGAGGTAGTCGGGAGGCTGGGTAATAAATCAAAAATTTATTCAGAAAGCTGTGGAAGATTTGATAAATCGTGTTGATGGATGGGGCAAGAGAGGGTTCATTTGACATGTATAATTACTCCAATGGAGAAAATAAACCGAGGAAGGGGCATAGAATAAGTTTCAGTGGAGGTTCCAAAGGAGGGATGTAAGGGGTGTGTGGTGAGGGGGGTAGCGGCGAATTTGCACATAAATGTTGATTATGTATTGTAATGTATTCCGAAGGTGGGTAGGTGAAGCGGGCGAAGAGATGGGAGGAGAGAAGACCGAGCATGATTAACATTTCTACCGGCTTTGATTAAACTAGCAATTATACTCCTGATTATAATATAAATTACAACGCCGAGGAAAGGGGAAGGGTGGAGGGAGGGGTAGAGCAAGAAACGGATCTCTAAGTCCAAAGGGATGAACGGAGGGGAGTTTTGAGGGCTTAGAACTTGGTCCTAGCCGGAACCTATCACAATAGTTTGCAACCCAACGCGGTTTTGGTTCGCTTTATGAAGACCATATATCCTCTTAATAAGGCAAGGGCTCCCATCAGACTTACAAAGTTCTCTTGGAGTTTGGAAATCTTCCGTTGAATCCTACTTGGAAAGGTTGGGCTCGCAATTAAATTTCTTCATCGCGCGCGTAATTTCTTCAGAGCACGTTAAAGTCTTCACGGGGGAGATGAAACGAATTTGATGGGTTTATTTGATACAGCGAAACTTCAATGATTGAGGACGGGAATATCTTCATTCAACCTTCAACAACTTTTCAAGGTTTCACAGCAGAAATTCTGTTTGGCTCTTCCTGGCAATACACCAAATTTTTGGCTATCTTATTAACAAAACTTGCAAAAAAAATGGAACTAGAGATATTTTTTCTAGGATCGATTGGTATTGTGTGATTATGGAGAAAACAAGTTTTTGACTTCGAAAGCCCCTGGAAAAACTTTTGGTAGCCTACAAACCACGGGACTTTTTTCAGTTATACTCTTTTTACGTAGAAGAGTCGCATCCTAGCGAAATATTGACCATATAAATAATGAAATTATTAAATTCTGCGTCGGATGAACTGGTCAAACCTCAAATTGAGACTTGTTTAAATTTATTTACATATTATATTACTATTACTATATTTACATTTACCTTGAAATTCATGAAATTAATCTTTACAGTCTTTTAATAAAACCGACTGTACTTTGTTTTCAAGTGATGATACTTCTTTTTCTGGGAGCCTCAGATATTCGAATTCATAGATTTCTATTTGCTGACCCCAGGCAAGGAGTCATTAATCATGAAAAATCCTTGTAAAATTGACCCCCAGCCCAAAGACATGTCCAATTTTTGACAATGTCAAATTTTGATGACGATTTTTTTCGTTTATGTGCCAAAGTAATGACATTACTCGAAAGTACAAGAAGAAATTTCTCCCTTTTAGGGAAAAACAATAGATCGTTGATATGTCCATTATTGTACTCGTAGGTGTAATTTGAAAATTAAAATTATGAAATAAATTACACACAAAATATGTTCCTACCTATTACTTTTTCAATGAATAAACAGAATTTTGAAGAGATAATGTCGAAATAATACTTTATTCGAATAATATGTACCTACCTACCTATTACTTTTCATTGAATAAACAGCATTTAAAAAAAAAACACAAAAAACTCTCCGATCGCTCGTATATATTGCAGTATTCTAGAGGACCTTACTTCATAGCTACCGATATGTAGCTCTGATTTTGTTTACTGGTTGCAGCGTTGCATTTTTTGTGGCAGAAAAAAAGTGTCGCGAAACATTCCTCGAAACCGGCCAAAAGACGTATTCATGTCAATAATTTTGTTTTTCTCTAAGAGACCAGAATCCTTGGACGAAAACAGCGACTCACGAATTGAAAGCTACAATTCTATTTGAGAAGAAAATTGAATTTCTACCACTACAATCAAAAACGTCTGCCAAGTGTGAGTGGCACATAGCTTCCTCGTACCCATAACCCGATTGTATAGATGATGATGCATAGTATACATGGTGTCCAAGTAGCTACGCTCCCCCCACTTGATTTTGGTTTATTATTTTTTTCTAATAGTGTACGAAAAAATCTGACAAACGCAATTCTTTATATTTTTTGAGTAGAAATCAAATATGACAAAATTGCGCTACGCGCCATAGCAAAACCATGCGCATCAATGATAAACTTTGTTTTTTCAAATGGAAACGTCTATTCGGAATCTACGTCAAATTTTATGAACATTTTACTTCGACAACTTTTTTTTTCGATCACGCGCATCTGATTTTTTTTTCGATTGAGCCAAAATGCAAGAGACCTAATGTCCCTTAAATTAAAATCCAATTCAGCTTCATAAAATTAGAATAAAAATTACGAAGGTTACAACGAGCTACCAGTTCCAACACTTTAATCAGAGGTGTGTTGGTACAGCTGTACCAGGAGCAGCTGTGGAACCGAGTAACAACTTGGAACAGTTCCACGCAGTGACAAAAACCCGACCATTACCGGTCCAGTTCCACAGACCGATAAGATATCTTGAAGTGGCTCTGGACCTGGAAGGGATCATTCGGACCAGTAAGGATGGAACCGGACCGATAAGATATCATGGAGAATGGCTCTGGATCGGGAAGGGTTTTGGACTGGTAAGCATGGATCTTGTTCTCAGTTCTGTTCCATGTTGTACCTGGAAGCGCCCTTACTACTTCCATGGACCTTCCATGGAATGTACCTAATAGTATCATGGAATGGCTCTTGAGCGGGAAGTGATCTTCTGGACTGGTTAGCATGGAAGTTGTCTCCAGTATTATTAATTTATTATTGTCATGTTAAGTTCTTAAATTACAACGTCATTAATCTTTCTTTGAATAGTTTGGTCACTATAATCTATAATAAATTGTCTCTTTTGTAACACTTGTTCGAATTCCTTCCTTTTAGCGAATTTTCAAGGAAAATGATGCTATTGTATTGCAAGTTGAGATCATAAGCATGGAAGAAGGACGATAGGGATTTGACTGCCTGCTTCATCCATGTCATGTGAGTGGGATTTGACCGCCTGTACCGTTAATGGAACTGTACCGGTAATTTGAAACGGTTACATCTTTGTCACTGTAACCGTTGGAACCGTTCCAGGGAAATACCTGGACCGACACACCCCTAACTTTATTGAATAATCTTTCCAAAACATTATCCAATATTTAGTTTCCCGTAGCAACCATGGTTACTAGGGATGAATCATAATAAAAGGATGAGAATCCTGTTACATAGATGGTCTTCTATGATGGTAGTGCAAGGTACTTAGAGATTGATGTTTTGAGATTAGCTACAATGGATCGGATCTTCTACAGTAAAATCAGGTTATGGATAAGGGAAAACTATGTGCCACACCCACGTGGCAGAATTTTTTCTTTTGAATTTCAATCGCCAGAAAACTCGGCGAGAATCGAGGTGAGGTAATGACCACCATGCTTACTCTAACAAGCCACTTCTAACGTCGAAAATGGAATTTAAGGAGTCGTATTTGTCAGAACTTGAAGAAAAATGTCATATATTGATAAACACATAGACATGAGTCTTACACTATTGACGTTTTAATAAGAATAAATTGGATAACCTCACACCTCTCAAACTGGCTACGAGAGAGACCAATGTTTATAAAAGTTAGGTGAGCCTAGAATATAACCTTTTTTCGCTCACCGATTTATCCTCTCTTTTTTCTCTCTGCTTCTTCACGACTGATTGATGGTGGCAGTATGATGAGAGACCGAATGCATAGTCCCGATTGATGCCAACCATCAGTTCTGAGGCGGCTGAAATATCGGTAGAGTGCGCGGCCATAGTTCCTCTGCAACTAACTTGTTACACCTCATCAATTCCCAGTACGGCCGACGGGTTTAGAATTGCACTTTTATCCTCAGGGGTGCGATGAAGCTCCTATTACGAGTATATCGTGAAAAACAGTCATAATTTCAAAATTATTCATATGAAACGGTTCACTCCACAGAATATAATTAATAAAAAAAAAAAAACGCTCCTCGAGTTGGGTCTTCACAAAATTACATGGACATATTGCATTCGATGGTTTGAAAATTATTGATTGTAATACATTTTCGCTTCCGAGTCTACCAAGGTAGCGGAAGAATTGTTTTCACTTCTCAAGGTTGAAAACAAAATGTCCAACTCAGACCCGTCTTTAGATTTTGTTTTCAACCTTGCTTTCCATCTGATGGAAAGCAACATGATCGGGATAAGGTGTTCTATGAATGATTTGAGTACTTTTCTCATAAGGAGTTAGTCGGGATGTGCAAATTTCGAGCGAGGTTCAAATGCACAAGGTTTCTCCAAATATTTGAGAGGGAAGTGATGGAGGTTTCTCCTCATAATTATGAGTTGGAGTAAGGAAGGTTAGGTACGAAGGTAGTCCTGCAATTATGCTAGGTAATACGGGCAGTCAAAATTTCATTGCTGGTATTTGTTTGCTATGAATTTAGATCGTAAGGACGGGACCAAGTTGGGGTGGGTCCGGAACAAATTACTAGGTTCCGTGTCTGTGTATCTGTCAGTCATGTAATCGTTATAACGGGTAAAATTTTGACAATGGCAAAGTTGTGTTCTTTGTAGTCGAGCGATCTATACTGAACAATAATAAACCTTTGAGTTATAATTTGCAGCGTGTTCGGTTGTTTCGAGTTTTCCGAAGTCCTTTGTTTTATTTTGCTGATTCCTCTGGTGTGTTTTGAGTTTTTCGGTATCAATTCCTTCGTTTTATTTTGCAATTTTCTCGTAGCACTGGTGTATCTTCCAATACCTACGAGCGAAAAATAAGTTCATGTATGCCACTCCCTGACCGATTGCCCACCATTACCTAATGAAATTATTCCTTGGTCGTACGAACGTGTGAAGATCTCTGGTATACAGGGTGTCCGAGAAAGATACGGTCAAACTTCTGGAGTCGATTTTACAAGTAATTTGCTACAAAAAATGTCTCGTAGCAATTTCCTTATAACCCCTTGCTTTTTCAAGTTTTTTTTTCAACTTGAATACTTTTTTCATATGTTGAACTTTGTCTCACTATAATGAGTATAGCTCCCTAATTTTACGTGGAAATTCAAATCTGATTACACCCCTGAAAAGAACATTAAATTTCACATCAGATGAGCTACAATACACATTTTGGTTTATTATTTTCAATAATGAACCTTTGGAATCGACCAAGAAAAAAAAATTTTAACACCCCTCAAAATTTGATGGTTTACGTTTCAAGGTACGTAGAATCCAAAAATCGAATAAAACGCTGCAAATTATTACACAACGGTTTATTATTTTTATATAGATCACTCGTCTACAAAATCACCAACCATCCAATATGAAGAGAAAAAAAAAAAAATCAAAAAAAAAAAATCAAAAAAAAAAATCAAAATCACCAACCATTGATCGCATTTCGGTCAGCTCTAATTTGAACGGAGATTAGGCCTCTTTTGCGATTCTCACTCGTGTTTGGATTTATATATATATATATTTCAATATAAACCCTTAAATTTTCGTAGGGAGCGAACGGTTTGTCCTACAGAGCTCCGCGTGGTCTCAAAAATTCTAAAAATTCTATAGAATCTTAATTTGAAGGAAAAACAATACCTTTATATCGAAATTTTTTGAGTTAGGGCGTTTTCAAAATTTCAAAATTGATTTTGGAACCCTTAGGAGTGACCTACATCAACCAAAAGCTTCGGGGCACAACTAGACCCCAAATGAAGCCTACATACCAAATTTCATCAAAATCGGTCAATGCTAAGTGGCAAAAGTGCCGCGTACGGCGTACGGCGTACGGCGGACGGACGGCCAAATTTTTATTCGATTTTTGGATTCTACGTACCTTGAAACGTAAACCATCAAATTTTGAGGGGGTGTTAAAATTTTTTTTTTTCTTGGTCGATTCCAAAGGTTCATTATTGAAAATAATAAACCAAAATTTGGCCGTCCGTCCGCCGTCCGCCGTACGCGGCACTTTTGCCACTTAGCATTGACCGATTTTGATGAAATTTGGTATGTAGGCTCCATTTGGGGTCTAGTTGTGCCCCGAAGCTTTTGGTTGATGTAGGTCACTTCTAAGGGTTCCAAAATCAATTTTGAAATTTTGAAAACGCCCTAACTCAAACAATTTTGATATAAAGGTATTGTTTCTCCTTCAATTTAAGATTCTATAGAATTTTTAGAATTTTTTGAGACCACGCGGAGCTCTGTAGGACAAACCGTTCGCTCCCTACGAAAATTTAAGGGTTTATATTGAAATATATATATATAAATCAAAACACGAGTGTGAATCGCAAAAGAGGCCTAATCTCCGTTCAAATTAGAGCTGACCGAAATGCGATCGATGGTTGGTGATTTTGATTTTTTTTTTTCTTCATATTGGATGGTTGGTGATTTTGTAGACGAGTGATCTATATAGAAAAATAATAAACCATTGTGTAATAATTTGCAGCGTTTTTAACCTTGCATTGGACTAGAAAAAATCTAACTAGATTCAAGGTTAAAAATGTGTATTGTAGCTCATCTGATGGGAAATTTGATTTTCTTTTCAAAAGTGTGATTTGATTTGATTTTCCACGTGAAATGAGGGACGTATAATCATTTTAGTGAGATAAGGTTCAACATACGAAAATAATCTTTAAATTGGAAAAACTTGAGAAAACAAGGGGTTAAAAGAAAATTTCTATGAGACATTTTTTGTGGCAAATTACTTGTAGAATCGACCCCTGAAGTTTGTCCGTATCTTTCTCGGACACCCTGTAGAGTAGCTGAACATACGAATAGTAAATACTCACGAGAGAAAGTTGATTCGTCGTGCTCTGAGAACACTGATATGTGACTACAAAAAACCGTGGAACTTTGTATACCCCTCCTAATCACGAAGGCTTGAGTTCTCCGAGAGAAAATGGCGGTACAGCGTAATACGGTACGCACCTAGTTCACAAAACATTGCGCGGTCAGCCATAATTTTCGATTAAACGAGAGAGATGACGGCCGACCGGTACTAAAGTCGGGTTGACAATGCGAGTTCATTACAAGAGGTAGCTGATCGCCGAACAGAACCGATCTAACGATCCTTCCAAGGGCTCTCATAGCGTCTCAATCAACGTCCGCCCTCAGGAGCCGAGGTTGTAAATACAATTAGCCATTGTCTGAGATACGCCGTACATCCGTCGTTCGCTTGCATTACATCTAAATCCGAGGGTTGCTCTCAGAAAGGGCCGTAAAGATGTGGTTGTCAGAGGTTAATGGTTGAACTTTAGGGGACCCTTTTTGCATCGTTCCGTAGCGCAGAAGTCGAGGATGGAAAGTCGGTCATTTCTTATAGAGCGGTCAAGTTGGGAAATGGAAGCTGAGACGATTCAAGACTGATTTTACTAGGAAGGGTAGATCAGACTCCACAGTCTGCTAGAAGACATTGATTACAAACAAACGTTTCTGGGTGAGGGTTTCGATTTGAGAGGAATTTGGTTTATCAGCTCGATTTGGGCTTCGTTGGTGTCAGTCACTTCTAAGAGGTTAAACACGAAGGCTGACATTTTCATAACGCCCGAACTCGAAAACTTTCAATGTAAAAATATTGATTTTTTGTCAATTTAAAATGGATTTGAATTTTTAGTATCAAATGAGACCACCCAGAGCTCTGTAGGACCAACCGTTTGCTCCCTATGATAACTTAAGTGTTGGACTTGAGATAAATGAGAAACACGAGTGTGAATCAAAAGAGGCCTAATCTTCGTTGAAATGTTAGCTGACCAAACTACGAAGCGTTTATTTCTTCGAAATAAACTTGATTGTGAAGCAAAACGCTGCAAATTATTAGAATATAAAATATGCGTTTATTGGCAAAAACGGCTAAGAAACAAAATGCTTATCGTACATGATCATACAAAGTAAAGAAAGGATAAAAAAATAAACGTTGAATGGTCATATAATATATGTATTCATATAATCATATCATATATTATATGATACCTAATAAAATCAGTAATTACAATTTTTTTGCCCACCGCAAAGATAAGTCAAAGACTTGTAGCCTGTGGTGGAGCCTTTCGTTCAGAAAAATTAATTTAGTACATTTAACATTATTTATAAGAAAGAATGAATTGAAAAAAAAATTATTGTTTCGTCATATAAATTTACAAGCAATTCAATATGAGAAATTATTATAAATAAAAGTTAAAAACAAGAAGAGCAGAAAAGAAAAGGAAGATCTTTGATGTAAAAACCAAAAATTAGCCTTTTAAAATGAAATCGATTAGAAGGGAACAACGTCCGTACACACAATTTTATTTAGAAGGGTTTTGAATTGTTTGATATTACTTATAGTTTTAAAATTAATATTAGATTTCCAGAGCAAATACCTCAACGTATGCATTACGCTTATACAATTCAGTATTAACTTTGGACGGAGAGATATTTGAACCCATAGCATTACGTGTATGATAGATTAGGTAGGATGGGTAGGATGAATTTCGTTTCTATAGCATTAAACAAGATTCAGTGAGAAAAATATTTTCAATGTTGCATAATATGTAACGTTTCAGATATTATCTGAAATTCTATGTAATTTAGAGTCTTTAATTAGACCATTCTGTAAAGTTTTTGAAGGTTTCAAGTACGATTTGAAAGACACACGATTTGGTATACACGTCTTAGGTATAAAAAACGTCCTCAGCAACCAGTATTCTAATTCCCCAATGAAGGTACCCACAACTTTTCATTTCTTCAAGATAAGTGAGAAGCGAACATTAAGGTTGGTAGATGGTGGCAATGGCAAAGCTGTGTTCTTTGCAGGAGTGTGATCTATACAGAAAAATAGTGAACCTTTGTGTAATAATTTGCTACGTTTTTATTTGATTTTTGGATTCTACGTACCTTGAAACGTAAACCAATAAATTGTGTGAGTGTGTGGGTGTGGGGGGGGGGAGGATAATTTTTTTCTTGTTCGATTCTAAAGGAAATTTTTAAAGATATATTATTTAAATTAATAAACAAAATTTTCATTCTTCATAAAAAAGGTAGTATGATTTGATTCCGTGGTTTGTGGAGAATATTCAACCGAGTTACTCAATCAGTAGACGATACGCCCGAGGTCAACTGTTTGGATGTCCGATTAAGACACAGCTATTCACATCAATTCCGGTTCACCTCCATCAGGTATTGTTGTATTATTGACTCTCGCAAATTACAATCCGCAGATGAACACATCGTTTGTTGAAGGATTACTAATTCATCCAACTTGATATTCATTTCCCATTTATGCCCCAGTCCACGGAGAGGGTGCCCGCGGTGGTGTGGTCGCCTCGGGTAAATGTCTTCATCAATAGGGAAAGCTCCCTTCATCCAATCGGAGTACCGAAGCTTCGAATATGGCTACCCTGCTTACCTCAGCTAACACCTCGCTTAGGCACACCTTGCCTGCACCGCACGTTGACGCTCCCCCTCCTCTCCTCTCCTGATTTGATACTGACTTCTTAGTGGTGGGGTTAAGGATAGAATGATTTCAGCTTGTTATTCAATCATAATAGTTTCTTTATTCGTTGATGTTTTAGCATGTAATATTAATATGAGCCATTAAAAAACTGGAGTTGGATGAAAAATTTTCAAGCAAATTGTAATTTTGTTTAAATTTCTCTCAAATGATCTATCGCTTTGACGTTATTTGAGGGCAAATCGAAGGACACAACATCAGAAAAGGTTATACCCACAGAGTACTGGAGACAAGTTAAACCTATTCGGTTTAATATTAAATGAATGGGGTTAGTTCCGCTAGTTATAAGAATACAATTATTATCTACGTACCGTATTGGAGAATCCGTCGTAACCAGCAAGTCGAGTACAGGAGGCGAGCGCTTTCGATGTAAAGACATCATCTTCAGGCCGTCGAGAGAGTACTCCCTCGACGGCCTGAAGATGATGTCTTTACATCGAAAGCGCTCGCCTCCTGTACTCGACTTGCTGGTTACGACGGATTCTCCAATACGGTACGTAGATAATAATTGTATTCGGTTTAAGCCAAACAGGCCTGCATAACTGCAGGAGTCAGTTTGGAACAAAAAATGTCTAAGCAATTTTTTTTAACCCCTTGTTGTTCTTCCGAATTTTTTTTTTTTCAATTTTAGGTTTATCGTGATTTTGACCTCACGTGACTAAATTGGTCAAAAATTCCTTAATTTGCTGGGTAAATTTAAATTTGAGGATACCATTAGAAAGATTGTTCCTTGAGATATTTCTCCTCAATCATATCAAATTCTTCATCCAAAATGTTCATATTTCGCTTTCTTCTCTTTTCCATTTTTCGATTCTCTTCAATTCTAGTTTGTTTGTTCATTTCTTCTTGTTCTGTTTCTTTCCACTGATCCGGCTCAAAGGACTACTTGTTGCGATTTGGCATCCTATCTTACTAAAACTTTTGCGGGTTATAGGCTTTTGCATTCTTGATCAAAAAAGTGTGGCCATGAAGTCACTTGTTCAAGGTTGTAAAAACTTCTCCATGGAGTCCCTCTTATGGGTCAACATTGTTATTTCAACTGGAGAAGGTTATGTTCGAGTCATAAGATTGATAAGAGATCATGGTGATGTTTTCTCAACCTTGAACAAGTTACTTCATGGCCACAATTTTGGTTTATTATTTTCAATAATGAACCTTTGGAATCGACCAAGAAAACAATTCAAGAAAAAGTTTCAAGGTACGTAGAATCCAAAAATTGAATAAAAATTTGGCCGTCCGTCCGCCTTACGCGGCACTTTCCCCACTTTGATTTTGATGAAATTTGGTATGTAGGCTCCATTTGGGGTCTAGTTGTGCCCCGAAGATTTTGGTTGATGTAGGTCACTTCTAAGGGTTCAAAAATGAATTTTGAAATTTTAAAAACGCCCTAACTCAAAAAATTTAAGTATAAAGGTATTGTTTTTCCTTCAATTTAAGATTCTGTAGAATTTTTATAATTTTTTGAGACCACGTGGAGCCCTGTAGCACAAACCGTTTGCTCCCTACGAGAATTTAAGTGTTGGACGTACGATAAATCAGAAACACGAGTGTGAATCTCAAAAGAGGATTAATCTCCGTTCAAATTGTAGCTGACCGAAATATGATCGATGTTTTTCTTCATGTTGGATGGTTGGTATCTTTGCAGTTGAGAGATCTATATAGACAAATAATAAACCATCGTGTAATAATTTGCAGCGTTTTGGATCAAGAATGCAAAAGCCCACAAAAGTTGTCAAAGAATATACCCGAGAGTGCAGAGTTTTGTACCCATGTAAAAGGGCATTAAATCAGGAGTAAAAAAAGATTTGCAATATCTCAATTATTTTCCAATTTGTAGAATTTGCTGTCCCAAAAAACAGCAAAAATTTGCCACTGGCCTGAAAGCTGTTTTTTCTCATAAAAACTTGAAGAAAACACTTAGATAGAATTTTTTCACGAAAATATTTCGTTTTCCATGCTCTTTCAAGGAAAAATGTTTACCAAGGTAGGTAGCAGAAAGTTTTGGGACACTGTAATGAGAGTATCAAATGAGGTGTGTATAATAATAATTATTATAGGTACACTGCTTCCAGAAAGTTTAGAGACACCCCTCATTTGATTATTGAGCATAATTATTATGCTTTCTCAATAATCAATTATTGTTTGTTGACGTTCTTGCGATGAATATTGTTTACAGTTCTTTAAATTCAGTGGTATAAAGAACAGTTCCTTCCATGATTACAGCGGTTTTGGCAGTACATAATTTACGCTTAAATTTGGAGCTTTCCAACGAATGGTGAACGATTTTTCTACAATCACGAATGACGAAGATGATGTTTTCTAGCTACGACTCGGTTGTTAGCGGAAATCATTGGAAAACCAGCCGTAAGTCCCCCCTGAAAGTCACCTGAGTGTGCACAATTATTCAAATAACCATGCTCATACCTCAGCTTGTTGGCCACGCACTTCGCAGTAGTTAACATAATAATATGATTGGATAAATTGAGAGCTTACAAACGAATAGTCAACGAATTTTGTGGGACGAAAAACGACGAAGTAACATTTCCCTTGCAACGACTCGGGTGTAAGCAGAAATCATCAGAAAACCAAACTTAACGTCTTTTTGTTAACCCTTTTTTCGTTTATGTGCTAAAGTAAAGTAGTTTAAATTCAGTAACTAACAAATCATCATTAGGGATGTGTATCGATACTCGATATTTTAAAATATCGATACTTTTGCACCGTTACTCGATATTTTAGTATCGATACTGCACTATCCGATAATTTTGGATATCGATACTTTGGATCCGATATTTCTAAATATCGAATATTGATACATTTCTTGCGGAAAACTCAAAAGAATGGCTAAAAAATGAAGAAGGTAGAGAGGCTTTCAGGTCATTACTCACCGTTAATATCATGGAGAAAATCACTCTGCTTGGACTCATGATTGTGAAAAATGAATAAACATTGTTGAAAAAATTATTTTTCTGGGGATATTGGATAATATTGATAACATTGTGACACTAAAGTATCGATACTCGATATTCCAAAATATCGATACTTATGCCCAACGATACTTGGGATATCGATACTCGGATACGATACAGTATCGATACAAAATATCGATACTTTTGCAACGATACCCATCCTTGATCATCATACGAAGCACAACAATTATAACAATATATTGGAGTAAACTCCAACAGTTGTTATCACGATTTGATGTAACATTTTGTAACTCAGTTGATTTGTTAAAAGAGTCAACGTTTGGCTTTCCAGTTCAGTGGTTATTATTTCACAACGGATTTATCGCTCTGATTTTTAGTACAAACAACAAAGAGGAAATGAAAAACAGCGGGAATGAGTTGGAGCGAATAAATAATAATTTAATTTCGATTGTGCCAAAAGAACCTCCGATACATTTTCGACGGGGAGGTGATCATACGAGCTCACTTGATGAGGCGTACTCGATATCTCCCTTGTGACTCCTTCCGGTCAAAATTATCACCCCAGTGGCACTCTCTCTCGGATCCGGCAGTGGGAAAAAATTATGAGCAGTGTATTTTATGGTACCTGTGCTTTATTGGGAGGACAAAACGAATTTTCGTTTATTCTCAATAGTAATTTTCATCGGTATGCTCATGCGCGATGCGAGCTTGTTATCAGCGAGATTCCTACATCGAGGGTAGGGTGGAACCTGCCTTTGTTTTGGTTCATTATTTTAAATAAGTAATGAAAATAATAAAAATTTATTGATTTATGTTTCGAAGTTCTTACGTAGAATCCAAAAATTGAATAACAATTTTTCCGTCCCTGGGTGAAGAGAACGAGCTGAAATTTTCAAAACGGCCTAGCTGTAAATCTTGATATAAATATATTGCTTTTTCATCAATTTAAAACATAATTGTATTTCTATACTTCAATTTGAATAGCATCTAGAATCGAATGAGACCACCAAGGACTCTGTAGGACCAACCGTTCGGTCCATGTGAGAACTCAAGGGCTGGACTTATGATACAATCAGAAACACCAGTGTGAATCGCTTTTTGCTTCCGAGTCTACCAGGGAAGGGAAAGCTTTGTTTTCACTTTTTAAGGTTGAAAGTTCTCCAAAATGGAAATTACGTTCAGAGTTTTCTGAACAATTTTGGTTCTGTGTCTGTCTGTCTGTGTGTCTGTCTTGAAATCCTTGCCACAGCCATAACTTCTACATTCTCATCCGATTTCGATGAAATTTTCAGGGATTGTGCGGGTTTGCGAGTAGACTAATGGACTAATAATAGCCACTGTGCATGCGCAAACGAGAAATCCTAGCCACAGCCATAACTTCCACAATTCTCATTCGATTTCGAAAATCCCGTTGTATATCATATTGTATGAAAATCATATTGTATTTTGTGCGCATGCGCTAACGTGAAATCCTCGTAACAACCACAACTTCTTCATTTTCCTACAATATTCAGAGGTTGGTTATCTATACAATCGGGTTATGGATAGGAGGAAGCAATGTGCCATGTCCACTTGGTATGACCGAACCACTTGTATCGGTTATATTATGACGAATATAATCAACCCTGTAACGTTGCCACCTCTGTGACGTCTTATCTTCATTGCATCAATTCAACAAGCACCCTGTCTGAGGTCGATGTCTCCATTAATAGACAACGAGGGCTTGAGAGTGGAAGAGCTGCTTACCTCAGCAACCCCCCTTCCGGCTCACCCCTTTATGTCCAGAAGAGCCATCACTCGGTCAGACACGGGCTTAACCCCGGGAACTGGCCAGAACCCCTTCGGGTGAAACCCAATCAGCGATTAACTAATTAATCACTTCTAATTGGATCATTATCATTTAAGTGAGGGAATCTACTAATCCAAAAGCTTCCTAATGCATCCGGTCTCTCACATCGATCCTTTCAATCGGACCTGAACGAAGAACCCTTCCTTCACCTTTCAGTTCAACTTCATCGTCATCAATTTCACTTCGTATAAGCTGCCAATTCGTCTCGTGCCGCCTTGTGCAGTCGCAATCGATCTGATGTCAATACCGATTTGAACGGTATAAAACGAATTGAGTTCGATACCAAAAGTAACGCAGATTTGACGTGGTTTATCAACTTATGACATTTGCGAATAGTGTCACTACAATTGGATGTAATTGGGTGTAGGTAGGGAACTACCACCCCTGATACGAAATTTTTAGCCCCATATGGAATAAATTATACGACCATATAATATCAACTATGGTATTACTGTGTTCCTTATCTGAATTTGTACCATAGAACATCGGAAAAGAGCTGTTGTTTCTCATAGAACTAATGTTTTCAAGGGTTGTGGATCCCCAAATACCTAAATAAAGAGGCGATTTTTCGATTTTCAGGTACTATTTATTCCTATCTAGTTCAAATTGTTATACCACAAACATACAGTCTTCTCCTTCAGTTAAGTTGGATAATTTCTATTGGGCGACAAAAAATATTTTTAGGTGGAAAAACTGGTTTCTCAATCTTTTTGGAGGAAAAACTGGTGGTTCTTCTCATTCAGTCCGGAGTAGAAATAAAAAGTAGAATATAATCGTTCAAATTGAGAATAGAAGTACTTCTGTTTAGGAGTAGGTAACAGAAGTGATTAGTTTGTGATGGGTCGAGCCTTCAACTAGCTCAGCACTGCGTGAAGACGTCTCTTTTGCTTCTTCGCAAGCAAGACGTCCGCCTATATTGTAGTATTTTTCATACTCAGGACCACTCATAATTAATTTACGATAGGTAGGTACTTCCTTTAGATAGTTTAGTTTTTTAAGTCAATAAGAAACGCTGCAAATCATTGCCCGAAGGTTTATTATTTGCTGTATAGATCACCCTTCTGTATAGATCCCTCCCTACAAACCATAGGTACCTACTACCTACCTACTAGGGAATTTTTGAAAATTTCAACACCTCATTTCCATTTGGTTGGTGGTTGGGGTTGAAATTTTCAAAAAATGCCCTAGTAGGTAGTAGGTACCTATGGTTGGTAGGGAGGGATCTATACAGAAGGGTGATCTATAAAGAAAATAATAAACCTTTGAGCAATGATTTGCAGCATTTTTTTTTTTTACCTACCTACTTTTTATAACCTACCAACCATTGGTAGGTACTACCTACCACACCACACTGCCTTCACCCCTTCACAATCAAGTTTATTAGAAAGAACTAAACGCTTCACACAGGATTCGAAAAATAGGGTACTTCATTAAATGAAATGAATTTCCAAATTTTGGAAATTTGATTACTGGTTGCTAAGGAAGCAAAACTGAATACAGTTCGCAAAAACGAACGGCGATCGCATTTTGGTTAGCTAGAAATTCAACGGAGATTAGAACTCTTTTGTGATTCACACTCGTGATTCTGTTTCATCGAAGGAAAACCCTCAAGTACTCGTAGGGAGAGAAACGGTTTGTCCTGCAGAGCTCCGGATGGTCTCAAAAATTTTTAAAAATTTAATACTATTTGAAATTGGTTAAAAAACGATACTTACCTTCATTTCGAGAGTTTCCGAGCTTGGGCGCTCTTTAAAATTTCAACCCTCAATTTTCACCCTTTAGAAGTGACTGACAGAACTAAACCAAATGGAGCCTACATACCAAATTTGAACCAAATCGGTCCAGTGTTGCTAAGAAAAGTGCCGCGTACGGCGGACGGACGGGAAATTTTTTATTAGATTTTCGGATTCTACGTACCTTGAAACGAAGGTAAAACACCAAATTTTGAGGGGGTGTTAAAATTTTTTTTCTCGATGAATTCCAATGGCTTTATATTGAAAATAATAAACCAAAAGTAATAAAACCCTTTTAATAACGCTGCAAATTATTACACAATGGTTTATTATTTTTATATAGATCACTAGTCTGCAAAGCCACCAACCATTCAACGTGAAGAAAAACATCGATCGCATTTCGGTCAGCTTTAATTTGAACGGAGATTAGGCCTCTTTTGCGATTCACACTCGTGTTTCTGATTTATCGTACATCCAACCCTTAAATGCTCGTAGGGAGCGAAAGGTTTGTCCTACAGGGCTCCGCGTGGTCTCAAAAAATTCCAAAAATTCTATAGAATCTTAAATTGAAGGAAAAACAATTGTTAACGCCAGGCTCCTGTTTTGTTTTGCTCTCGAAGTGTCCTTTCTCCTTTATCTCTGCCTCTCTCGCTCTCGTCGACTCTTCTCTTCCCATACTCCTCGCTATGAAGTCGACACCTCGTCTCAACCCCCGAATCAGTTCACCAACGCTCTTCGTCGTTAAAGCTCTCTAATTATTAATGGTCATCAGCATCCAGAAAAAAGGGCTATTTTTCTCTACACCGTACCAGTCATCAGCATCGGTTTCTCTTCTCTCTTCCACACCTCAACATACCATATCGACGTGAGTAGCGCCTCTCAGCTAGTCAACGATTTGATACCATAAATCATTTTATGCTCTCCATATTCATCAAAACTCATTAACCAAGGATTCCCTCGGAAGCACCATTTCAACATCTCGCTGTTCATCTCAACATCTCGACATCTCCTCATTTTGTCAACTCGTCATTTTCGCCCTTGTATGCAGCAGCAGCACATTCCTCAGCACATTGACGCTTCTCTTTGCGTGCTTACCGGCATCCTGTCGATACGGTCAGAGATTTCCTTTATTCCTATCTCAACTCTTCCAAACCGATTGAAGCTCCTAATAACAATTTCCGAGGAATAATTTTAATTTCTAAGCATTTTATCTTTAAGAAACGATCATTTAATTTTAATACCTTAGGAAGGAGCTAATACCTTAGGAATCGTGTAATCTTTTTTTTCTCTTAGAATTCAACTTAACAATAAATTAGTTTGTACCCTGGACAATTGGTTTTCAATAATTTCATTTGAATACCCGTCTTTGGTACCAAACAACAATACCTTTACATCAAAATTTTTTGAGTTACCTAGGGCGTTTTGCTAAATTTCAAAATTCATTTTTGAACCCTTACCTACATCAACCAAAATCTTTGGGGCACAACTAGACCCCTAAATGGAGTCTACATACCAAATTTCATCAAAATCGGTCAATGCTAAGTGGGGAAAGTGCCGCGTACGGCGTACGGCGGAAGGACGGCCAAATTTTTATTCCATTTTTGGATTCTACGTACCTTGAAACGTAAACCATCAAATTTTGAGGGGGTGTTAAAAAAATTTTTTTCTTGGTCGATTCCATAGGTCCATTATTGAAAATAATAAATCAAAATCTATATTTTACCAACCTTGTAAAACCTTCTTGTGTCTACCATGTCAACGTGGCATTCACTTTTTATCAGGCTTCTTACAATTTGAAATGTGCTGAATTGGTTAAAACATTCATTGCGGGGTTCAACGTTCTCCACCTCTCTGTATTCAGTAGATCCACTTCATCAACCATCGGAGGAAGGAAAACCCGTGTGAACGAGTAGCACATCCCAATTTATCTCCATTCATTCCATAGTTTCACCTCCTCTTCCGTATAACCACCGCCGTTCTTCAACAAGCCGGTCGAAGCTCTAACTCAACGACGAATCAAATAAAAGTGAAAAAAATAAATATGAGGAAAAAAGGCCCTTCGTGGAGTAGGTGGGACGTCAGCGGCTCTTAGCCAAAACCCCATCAAACGTCAAATCCATGCTTTGCCGGTCGGTAACCCCCTCCCGACCTTCAGCAACCAATTCAGCAGCCTTTCCTCCCTTCACCCTTCAGGACACCATTTCAGTACCCTTTCGTTCAACCTCCCTGCACTCTTTTCCTCTTCTTTTTCCTCTTTTCACCCAGAAATTTATTTGACTTGATTGTACTTTTTTTCACGGAGCTGTGGACGTAGAGAAAGAACAATACGAACTTTATCACATAACTCCATTATAGAGGGAAACGCGGCGAGGGAAATATTATGGAAAGCCTCTGCCCGTCCCTTCGCCCTTCGTCCGGGACCATCCCCCTTCATATACATCTTTCTCCCCAACTGTGTAGACCGGCGGTTCTCCTCTACCTTTACCCCCTTCTTCCTCTCGTCTGCTCTCCTTCCCTTCTCCTCTGCCTCCTCATATTCGTCCAGAACCAACGACAGGGGTTCGGAATTGGATGGAAATAACATTACTGGTGGCCGCTCCGTGAAAGAGATGGTGGGGGGTGGGGAAGGGGAAGTGATATTGAGGTTGGGGGTGGCGATCTGCAAAAAAACCTATCGTAACTCCCTCTCTCTTTACCATCATTCTGCTCATCCACCTTACCCCCATACTCCATCGACCGTCCTCTTCACCTCATATGCGGAAAAAAAAATCCCCCTCCCTTCCTGCACAATATACTCCGCTCTTCACGGTCTCGTATGTGTAAGTGTGTACAGTCGAAGCTAAAAGTACAACACATGTGTTGCCCTTCGTTCTAAGTTCAATATTTGGCAAAGCTTTGTTTTTTTTCCTGTGTGGTGCTGTGGATGTGGAGGTAGCTCTCGTCAGTGAGTGGTGTGAAGGGATGCGTTAGCTTCGGTGGTTTCAAATAGCCAAGGGCCTGTGTGATAACCTGTTTCATTACCTCTGTGTGGGAATGTCCGAGAGGAACTTTGCAAAGATGTCTAGGGCTGCTATGGGTTCTGCACTTGGAAGTGCCTTGACAGCAAGTCTCATGTAGCCTGCACTAAGGGCGATTTGGCTGAGCTACTTAAGCATTTTGAAGAAAAAAATAATGAGGGTGTTACGAGTAAAATCCCAGAAACATGACCTACCCAAGCTAGTTCAGCGGCGAGAACAATGGGCGGGGCTGACAAGGTTGGGTTCCGTTCGAGGGGTGAATTTAATTTTGTAGAGAGTAGAAAATTGGAAAATTGGGCGCCACTCCTCAAAAAAAATTAATTACCACTATCTACCTATTCAGTTGAGGAGAAACTGAAAAGGAATCGCAGGTTTTTGAAGAAAACAAGGTAAGTATGGGTACGGAATCTATATTCGGTAAAAAGGTACATGAGGAAGGGGGAAACTGGTAATCGTCACTACTACTCCTTGGCCCTAGCCTAAACTTACCAACTAGTCCTAATTTCCTAAAAGTACCTATTAGTCTATCAACTAATTAAAACTACGTGGCCGCAGGAGAGAAGACAGATGATGATCCAGTTCCCAGATTGTTTTTATCGTCAGGCAAAAATGGCAATTTCGAAGGCCTACCCAGAAGTATAGAAGAGTAGAATAGGAAAAGAAAAAGAAAGATCCCATTCATAGGATCTTTCACAAAATTCCAAAATTCCAGCAGCGTCAATATCAAAAAGGAAACCTCTTCCAATAATACGTAGAAAGAGAAAATAACGTTTTTCAATGAGCCCAGAGGGCGAATAATATATGAGAATTTCAAATCCGGTTTGCCGAATATCTCAAAAATCGTGTACCACGAGAAGAAAACCTGCAGTGCAGTGCCGTGGATTGGCCTCTCAAGGAGCCTACACTTCGACTAATTATTAGAAGATTACCAGGAAAGACATGTACGGAGATGGGAGAAGGAAGTGGGGAACAGTTGGCCGGCGAGCGGCTTATCGGACTGCCGATTAAGAGAACAGAGGTCGAAGATAGGTAGGTATTTGTTTATGTTCGAAGTAACAAGGGGATGCGCCAGGCAGTACCCTCCGAGGTTGGTGAGCAA
The DNA here is from genome assembly GCA_009739505.2 of Apolygus lucorum. Taxonomy (NCBI): domain Eukaryota; kingdom Metazoa; phylum Arthropoda; class Insecta; order Hemiptera; family Miridae; genus Apolygus; species Apolygus lucorum. The sequence continues at coordinate 55,032,142 of CM019180.2, read as the reverse complement.
GACAAGAGATTGGAAACCAAAATAACATCTATCGAAATATCTTTGTTAGCACAGGAATCTAAGCATGATGTTGTGCAGCGGCAGTTGGATGATATCTCCAGGGATCTAAGCGAACTCAAGGGCATGGGGTGTGATAATCGGGACCTTCCTAGAACCTTTCTCAAAATTTTCTTCAGCATACATCTTGAAACAGTCTCACAACAGATTGCTTCCTAGAGGCTCTCAGGAGATTCATTGCTAGAAGAGGAAAGCCATCAGTGATGTACAGCGTCAACGCTACTACTTTCCACGGGGCCAACAAAGCATTAAAGTCGGTTGACTGGGAGAAAATTGAAGAGTATGGGACTGTTCGACGGATACAGTGGCGATCCAACCCTCCTACTGCTGCGTGGTGCGGTGGCTGGTGGGAGAGGCTAGTTGGTATGCTGAACATTTTGAGGAAGGTTCTAGGAAGGTCCCGATTATCACATGAGGAACTTGTTACTCTGGTTTGTGATGCAGAGTCGTTGATGAACTCGAGGCCACTGACATATCTTTCTGAAGATCCTCAAGATCTAGTACCACTGTCACCAGCTATGCTCTTAATAGACATGAAGAAGAATGAAATACCCGAAATGGAAACTATTGAGCAGCAAGGTTTTTAGTCCAGTATTCGTCATCGCCAGAAGTTGCGGAAAGTTCTTCAAAAGAGATTCCGATCCGAATACCTGGGTAATCTCGTCAACTTCGGGAGATTGGAAGAGGAAGCAAGAGTGCCGAAAATTGGACAAGTGGTGCTCATTGGGCAAGAAGATGTCAGAAGAACAGACTGGCCTTTGGCTCGAGTAGAAGAATTGATTCCAGGATATGATGGAAATATTGGACTCACAGTAGTCAGAACTGTAAGAGAAAGAATGATGCGGCCACTGCAACGCTTTCACATTCTGGAAGGGGTCCATTCTGATCGCAAACAAGATTAATGTTTACAAGTTCGAATTTCTTTCCTGTTCACCTAGTTTTTGGACTCAAAATTTATACGTTTATATTTTGGACTTCTTTTGTGTTGGGAGAATGTCAAAATTGAGCAACTTATAAATTTTAGTAGGTACCTAGGCACCTGGGGGGCTATGGGGGGGGGTATGGGGAGGTATGGGGCTTGTGGAGCGTGTGGATAAGCTCGAATTGGACATTGCAGCCATTAGAAGTAGCACTCCAGGTTCTGGTACTCTATCTCCCAGTGGTTTCCAGCTTGAGACAATTATGTCTAAGATGAAGGAGCGGCAGAGACGTGCTAATAACCTCATCTTCCATGATGTCCCTGAATCGACTGCTGAATCTATGGCTGCTAGAATTAACGATGAAATTGCCTACCTCAATAATGGCTTGGCTAAGTCAAATGTTGATTTTCAAGATATGGTTGTAAAAACCTCAAGAAAAGGTAAACCTGATCCATCTAAGGTTCGACCTCTTCTGGTTACTATGAGGGACTCGTCGGCCGTCTCAAGGGTTCTATCTTCTAACCGCGCGGCAAATTCGCGGATGCTCTCGGTAACTTCTGATAAAACGCCTGCCCAACGAAAGTACATGGCCGAGCTACGCTTGACACTCAGGGAGAGGCAGGACAGGGGCGAAACCGATATCACGATCAATTACGTATCATCGTTTCTAGTGCCACTCATCCATCTTCCTCAGGAGGTCCAAAAACTTGAATCAGGGCCTCGGTCAGTCTTGAGTGGATATTACCAGAACGCCCGAGGTCTGAACACGAAATATTTTCATTACATCACCAGGCAGCCTTACTAACATAATATGTCATATTATGACGTTCTGTTCTTGACGGAGACGTGGCTGACGGAGCACGTGGCTTCATCTGAACTACGTCTGCGTAATTTAAATGTTTATTTTGGATTATTTATTGTAAGCCTTATGGGCCCCACGCTTGATGGCAGCTGAATTTAAATGAAGCCAACAAGCGGTGATGGGCGTTTGGGGGTCGTGTTGGTTGATAAAAATCAACGAACACGAGCACCAAACGTTTGCACACGAGTTCGGGGGGATTGATTTGAAGTTAATTTGGCTGAAATAAGATATCGAAAACACTTAGAATTTAGAAATGGTAGCAAATGATATTTACCTGTGGCGACAAAGCGTGGCGACGTCGGCGACTGCGTGGCGATCGTCGTACAGCAAAACTTGAAAGCCTGAAGGGCGAAATAAAAAGAAAACAGGTACACAAGTGTGTCCTTTTGCCAGAGGGGCTGACGTTCGTCCTGAAGGGACCTAGTACCAATTTGAGGGGTGTCGTTGCACTCTCCTCTAACCTTTCTCTGAACCAGGTATACTCAGAAGAAGAACTACAAAGTACAACTAGCAGGTGGATTTATTAGAAATTAGGAACGGCAAATGACTTCCCCACAAGTGTGGCGGTTAGGAGCTGAAGGCTTTCAATTAACGTTTTACAAAACACAGTATGGTTCTCAGTTTCAACAAGTACATTCAAAATTCCAATCTCATTAATCAGTTTCCAATGCATAGGTCATCAATTTCAAAATCCAGGTAAGTATTTGTTTAAGTTTGTTCAATGTTTCAATTCCACTAAAGTTCTCAAATTTACTCAATGTTCTCAATTTACTCAATGTTCTCAATTTACTCAATGTTGTTTTACTAATGTCTTTTACTCTTACTCTAGCACAGTTGCATAAATAATTGGCCAATATATGTATGCTTAAAGGTTTCAACACTCACTGTCGGGCCCGAAGGTATCCTTGAATGGGTGTGGCGGCTTGAATATTCCGTGGCGATCGTAGCGCGGAGTCGTGGCGATCGTGGCGGTTTGAGGGGGGGATACGGGAGGAAGATTCGTCAGGATGGGGCTAGCTCGCTGTCACTGACTTTGAACGCTGTTGGACTGGGTATAAGGCGATCGTCGTTGGCGGGGAGCTCAGGTGGAGTCCTCCCCCCTCCGCCCCGCCTGAAGATGGTAGTGGGGACGGCTGGTTGAGTGGGGGAGAGACCGTTGGGTCCCTCCCAGCTGAGGGGGGAGGGACGCGCGGGGTGGCGTTCGGCGTCGAGTGTCTTGCTTCCACCTGAGCTGATGACGTCACCTACGAGGCTGACCGAAGGGGGCTAATGGTGCCCAGCTCCCGCTTCACTGGAAATTGGCCCCAGAGAGCGAGAGCTCACACCCCCCGCCTCCCTGGGAGCCAGCGTCGTCGGAGATGACGCTGGGGATTTCCAGGGGTGCGAGAGGGCGCGCCTTCTTAATGGCCAGCTCGTAGGCGCGCCGGCGGCATCCCTTGCAGCTGGCTGGTTTTTGCTGACGGGAGTGATCCTGGTCGCAGGTGGGAAGTGGCTGTCCACGCCGGTGATAGCTCTTCAGCCGCTGCCAGAACTCTTTGCATGCCGGGCAGCGGAAACTGAAGAGCTTGGCGACGGTCTTCGCGCAGACAGGGCAGGTAGGGCGCGGCTTCCGGCTGATCTTCAGCACGACGCGAGGATGCTTGGAGGGTGCTTTCCTGGCAGACGTAGACGGTCGGAGCTCCCGGGTTGGTGTGGGGAGTGGCTCGGGTGAGGGCGAGTAGGACGCTGACGACTCCGATGGCGCAAAAATTCCTGTTCTACTGCCGGCACGTGGAGGCAGGCTGGGAGATGTCGGCAGCGATTGGAATGGCGACGGCTGAATGGAGGCCACTCTCTCGGGCGGTGGTAGTGAGAGAGGGCTGAAAGCTGGAGACGGGGATGTTGGATGAGGGGTGGAGGGGGCCAAGTCCCCCACAGGCTCTTCAGACCTCGCCGCAGGTGCCTCTGCGGACGCCTGCGAGGTCACCTCAGGCGCTGCTGTCCTTGCCGCAGGTGGCTCAGCAGCCACCTGTGCTTTGACCCGCTCCACCTCCTCCCAGGCGGTGTTGCGGTCAAGCGTAAGTAGCTGTCTCTCTTCCAGCCAGACCTTCTGTCGTTTCACGAGGATGTCTCTTTCATGAGCGATGCGCCGGTAGATTGGGAGCCATTTCGCAATTTCGAGGGCAGAGATGAGGGCGGCTTTTCCGGAAATACTTCGAACCGTTGGCGTATCTCCGCACATGGTAAAACGGATAAAGTTCGTCAGGGTTTCCATGGAAGGGGAAGGGTCTGCTACTGGTTCTGGCGTCTCCACGAAGCCTTCTGGCAACTTCTTGAAACCTTCTTCTGCCAGCTCATTCCGCTTTCTCATGAGGAGCACCGCCGGGTCGGGCGACTTGGGGCCTCCTTCTAAAACCCAATCTTCCACCTGCTGCTGCGTCATAGCCTATAACAATCGGAAACAAAAACCCTACTGTGACATCCTGATCTAGGAAAAGTGACTTCAAGATTCTACGTACTTCATCTACTTCAATTTTCCTAGCTGGCCATAATTCAGGACAACTGGCAGAGGTAAGGTTTGGTTGATCTGAAGGATCCAAGTGTAATGTTGTGATCTGAAGGATCCAAGAGTAATGTTGTGATCTGAAGGATCCAAGTGAAATGTTGTGATCTGAAGGATCCAAATGTCGTGTTATGTCCTAACGTGTGTGTATGTTCGTACATGTCTCCCTATTAGTCAGTTAGTTAGTCTTTTTCCCTAAGTGGAGTTGTCGATAATCGATCGAAGCATCTCGTTTTCGGAACGGGTAGCGAGAGGTCGATTCATTGGCGTCTCCACGGGGTTTCTTTGGTGGTGGATTTTCTTCAGCTTCTTCAAACTCGTCTGCGGACGATTCGGAAACGGTGGATGGTTCAGGTAAGTCGACTACTGGGATTTTCACTGGACTTCTTGGTGGTTGTTCATCGTGGTGACTTTCGTTGCGATCGGTGTGGCGGTCGCTGTGGCGGTCGGTGTGGCGATCGTCGTGGCGATCGATCTCGTCCCGCAACGTCTCGTTCCCGAGGTGAGTACTTCCTTCTTGCGTTTCTTGTTCGGCGTAGCGATCAAATTGGTGATCCGCATCAGCCGTCCTTTGTGTGTCCGAAGGGGAACTTAGTCGGGTCGATGCCTCGTCCTGGGGTGTCCTCGATGAATTCCCTTTTTGGCTGGTGATAGGTGGAATCATGGTGGTAGTTTTTGCAGTGGTCGACCATCCATACTCTTCAATAAACTCTTCTCTTTCTGTTTCAGGTGTCATCTCTTCATGGTGTGTTGATGTCGTGGCGCCATGCGTGTCGGGTCTGATCCGTTCGGGGTCAACGAAGACTTCGTCCGGAACACCTAACTCGAATGCAGGCTTCAAACGGTTGATGTGGACAGTCTGGCGGCGGATATCCGGTAAGTCTCTTATCTCGTACGTTACATCCGAATACTTTTTCACGACTATCCAGGGTCCGCTCCAGGGACTCCAAAATTTCTTAACAACCCCTGGGGGTGCTTGCATGTCTTTGAGGTACACAGCGTCACCGCCTTCGAATGAGCGTAGCGTTCGACGGCTGTTGATGGCGTCGCTTCGTTTTCGCCACGCTTCATGAAGGCTCTGTTGAGTGGCTTCTCGGGCTATTCTCAGATTCTTCAGTGTGGTAGGTTCGTCGGGACGTGGTTTCAGGCTTTGTAGCGATTCATTCGGCAACCGGAGTTCTCGGCCGAAGGTCAAGAAGTTCGGGCTGAACCCTGTGCTCTTGTGTGGGGTTGCGCGGTAAGCCGCGAGTGCAACGGGTAACATGCTCTCCCAATCCTTCGTTCTTTTCGAGATTTTAGCGATGATATTGGCGAGGGTACGGTGAAATCTCTCGCAGACGCCGTTGCTCTCGGGGTGATACGCCGTTGTGAAAATCTGTCTGATACCCCATTGATCACACAGCGCCCTGGTTGATCCGGCCGTAAAAGCGGTTCCGCGGTCCGAGACCAATCGTTCCGGAACGCCATGAGTGGGTATATACTTTCTTGCGAGGTTTCGTGCTACTGTTGTGGCGGTGCAGTCCGTGGTGACATACGCTTCCGCATATTTTGTGAAATGGTCTATGACCGTCATCAGATATTTTGTGGTTTTTCCTCCCGCAATCGGTCCGACAAAATCAATTCCAACGATCTGTCCGGGGCGCTCGGGGAGTAAAGGTTTCTGGATTGGATTACGGAGACCGGGCGGGGTGTTGCGTCGTGAACACGTTTCGCATCGTTGTATGTTTTCGCGAACGTCTTTAGCTAACCCAGGCCAAGTTCCGAGTTTCCGTACTATCTTTTCTGTCACCTCCGCTCCGGGATGTCCGGCCCATTCATTTTTGTGACATCTATCGATGAGCCATTCCCGAAGTGAGGAGGGAATGAGCGGCACCCATTCATGTTGTCCGTCGTATCGAACGCGTGTCTCCCATACGCCGTTGGTTTTGCGTAGGTCCTCTCTGTGGCGGTCTAAAGTGATCGATTGGATCCAATTGTCGAGGTCTTGAGCGGCGATCATAAGCTCTCGCGGAAACTCGAGAGTGACTACAGCTATGTCTCCGCGGCTCAATCCGTCGGCATGACCCATTTGTGTTCCTGGTCGGTAGCGGGGTGTGAAGTCGTACTCTGCCAATCTGAGTACCCATCGTCCGATGCGCGAAGTCGGGTCACGGAGGTGCATAGCGGCGGTAAGGGCCATATGGTCGGTTTGGAGTTCGAAGGTCTGTCCGAGGAGGTATTCCTGGAAGTGTCGAACCGCCCAAACGACCGCTAGGAGCTCACGTTCGGTGACCGAGTACCTGGTTTCGGCCGGGTTTAATTTGCGACTCGCATACGCCACGGGCCTCTCTTCCCCATTAAAGCTTTGCGAGAGGACGGCTCCCAAGGCGAAGCCGGATGCATCGGTTGCGAGGATAAACGGTTTAGTCAGGTCAGGATAGGCGAGTATGGGTTCACTGGTCAACTTTTCTTTGAGGTCATCGAACGCTTTCTGTTGTCGGGTCGTCCACTCAAAAGGCTGGGTTTTTTTCAACAACTCGGTCAAGGGCACCACTATTTCCGAAAAGTTCGGAATGAACCGTCGGTAGAAACTGGCGAGACCTAAAAAGGACTGAAGCTTTACTACGGAGGTCGGTACGGGGAATTCCTTGATCGCTTTTGTCTTCTCCGGCTCAGTGAGGATCCCTTCTGTTGTTATTCGATGTCCCAAAAAGCGAACTTCATTCTTGAGGAATTCGCACTTCGCGAGGTTGACTTGAAGTCGAGCCTCGGACAATCGATCGAAAACTTGTGCGAGTTTCTCAAGATGCTCTTCTCGTGTGGCTGAGAACACAATTACATCATCCAAATATACAAGACAATTATTTCCCAGAATTCCGTCTAATGCGTCGTTCATTACGCGCTGAAACGTGGCGGGAGCGTTTTTGAGCCCGAAGGGCATTTTCTCGTAATGGAAATGTCTTCCGAGGACCGAAAAGGCGGTTTTTTCCTTGGAATCAGCGTGGACCGGGATCTGATGGTAACCCGCGATGAGATCGATTGTTGAAAACCATTTACATTGTCCGAGCATTGCGAGCGTCTCCTGCAAACGTGGGAGGGGGTAAGCGTCTCCTTTGGTTATCTTGTTTAATTGACGGAAGTCAGTACAGAATCTCCAAAGCTGCTTTTCCCCCGGCGGCGTCTTCTTTTTTACTAATAAGACGGGCGCGCACCACGGGCTGGTAGATGGGCTAATCACTCCGGATTCCAACATATCCTTGATCTGCGTTTCGACTACCTCCCGGAGCGCGTGAGGAACGGGGTAAGGTTTTTGTTGAGTTACGGTAGGTTGGGTGAGAATAATCTCATGGGACACGTTGAGGTTGCATCCCGCCCCCGTCGGTGGCTTAAACAAGTCCCGGTAGGTATTCAACAATTCCTTCGTTGGCTCAGCGTCCGGTGTAGTTAAATGTTGCAATTTTTGTTCAAGGACGGTCTCAAATTGTGGTAAAGGCGGATCCCATTGATCGGTCGGAACTTCTCCCCATTCTTCCTCATCTGACGTTTCTTGAAGAGAATTTATCACGCCCTCCTTTTCATCGTTTTGAACAAGGGGTGGATCGTTTCGTGGGCGTTTTCGCTCCGGTGGGTTCATCTCGCGTAATATCATATCAAGATGTTGATCAATTGCAGGTTCAATCTGGGAGGTTGTTGAAATTTCCGAAAATTTAATTTCATTTTTATTTTCAGGTGTGGCGAGGACCGTGTCGAATGTGGCGATGGTATGCTCATTTGGTGTGGCGACAACCATATCGGGTGTGGCGACGACCATGGCGACATTGGTATTTGTGTGTCGCTCGGGTGTGGCGACGACCGTATTCGGTGTGGCGATGACCACGTCTGGTGTGGCGACAACCATGTTGGGTGTGGCGACAACCACCCCCGGTGTGGCGATGGTATACCGAGTCGGTGTGCCGATGATCTCATTCATCATGGTGTCGGTGTGCCGATTTGGTGTGCCGATATCTGTGTCATTTGTGGCGTTGGTGTGCCGATATGGTGTGTCGACGACCCTATTTACAAATAAATCGGGTGTCGTGGCGGTCAGATGGTTTACGGTGGCGGCGGACTCGTCGATGGTGCGTACCGCTCGATCAACGGCCGCGTCGATGTACCGATCAAGAGATGAATCGTCAAACGTATCGGAACTCGCACCGGAACGTGGGTGGATAGTCGGTAGCGGCGTGGCGACGCATTCTGCATCGCGTACTACCCCCGGTATCTCGAAACGGACTCTTCCAGCTTCTTCCGTATCGCGTTCCTCCTCGTTCGGTGCGGGAACCGAATCCAATTTTTCGTGGCGAGCCGCATGATCGTACAAATCGGCGGGTGTGTCGATTGGTGTGGTGACTCCTCGGAAGTGTCTACTCCAAAATTTCATTCCACCGGATCCGCTGCTGTTGTTAGCGGAGGTCGTAGGTGTGCTCGTCGCGCCGGTACGTGTGTCGAGAACAGAAGTATCGCGTTCTACGACGTTGAATGTGGCTGTTGCCGCCGAAAGGGTACTAGGGAGAGGTGTGCTTGTGTCGCGATTGTGGATACGATCATCAAGCAACCCGGTTTCCCGCCCCTCCGGCCGCAACACCACACCCACACTGTACGGCTCATCTAGCATCTCGACGGGCGTAAAAGGTCTTATTTTCCCTTCCGGTGTGTGGTACTTCATAGTCGGCCCCGTGGTGAAAGTAATCGGTACTCTTCTTAGCACATCTAATCCCAACAAATCAAGTGTGGCGCATTTACGTGCGAACACCAAAAAAGTATGCTCGAACGTGCACCCACCGATACGGGTTACGAGATGTTGTTCTCCCGAGAAATGCAAGGGCATCCCGTCCGCGCCCCACGCGACCGCTCGTGTCGGGTACAATTTTATTCCCTTGACGGGAGTTGATAAAACCGAAAGTGCGGCGCCCGTGTCGACAATCATGTCTCTTTCCTCGGGGCCCAAGCCTACGGTAATTTTCAGGGTGCGTGACATCGGGGCTTCAACTGCGGGGATGTGGTCCTCTTCTACGGGCTTCTTGTACCGAGCTATCTCCATCGTGTGTGCGGGGGCAGCTATTGGTTGCGAAACAGGGAGTAAACGCTTCTTCTTATAACAATCGGCCTCTAGGTGTTCTCTCATACCACAAAAGTCGCAAAAAATGGTCTTCTGCGGACTAAATGGGCAATTCACGGGGAAATGCGCGCGGTCGGCACAAAACATGCAAGGATAGCGCGGGCTTGGCTTCTCCTCGTTTCGTGGCTCGCTTGGCTTCTCCCGGCGATAGTCCTCTTCTTTGTGGCGATTGTGTCGTGGTGTATGGTCATTTTTCCGAGGGCATCGTGCTGCGAAATGATCGTGGCTTCCGCAGCTATAACATCGACGGTCGTTCGTGACGGCCGCGAGGTCCCATCTTTCCTCTATATCGGTGGTATCATCAAGGGTTTCTTCAAGCTCTTCTGCTTTACTCAACGCGTCTTGAATATTTCGTGGTCGGTTGGTTATCAATAGGGCACTCATGTTCTTACCGACGCCGCGAATGAAGGCGTCCTTTGTCTTCTTTTCAACCCATTCGTTGCGTTCGTGGCGGCGTAGGCGCGTCCCCTCTTCCATGACGGCACATCTTGCTATCCCGCGCACGCGATCGGCGAATTGACGGAGCGTTTCGGTTGTGTTGCGTTTTACCGTCCACAATAATGCTGCGGCATGCTGCGGATTTTCTTTCTGGAACCATCGCAACATGTCTTCACGGACGATTTCGTAAACGTTATCCACGTCAACTGCGTCATCGCGATCGATTAGGAATTGTTTGGCAATCCCGCGTGCTTTGGTGCGAAGTAGCCGATACCGTTGCTGTGAGGTTAGGCCCGCGGTCACTAGATCAAAATTCGCAAAAAATGAAACTACACTGAGTGCACCTGGTGTATCGGGGTCCCATGGTTCGAGTTCAAGGAATACCGAGCGCGGTATGTCCCCTCTCTCACCCTCGTGTGTCGCAGTATTGTAACGCTGAAGGAGCACGTTCATCTCCCTCATCGTTTGTGTCATGATTTCAACAGCCTCTGTGCCGGCGGAGGAGTGTGTACCTTCTCCCCTATCACTAGCTCCCGACAAATTTAAAGACATCGTGTCGGTTGAAGAGGTATTGAGGATGAGTGTGTCGACTTATGTGGACTACCACTTAGGCAAAAGGAAATCTGTACGCGTGTGTTCAGTTGTGTGTCGGTAGTAGTTAGGTCTATTGAGAAAATCAGCTCTCGTGGCGATTATGGCGATCAAAAAATATAGGAGGCTGCGTTGCGTCACTTTTCCTAGGAATACAATAAACGGATGCACATCCTACCTAATTGTATACCTGGTCAGTTTTTTGTGTTTTCGATAGACTCTACTTTTAAATTTTTAGAACTCGTGGCGAAACAAGACCTACTATTTTTTTGTGTGGATTCGTGTGAGGCGAACTCACAACAATCCCGCGTGTCGCCACAACTTTATACACCTTTTACGGTGAACCAAGTTGGGGAGACAAGAGGGTATTGCAATCCCACCGCTGCCACCAATTTTGTAAGCCTTATGGGCCCCACGCTTGATGGCAGCTGAATTTAAATGAAGCCAACAAGCGGTGATGGGCGTTTGGGGGTCGTGTTGGTTGATAAAAATCAACGAACACGAGCACCAAACGTTTGCACACGAGTTCGGGGGGATTGATTTGAAGTTAATTTGGCTGAAATAAGATATCGAAAACACTTAGAATTTAGAAATGGTAGCAAATGATATTTACCTGTGGCGACAAAGCGTGGCGACGTCGGCGACTGCGTGGCGATCGTCGTACAGCAAAACTTGAAAGCCTGAAGGGCGAAATAAAAAGAAAACAGGTACACAAGTGTGTCCTTTTGCCAGAGGGGCTGACGTTCGTCCTGAAGGGACCTAGTACCAATTTGAGGGGTGTCGTTGCACTCTCCTCTAACCTTTCTCTGAACCAGGTATACTCAGAAGAAGAACTACAAAGTACAACTAGCAGGTGGATTTATTAGAAATTAGGAACGGCAAATGACTTCCCCACAAGTGTGGCGGTTAGGAGCTGAAGGCTTTCAATTAACGTTTTACAAAACACAGTATGGTTCTCAGTTTCAACAAGTACATTCAAAATTCCAATCTCATTAATCAGTTTCCAATGCATAGGTCATCAATTTCAAAATCCAGGTAAGTATTTGTTTAAGTTTGTTCAATGTTTCAATTCCACTAAAGTTCTCAAATTTACTCAATGTTCTCAATTTACTCAATGTTCTCAATTTACTCAATGTTGTTTTACTAATGTCTTTTACTCTTACTCTAGCACAGTTGCATAAATAATTGGCCAATATATGTATGCTTAAAGGTTTCAACACTCACTGTCGGGCCCGAAGGTATCCTTGAATGGGTGTGGCGGCTTGAATATTCCGTGGCGATCGTAGCGCGGAGTCGTGGCGATCGTGGCGGTTTGAGGGGGGGGATACGGGAGGAAGATTCGTCAGGATGGGGCTAGCTCGCTGTCACTGACTTTGAACGCTGTTGGACTGGGCATAAGGCGATCGTCGTTGGCGGGGAGCTCAGGTGGAGTCCTCCCCCCTCCGCCCCGCCTGAAGATGGTAGTGGGGACGGCTGGTTGAGTGGGGGAGAGACCGTTGGGTCCCTCCCAGCTGAGGGGGGAGGGACGCGCGGGGTGGCGTTCGGCGTCGAGTGTCTTGCTTCCACCTGAGCTGATGACGTCACCTACGAGGCTGACCGAAGGGGGCTAATGGTGCCCAGCTCCCGCTTCACTGGAAATTGGCCCCAGAGAGCGAGAGCTCACATTATTATTGCTAACTGTCGACTTTTCTATTGTCTATTGCTACATTTCGCTTATTTCTATACTGTTATTGTTTTTGTTTTTTGTTGTCTTCATCCTGTAACTGGAATTACTTCCCGTACCATTCAAAATAAATAAATTAATTAATTAAAAAGGGAACATGTGAAGAGGAAGTGAGTCTATGCAAAAGGTTGGGTTCGTAGGTTAAGTGGTATGGCGGCAAATTGGCTTTAGTAGTATACATGAGCTGGCTCTTTTCACCTCAAAATTCGTTTCAGTGACTTTAAAATGTCCTTTTTTAATTTTCCTTCACTTTAGAGACTTCGGGAGAGATTTGAGCTCAGTGATCTACTTGATGTTAATCACAGCTATTTGAAACAACCGAAGCTAACACATCCCTTCACACCACTCACTTACGAGAGCTGCCTCCACATCCACAGCACCACAGGGAAAAAAAAAAAAAAAAAAAACGCTGCAAATTATTACACAATGGTTTATTATTTTTCTATAGATCACTCGTCTGCAAAGCCACCAACCATCCAACTTGAAGAAAAACATCGATCGTATTTCGGTCAGCTATAATTTGAACGGAGATTAGGCCTGTTTTGCGATTCACACTCGTGTTTCTGATTTATTGTACGTCCAAAACTTAAATTCTCGTAGTGAGCGAACGGTTTGTCCTACAGAGCTCCGGGTGGTCTCAAAAAATTCTAAAAATTCTATAGAATCTTAAATTGAAGGAAAAACAATACCTTTATATCAAAATTTTTTGAGTTAGGGCGTTTTCAAAATTTCAAAATTGATTTTGGAACCCTTAGAAGTGACCTACATCAACCAAAATCTTTGAGGCACAACTAGACCCCAAATGGAGGCTACATACCAAATTTCATCAAAATCAGTCAATGCTAAGTGGCAAATATGCCGCGTACGGCGGACGGACGGCCAAATGTTTATTCGATTTTTGGATTCTATGTACCTTGAAACGTAAACCATCAAATTTTGAGGGGGTGTTAAATTTTTTTTTTCTTGGTCGATTCCAAAGGTTCATTATTGAAAATAATAAACCAAAAACAAAGCTTTGCCAAATATTGAACTTAGAACGAAGGGCAACACATGTGTTTATACTTTTAGCTTGGACTGTACACACTTACACTTATTTCAAAAAGGTTAATTACTTCCTGTAGGTTCCTATAGATAACATATTAAGCCTATGACCTTATAAATTAGTGACATATTGAACAATGATGATGTATTGCAAGTGGCTTGTAGCCATGGTGGTTTCTCCAAGGTAGTAAAATTACCAGTTCGTGTACATCTCTTCTCTGAAGGGTAGAAGAACATTTTTTTGAAAAAAAATCGATTTTTCAAAATATTTGAAAATAATCTACACAATGTACTGAATCGATAGCTCCAAGAATGATTCAAAAAGGACATTGGGAAGTGGGCTAAAAATACGTTCAAAGCCGGGGTTTTTCAATGTATGCCAGCGCCATAGGTACCTACCTCCCTCCACCACTGCAAATGCCACTTAATTTGCAGCTCACTAGTTTAGAAAGGGCGTCTCCGAAGGATTCAATATCAATGTAAAGTGTGTTTTAGTCTCATAATTATCAATAGTTAGCAATAGTTAGTGATAATCTTCTCTCGGAAGATGATGGTTTGGAAGCTGAGGCAGGAATACTAACCATATTCACTTCTTCTAGGTTCACATCAGCGACATGCTCCACTACAGAGTTATCTGGGTCCTCCTGAGAGGTTCCTGGACGACCGGATTCTACAAAAAAATTAAAAAAACGCCTACTTGGTGGTTTCCTGAACAATTTTCTTGAAAATACGTTTCTTTCGATCTCGGCATTTTGTCAGCAAAAATAACGAAAAACGAGTTCACTACACGACAACAACAAATCACACGGGAAGGTTTAAAAAGCAAGGTTATGATAACAAAGCCAATTAGAAGGTGTCTTTGAATCATGGAAGGTTTCGATAATATGTGAGTACTCGAAAACCACAGATTTCAGACACAAACAACGACATAAACGGGCGGGAAAGCTTGAATTTCGTAATTTGCTTCTTATGAAAAATTACATTTCATTTTCATCACAAAAGTACCTTTTTCTCTGGCTCTAATCAATAAAATTGAATGCAATTTTGGTTTACTATTTTCAATAATGAACCTTTGGAATAGACCAAGAAATTTTTTTTTAACACCCCATCAAAATTTGTTGGTTTACGTTTCAAGGTACGTAGAATCCAAAAATCGAATAAAAATTTGGCCTTCCGAGGTACTTTCCCCACTTAGCATTGACCGATTTTGATGAAATTTGGTATGTTGGTTGATGTAAGTAACTTCTAAGAGTTGAAAAATAAGGGTTTAAGTTTTGACAACGCCCTAACTCAAAAAAATTTGATAGAAAGGTATTGTTTATCCATCAATTTAAGATAGTATAAAATTTTTAAATTTTTTTGAGACCACGCGGAGCTTTGTAGGACAAACCGTTCGTTCCCTATTAGAATTTAAGGGATGGACTTAGATAAATCAGAAACACGAGTGTGAATCGCAACAGAGGCCTAATCTCCGTTCAAATTTAACTGACCGAAATGCGATTGATGTTTTTCTTCAAGTTGGTTGGTGGTAACAATGGCAAAGCCGTGTTCTTTGCAGACGAGTGATCTATAAAAAAACTCGGCGCTTTGCGCCTCGGCGGGGGGCTCCGCCCCCCTACACCCCCCGGTTTATTTCTTTTTCCATACTCTGTATGAAATCATAGGAACACAGAATGTGTTTTTGCGATGCTAGTCATCCGTTAAATAAAAAACAACAATAATAAATGTGGAGTCTTCGGCAATAATAAAATAAATAATTGTTAGACATTTAATTTGGTCTAAAACCCTATAAATGTTATATAAATAAATATGTAACTACAAGAAAAATACTATATTAATTGAGAGCTTTCCAACGAATGGTGAACAATTTCTGTGCAATGAACACTGCGGGAGTTCTATTTCCTTACCAACGGCTTGGTTGCACGTGAAAATAAAAGGCGCGTAACGGTTTTTTCTGTCGCTTTTTCGTGACGATTTTTTTTCGGTAGGTCATCGCAAAAACACATTATGTGTTAAAATAATACTTTCGTGTAATAATTTGCAGCGTTTTCTCAATGTTTGTGTAATATGGCACTTATTTTTTTGTATGCAGTATTTCCAGAAGTTGTCTGTCTAAAAGTTACACAATAATACCTATAACAACTCCTAAACATTTCATATTGATATTTTCAGTAGGTACATTCGGATAAAATGGTACTTGAATATTGCCACTTTCTAGGCATTTTTCGATGTGAAAAAATAAAAAATTCCTTCAACCCTAAAACCTACTGAAGAAATTAACGGAACGAACAAACTGACACAACCGTCGCAACGTCCACAAGATATATCGCTACCTGTATTTATTCACCTCCCATAAAATATGAACAACAGCCGGCCGCAAACACCCATCTACGTTTCCAATAATCTGAGTGGAGACGAGGAAAATAAAAGACAAAACTTTTTATTTGCCACATGAGCCCCTTCGTTTTCTCCCCGCAAGAAAACCATTAATCAACTTTGTTTGCCCTTGTCGGTTAATACTTGAAACAGCCTCTGTTTTTCCCAATGGTCTCTTTTGTTTCTGAAAACCCCCTTTTTTCAAAAATGGGCAGGGAAGAGGGAAGTGATGAGTGAGAAGTGGAAGTAGGGAGGGTCCGATTCCCACCAAACAATGTGCTTTTCCGCCTAAAAACGGGTCCGAGTTCTTTAAATTTATCGACGCCACCCTCTCTTTCGGGGTGGAAAAAAAACTCTCTTGGAATGAAGAAGGAGAATAAAAAATGGTATTTCAGTATGAGGTCATTTACAATGGGAAAGAAAATCGATGCGACCCCGTTTTCTGAACCACCCAGTTATTGTAAAATGATCGTTTCATACCCACCCCTCTCCCGACGGAGAAATGAAACATCATTTTCAACTTGACAAGTTTCTCTCGCTCGGAAATTTTGAAAAGGTTCTTGCGACCATGAAATCCTGTTTTTATCTGGTATGAAAGGTCGCGCTTTTGCCACGGTATTTACCGAATTTTCAAGGCGTCAAACCGCATATCGTCAATATATGGGGGTTTTCCCTGGGCTTCCGTTCCTGCGTGTTTCGAACATTAATCTACGCTTTGTTCTGCTGTTTGTATTGTTTCAAGATGATGATTCATTTGTATGGTGGTGGAATCGAATAAAGAGACTGAATTTGGACGGGACTTATAATAAACTAGGATGTCTTCTCGCTTCGCTTATTCATCAATGTGGGTGTACAGAACTTGTTAATGCTGTTCCACGAGATTTTGATCATTTGACTTGTAATCTAGCGGATTTTTTTTGACATAGATATGTCTTTTGTCTGGGGGTCAAGGAATTTTTCGCGATACGAGGAATTGCGCCACAAAAAATGCAACCAGTAAACAGAACCATAGCTGCATATCGGTAGCTATGAAGCAAGGTTCTCTAGAATACTGCGATATATTACGTGCGGTCGGAGTTTTTGGTTTATTATTTTCAATAATGAACCTTTGGAATCGACCAAGAAAAAAAATTTTAACACCCCCTCAAAATTTGATGGTTTACGTAGAATCCAAAAATCAAATAAAAATTTGGCCGTCCGTCCGCCGTACGCCGTACGCGGCACTTTTCCCACTTAGCATTGACCGATTTTGATGAAATTTGATATGTAGGCCCCATTTGGGGTCTAGTTGTGCCCCGAAGATTTTGGTTGATGTAGGTCACTTCTAAGGGTTCCAAAATCAATTTTGAAATTTTGAAAACGCCCTAACTCAAAAAATTTCGAAATAAAGGTATTGTTTTTCCTTCAATTTAGGATTCTATAGAATTTTTAGAATTTTTGAGACCACGCGGAGCTTTGTAGGACAAACCGTTTGCTCGCTACGAGAATTTAAGTGTTTTACGTACGATAAATCAGAAACACGAGTGTGAATCGCAAAAGAGGCCTAATCTCCGTTCAAATTTTAGCTGACCGAAATACGATCGATGTTTTTCTTCATGTTGGATGGTTGGTGGCTTTGTAGACGAGTGATCTATAGAAAAATAATAAACCATTGTGTAATAATTCGCAGCGTTTTTTTTTCTAAGAACAAAATGCAGTTTATTCATTGAAACAATGGACATATCCATGATCTATTGTTTTTCCCTCCAAGGGAGAAATTTTGATTATACCGTTGGATAGCTGAGATTTTGAGGAAGTTTTTGCTGAAAACCTCATTGATTTTTCTCAACAGGAAATGGGTGAAAATCTTTTGGGAATTCGTAGGGAAAAAAGTTTTGTTTATTCATTGAAAAATTATTCATAAAATATCTTGTGTGTATTTTATTTCATCATTTTAATTTTTGAATTACACCTACAACAATGAACAAAACAACAACAATCCACGAACAACCCATGAACTACCTAATGTTTTTCCCTCTAGGGGATAAATTTCTTCGTGTACGTTTGAGAGTTTGAATAGGCATTTAGGTACAGTTCCTCTCTGTTGATTTGGTATCAAAATTGCCAAAATCAATCTTGAGTTGATCGGCGGAGCACAAGGCTTTGATCACAGCAGGCCTAGAAGTAGGGACCTTGCATTTCGTTGAACGGAAATGGGTATTCGTACACATTTTTAAATGTTCAGTTATTTATTTATTCGAATTGAGATTCATCAACTGTTGTTTCCCTTGCAACCAACACCCAAATAACGATGCATTGATGGTAGGTTATTTCTTTTGGTATTTCAATAATAAACCTGTAATTTTTGGAACAAGAAAATTTTTTATTCCCCCCCCCATCAAAAATATAATTTTTTCATTGATTTAAGTTAGTATTAAATTTTTAGAATTGAATGAGTTCATGCAGAGCTCTGTAGAACCAACCGTTCACTTCCCATGAGATTTGCAAAAGAGGTCTCATTTTCGTTTAAATTTCATCAGGCCAAATTGCGATCGTTGTTCGTTTTTTCGAGTTGTACTCAGTTTTATGTCCTTAACAACAAACTAGTAATCAAATGTCCTAATGAATAAACCCTCAACTCGGACATTTAACTTGGAAGAAGAAGAAGAAGAACCCTCAACTCTCTATATCTTCGAATTGAGTGTGAAGCGTTTATTTCTGTAAAATTAACTTGATTGTGAATCGAAAATATTGTTGGTAGGCAGTGACAATGGCAAATCCGTGTTATTTGAAGGCGAGTGATCTACACAGAAAAATTATAAACTGTTGTGTAGTAATTTGCAGCGTTTTTCATTATAAACTTCATAGTGAAGCTTGCGTGAAAATCGTGATCGTCCTCAGTGATCATGAATAAGCATGTTATTTTCCTATGACAGTCGATTTCTGATAAGCATGTTTATTTTGTGTTAGATAAAAGTAGTGCTAATGTTTTTTTTTTCAATCGATAAAAACAAGCTTTTATTCATTCATTCAATGTGGGTTTTGGTCTATTATTTTCAATAATAAACTTTTGGAATCGACCAAAAAAAAGTTCAACCCCCTCAAAATTTGTTTCTTGTTTCTCAAAAATTGTTTCTCCATCGTTCTCGTTTCGTTGGAAGTGCAAGCGGCCTCAGCAGTTAGTACCGGTAGGCATGACTTCTAATCAGTCATGTCTACAATCCACAAAAACCCTAATGACCCTCCAATTCTCACTCTCTTCGTCTTTGATGACAGTTTCAGGTACCACCTACAGACCAAGTTGGAAATCTCCAGCACTTCAGTTGAATTTCGCAAAACGTGCTCCGGTCGGACGCCATCACATGAGGATCTACGGGGAATCCTTTCCTTCCTTTCCTAATACATACCTACCGAAGATTTATTCTAAACTGTTCCTTCCGAACCTATCTAATAATTCCACGGCCGTCGCAACTGTGAGTAATAATATAAAAGTTAATTATATGAACCTCCTGTAATAGGTTAGGTCCAACGTACATAAGTACTGGTCATAAGCTCTTTAAGACTTAGATTTAAGTTCGGAAAATTTTAGTAACGATACCGTCTTTTATCTGTGAGCCCTGAGGAAAGTTAAATTTTAATTTCTTGTAATAAACAATTACATTTTGTTTGAATTTTTGTTTTATTCTCATTCACTCTGCCTTTAGCCCTGGTAGTAATATTCCGAGATTTTCATTTCAATTTCATCTTTTATCGTCGGTTAATCTCCAATTTGGTTCAGTTGCATCACAGTTTTTAACAACACTGAGGCGTTTATAAAAAACATTGTTCTCGGACTGACTCCCCTAGAGTGTTGCAGGAAGGTACCGTACTGAATAAGTGTGTTCGATAGTTTTTCAATAAATGAGCTGTTGGTATTGAAGCCAAACTTCATGAATCACAATACCGTCGAAGATATGAAGAGATCATTACCATGTGGAATTGAAACGCTAGACGCAGTGGCGCCCTCCCCCCTGAGCCCACAAATACCATCTCCGACCTCAGGGACAATGTCGTCCCACTAATTAGAGAACATTATACTATTATCTAATAATTATCCAAACTCCCGGGGCTTTGTGAATTAGTCACGACGTTAATCAGTTTAATTTAGCCAGAGAGCCCACTCCTGCACCCCGTCCCTCCGGAGTTAATAGTGATAGGTTGGAGGGGTAGTGTGTACCGGGTGAGACCCGGCATTATCAATAATTATTACCGATCAATGGGACAATACGATGATGGAGCGGAGGCGAAGGGGATGAGGTCATATTAATGACAATATTGTCAGCGGTACGCGTTTCCAATAACCGATCATGATTAGTTGACGTGTAATTATAATAATAATCACCGACCAAGATAATAATGCCCAGGGAAATCATCTGCGTAAATAATTCAATGTGCGTTTCGCGGGTCAGGTCGATATCTTGAGGGATGTAATACAGAAATGATTGAAATTCATGAAGTCATGTAGGTAAAAGGGTAATAATTACGTTTGGCTGCTCATTTTGAAACTGCGTTTTTCCATTCATCTTGTAACAATTGACTAATTTATTGTATTTTGAAGGAGTTACCATGACTACACGGAGAGAAACAACTCAGTGGGATGTCTGTACCTACTTCACATGCCCCCGATGTAATCCAATTATGAGTAAGTGTTGGCATTGGAATAAACTTCAATTATTTTTATCGAGAAAGCAGAAATCACTCTCAGTCGACTTCCATGTTAAAACTATATTGTTACAGCTGGTTGAAAATTCGACTTGCACTACTTAATTTGCTGTTTATCTAAACAATATTTCTTATTGCTATCAACTACGTTTTTGTTTTTCGAGGAAAAAAAGTAAATAAGTAAACAAACATCTCAGGTTGAATTTTTGCCCAACTGCCATTTATGGCGTCGAGGACATCTTCCGCTGTCTTCCGAGGAGAAGATCAGGATGGGTTCTGATTATTTCAGAAACACGATTGTGAATAAATAGCTGATGAACGTTCGCTGAAAAAGTGAGCCACATGTTATTAGATAAAATGCGATCTTTTTTCGTTTTCTCGAATAGAATTTCATGTTAATCACAGGTGCAACTCAAAAAACCAAGAGTCGAATAAATGAGGAATTTGCCTCAATTATAGATTCTGAAATTTCAAGTCAATTCCTGTAATATGGCCCTAGAATAACGTTTAACAGCAGGAATACCCAAGGAAAAAAAATAACATTAATAGAAAATGCCTAAACGAGTGAAGCTTCTGTCAAAATACACAAAGGTTGATTGGACCATTTGGTTTTAGGCATCCTGCAAAACTTAGATTCAAAGGTAAGTGCTTCCTGCGTCCAGGGCATCCAATTAGTCTTGGCTGATACTATGCAAGCTAAAGGTGGTGTTGAGCACTAAATTCAGCAGAGTACAGGAGTGATATCCAGCTCCAATTATTCAAGGTGTTTAATTTCTCCAGTAGTTTTAATTATGGTCATTTGTATTCAATAAGTGAAATTGGCACTTAAGAGTGATTTTCTATTGTTTTTTCGTCTCCTTGTATTCTTATTGCGGTTTCTGAGTGGTCTTATCCACCGGAGGGTTTTTTTTACTTTCAATAATTAATTTTTAATTAGGCAAATTAACCATAAAGTGCACCACATGTTTAGGGACTCAAATTACTTAGCAATTAATTACTGATTGATGGAGTGGTTGGTAAGACCACTCAGAAACCGCAGTAAGAATGCAAGGAGACGAAAGAACAATAGAAAATCACTCTTAAGTGCCAATATCACTTATTGAATATAAATGACCATAATTAAAACTACTGGAGAAATTAAACACCTTGAATAATTGGAGCTGGATATCACTCCTGTACTCTGCTGAATTTAGTGCTCAACACCACCTTTAGCTTGCATAGTATCAGCCAAGAGTAACTGGATGCCCTGGAGGCAGGAAGCACTTACCTTTGAATCTAAGTTATGCAGGATGCCTAAAACCAAATGGTCTACACACATTTAAGATAAGTTAGAAGAACTTATCTTAAATTGTCCTGACGATGCCAATGGCGAAAGCTAGCTCGACATAATACATTTTATGAAAACTGAGGGTCAGCCACTCATTTCCTTCCCTCACCATACACCTATCTCAACGAAGAAAAGCAACACATGATGAATAACTATGTAAGGGCTAAGAACAAAAGACACTTGGTATGAAGAAAAATTAAAGAAAAACACGAAGAAAAAAAAAATCGGAAACTGTAAGATATAAAGTTGCGAATACAATAATAATCGGGAGCAACAACGGAACATAAGAAAGAAACGGATGAGAACACGAAGAGCCGAGCTATAAGAAGACAATAAAACGGACAGAAATCTTATAAATGTTTAAGAAATTTGTAGACTCGCGAATCTACAAACCACAACTTTTGCGGTTGGAGCATGTCGGAGATCACTCATACACAGTGTTTAGAATTAGTCAGGTGTGGGTATCTCATGGTGCATATGCATCTTACCAATCATTAAAAGTTTATTATTCGTGAAAATAGAGTCGAAGTTAGCCAATCTCATATTTAAGTATTTTTTCCTACAGACAACTTGGATGATTGGAGCCAAGAAATAATAACTCTCTTACAGTAATATTGTCATGAAGTTTCAAGATTCATTAATTCAATTATTAGCATAGACTTGATTGGATCACTTTTTATTATCAACTGCTCAATTATGACAAGATGGCTTCAGGCAATAGGGTGTGCGCCTGGGTATACCCAGGCGCACACCCTATTGCCTGAAGCCATCTTGTCATAATTGAGCAGTTGATAATAAAAAGTGATCCAATCAAGTCTATGCTAATAATTGAATTAATGAATCTTCTCTCTTAATTAATGAATCTCTTTTCCTATAGGAAAAACTGTTTATTGTTATTTTTAATCTAAGGTAGACCTCATTCTGGGAATTTTGGTACCAACCGCAACCTTCTAGCGTGTGTAAATCTTTTCCTATGAATTTTTGAAGTTTCGACCGTTTATGACGTCACAGTGGGATGGGGGGTCCCGCCCAGGCGAGAGGGGCGCGTGACGTCATAAACGGTCGAAACTTTGAAAAATCATAGAAACAGATCTACTCACGCTAGAAGGTCGCGGTTGGTGCCAAAATTCACAGAATGTAGTCTGCTTTCGATTAAAAATCTAAAAAAAATCAAGGCGCACCCCCCATTATTTACACAGCCGTAAACATTTTTTTATTATATTATTTAAATTGGCATAAGTTGTATCATAAAATAGTTCCTTTATTAATATTAATTTATAATAATACAAATGATAATGTAATTATTATACACTTACTGCTTGTACTTAATTTTCTACATGTCGTTTCCACAACCAAATCATAGATTCAACACCAACTTCATAATAATTATAAAACAATTCCTAACAATATATGCTATTCGAAAATAACAATAAAAACATTGCACTTGACATGAGGGGGAGTCCGAGGGAAAAAATCCTCGACCCAAAGAACGTCCCATTACGAAGAAATTCGGGATACGAAGCCCGAACTCAATATTATGATTTTCGGATGATGATTCGACTGTTTATTTATGTATACGGTCAAGAGAGCTACCCTCATTTAAATAGAGATATCCCCGAAAACCCCTCATCGGAAAATGGCCCACAATATCTCGTGGACTGGGTAAGTCGATATTATTCAGAAACTTAACATTATTGCCTAGTTTAATGTTGTATGTATTCAGAGCAAGGGGGAAACAAACCCTTGAGAAAACTGTGGGAGGAACTCCTACACGAACCAATATTACCATGTAAAACTGCTTTGTTCACCTTCTAACGCATCTCAAATAATACCAACCCCTCGCTGACCATGGGGGGTTTTATCCTTTTTTTATACGATTCCTTTTCGAGCTGGTTGAAAATAAGGGATGCTAGATTCGCCAAAAATAGCTTTTGGACGGAAAGAATAGGTTTTTTTGTGGGGCTCCACGTATATAAAGTTGACCCTAAGGCGTTAACAGATATCGAAAGTTGGTATTATTGGAGGAGGAGTGTTGAGCGGTCATCGCATTCATGGCCGGAGGGCTTCCGATGCATAATGCAGAGATAGGGAGTATTCCTTCCTCATGTACATCCCTTCTGTATAGACGTCTCTTCAGATCATCCCGAGGGAAATATTTTTATTTCTCTTCCCCCTTTTAGATAGTATTGTTAGGAACATGATAATATTCATCTCCTACTTGATCAATATTGTGAAACTAAGGAAGTGGTTGAAAAAAATGCAAACCCACATCTTCCACCATTACTTCTGCAGGGTCTTTAATTAAATGTGCCTACAAACTAATTAGAATTAAATAGAGATACACTACTTCCCTACAAAAACAAAAGTGAAGAGAAAATAGTATAGGTACCTATAATAAAAATAAGTAAGTAGCTGAAAAAACAAACTACATAGGCGCCCTTGTACTTTCTACCTGTGTCCCACCAATGCCCAAGTGAGGTCTTAACCTCCATACTATATAGAGGTATTATACCTCTATTATATTATATTATACCTCTATTATACCGCTATAATAGCGGTATATACTATATAGAATAGGACGGAGATACACGGCCATGCAAATTATTACATAAAGGTTTATTATTTTTCTGTGTAGATCACTCGCCATTGTCATTGCCAGTACCTACCAAACATATTTTCGCATCATAATCAAGTTTATTTTGTAACAATAAACGCTTTACTCTCAATTTACAGAAATAGGGAGTTTTGAGTCCATTGATTAGAACAGCGGTTCCCAACTGGTGGTCCGCGGACCCCCGGGGGTCCGCGAGGTATGGCTGAGGGGTCCTTAGGATGTACCAACACACAAGAACAACTCAAGCTCGTTAAGAGTGAGCTCCACCATTGGTACGGTGTCCGAGATTCTGCCAGAGAAAAGATGTATTATATGTTTCAGGAACTCTCCGTCTCATACGATGCCAAGGAATGGGACCTGATCGATCAACATGCCATCGACGTTGCCTGGCAGAAGGGACTGAAGAAGAAAGCCTGTCTACTTCGCAAGCTTCGCGAACTCCGGAAGAACCAGACGCCAACTCCCCTGGCCTCACCTCCGTCAGGGACCTTCTTCAAGAAAGTGGAGAACCTGTCGAATGTGACCTTCTCATCGGCTGAAGTATCTCTTCTTGAGAAGGGACTGAAGCACAATCCCATCGTCTCGCTTGGGGCACCATCATCACGGGACCTAGCTTTCTCCATTGAAGCTTCCGATGGACCCTACGTAACGAAGGCGTTATGCGCTGAGGAAATGAAGAAGGCGCCCAAGATCCCGCCGGGACCAGAGGAAAGACTGGCAGCCTACTTGAAGAAGAAGTTCATCAACAAGAAGATTGTAGCTCTTAAAGCAGATAAAGGCAATACAACAGTTATTCTAACTAAGCAAGATTATATTGACAAAACTCTTAAATTCTTAAATGACAATAACTGCATAGCTCTCCAATCAGATCCAACGGCTAACTATCATAAATTAATCCGTAGAGTAGTAAACAGCTCAGAAAATATTCTCAAACGTATGTACAAACCAAGCCTTGTAGAAATGAATCCTCATGCTCCTAGGTTATCATGTCTTCCAAAAATTCATAAAGTAGGGGCACCGATGAGACCAGTTGTGTCTTATATTGGTGCTCCCGCTTACAAATTAGCCAAAAAGTTAAATTCTTTGTTTAGAAATAAAATCAATTTTCGGCCCCGTAATACTGTTCAAAATTCATACGATTTGGTTTCTAAAATTAGTGACATTCAAGCGCCTCCGAATGCCAAACTTGCTTCCTTTGATGTGGTTAGTCTGTTTACCAATATCGATGTAGCTAGCTGCATCCATATCCATGGGCTTATCCATGGGCTTATCCATAGCATGGGCTTATCCATGGGTCAGATCTCGATGTTTTTGAAAAGGATGAACTGTGTAGTCTAATGTCTGTTTGTATGGATCAGAACTATTTTCTATTTGAAGGTAAATATTATACTCAGCCAGGGGTAGCCATGGGTTCACCGCTGTCTCCTTTGCTTGCGGATATTTATATGGATCATCTCGAAAAACGAATCTTTGAAAAGTGTAAATCAAACAACCTTTTATATTGGTATAGGTACGTTGATGATATAATAATTCTATGGACAGGAACTGAAAGGCAAATAAATTCTTTTCATGAAAAAATCAATACACTAGATCCTTTTGTTAAGTTCACTCTTGAACTAGGTGGAAATAATCTTAATTTTCTTGATCTGTCCATCTCGTTGACGCAAATTGAACTACGAGACCAATATTTTTTTCAAAACAATTTTTGCAAGAACTGCACCAAAATCTCAGCTTTCTAATGGAATAATCAAAAAATATGTTGCAAACATATTTGGGGAAGAAATTTGTGTTTGAATGAAGAAAAACGTGCATTTTGGTTTATTAATTTCAATAACGAACCTTTGGAATCGACCAAGAAAAAAAGTTTAACCCCCTCAAAATTTGTTGGTTAACGTTTCAAGGTACGTAGAATCCAAAAATTGAATAAAATAAAGGTCATGGTTTATAACATCTAGGGCTAAAAACTTCATCTGTATCCCCGGGAAGGGTTCCGTGTACCATGGCCACGTACTTGTCTCCGGTACTCTGTGACCATGGCCAACGGGGATACAGCACACCGATCCCAGCATGTACGTTTTGCGGATTGTAAAAAACTCGGAAGCCGACCTGCACAGTCGGAAGTGCGAACTGAACGCGCGCCTCAACCTGTAGGTAATAATAGGCACTTGCAAATATGCTAGGACATTGATTGTGCGAACAATCCCTCTCAAGAGGAGTATTTCTCTCGGTGCTTGCAGCGAGGGGGGACTGTAGAGTCGCAAGACCCCAGGAATCCTTAATCGACCTTCATTCTGAAGGGAGAACCTAGACATCCCAGTCCTCAGTTAACTTATACCCCACTCACCAATAGAAAACATTCGTACTTAAACTATCAGTACTCAAATGAGTAAAGATGACGAAAAAGGACACGGCTATGTCACGTAGAAGTTGTTGAAATCTATGCATTTCAAGTATCACATTTAGGTATATGCACAACTTTCAGAGTTGATTTGTAGTTGAGAGAAGAGGAATCTGTTTAATTTTCTCACGAATATTTGATTTCGAACAACGCCGAGCAATCAGAAGGATCTGCAAGAGCGGAGAGTAAAAGACTGTTTAGGGACGGGGGATTACTGATGAGTATAACTCGGTGAGCCTCTTTATATTTCGAAACGGTTTAGAACCCTGAAGAAACGGTGGGAGAGAGGGGGTTCTGTAGGCACTAATATTCTCAGTCGGACGAGTTTGAACCCGAAGCATTTACATCTCAGCGTATTGAGACAGTAGGCCAAGAATTACCTACCTTACCGAGAGAAACACAGAAAGGGGGACATTTGCAATGCAGATCCTACGGTTAGAAACCCGCCCCACGCTGCCATCCCCTCCGTCACAACTCCTCATTTTAACAAACTTAATTACCAAGGTAGATTTCATGCTCAGGTTGGATTTGTGATTCTCCTTTGCTTTCATTACGTTTTCCAGAAGGCGAGGTTGCTGTGGCTCAGCGCCCTCGCTCCTTACAGTAACTGTTCATTGCATTATGTCCGCATAGGCGTATGATTCAAGGTGTTCACAATGAGAAGTGCGCAATACAAGAAGAAATAAGAACAGTAAATTTTTGACGCACAATTACTGTAACAGAGTAATTCGATATTGTGACACCTGATAAAAACAGAGTTGAGTAGAACGTTGTCTATCTCCACGAAAATAATGAGTTACAAGTTAAATCGATTTCGACGGTTAGGTTATCATCAGTAACAAACAATAACTCATTTTCTAATTCTTGGAAAAATCGCGAAAGAAGGTTGAAAACACCGAAACTCGATGGTTCAGTCGAGAGAGACGACCACTTCAAAGGCTCGTTTTTACCTCCAATTCTTGGAAAGCGCCGACAAAGAAGGTTGAAAACACCGAAATTCGTTGGTTCACTCGAGAGAAACGACCTCTTCGAAGGCTTGTTTTCACCTCCAATTCTTGGAAAGTGTCGACAAAGAAGGTCGAAAACACCGAAACTCGTCAATTCACTGGAGAGAAACAACCTCTTCGAAGGCTTGTTTTCACCTCCAATTCTTGGAAAGCGCCGACAAAGAAGGTTGAAAACACCGAAACTCGTTGGTTCACTCGAGAGAAACGACCTCTTCGAAGGCTTGTTTTCACCTCCAATTCTTGGATAGCACCGACAAAGAAAGTTGAAAACACCGAAATTCGTTGGTTCACTCGAGAGAAACGACCTCTTCGAAGGCTTGTTTTCACCTTCAATTCTTGGAAAGCGCCGACAAAGAAGGTTGAAAACACCGAAACTCGTTGGTTCACTCGAGAGAAACGACCTCTTCGAAGGCTTGTTTTCACCTCCAATTCTTGGAAAGCGCCGACAAAGAAGGTTGAAAACACCGAAATTCGTTGGTTCACTCGAGAGAAACGACCTCTTCGAAGGCTTGTTTTCACCTCCAATTCTTGGCAAGCGCCGACAAAGAAGGTTGGAAACACCGAAATTCGTTGGTTCACTCGAGAGAAACGACCTCTTCGAAGGCTTGTTTTCACCTCCAATTCTTGGAAAGCGCCGACAAAGAAGGTTGAAAACACCGAAATTCGTTGGTTCACTCGAGAGAAACGACCTCTTCGAAGGCTTGTTTTCACCTCCAATTCTTGGCAAGCGCCGACAAAGAAGGTTGGAAACACCGAAATTCGTTGGTTCACTCGAGAGAAACGACCTCTTCGAAGGCTTGTTTTCACCTCCAATTCTTGGAAAGCGCCGACAAAGAAGGTTGAAAACACCGAAATTCGTTGGTTCACTCGAGAGAAACGACCTCTTCGAAGGCTTGTTTTCACCTCAAATTCTTGGAAAGCGCCGACAAAGAAGGTTGAAAACACAGAAATTCGTTGGTTCACTCGAGAGAAACGTCCTCTTCGAAGGCTTGTTTTCACCTCCAATTCTTGGAAAGCGCCGACAAAGCAGGTTGAAAACACCGAAATTCGTTGGTTCACTCGAGAGAAACGACCTCTTCGAAGGCTTGTTTTCACCTCCAATTCTTGGAAAGTGTCGACAAAGAAGGTCGAAAACACCGAAACTCGTCAATTCACTGTAGAGAAAAAACCTCTTCGAAGGCTTGTTTTCACCTCCAATTCATGGAAAGCGCCAACAAAGAAGGTTGAAAACACCGAAAGTCGTTGGCTCACTCGAGAGAAACGACCTCTTCGAAGGCTTGTTTTCACCTCCAATTCTTGGAAAGCGCCGACAAAGAAGGTTGAAAACACCGAAATTCGTTGGTTCACTCGAGAGAAACGACCTCTTCGAAGGCTTGTTTTCACCTCCAATTCTTGGCAAGCGCCGACAAAGAAGGTTGGAAACACCGAAATTCGTTGGTTCACTCGAGAGAAACGACCTCTTCGAAGGCTTGTTTTCACCTCCAATTCTTGGAAAGCGCCGACAAAGAAGGTTGAAAACACCGAAATTCGTTGGTTCACTCGAGAGAAACGACCTCTTCGGAGGCTTGTTTTCACCTCCAATTCTTGGCAAGCGCCGACAAAGAAGGTTGGAAACACCGAAATTCGTTGGTTCACTCGAGAGAAACGACCTCTTCGAAGGCTTGTTTTCACCTCCAATTCTTGGAAAGCGCCGACAAAGAAGGTTGAAAACACCGAAATTCGTTGGTTCACTCGAGAGAAACGACCTCTTCGAAGGCTTGTTTTCACCTCAAATTCTTGGAAAGCGCCGACAAAGAAGGTTGAAAACACAGAAATTCGTTGGTTCACTCGAGAGAAACGTCCTCTTCGAAGGCTTGTTTTCACCTCCAATTCTTGGAAAGCGCCGACAAAGCAGGTTGAAAACACCGAAATTCGTTGGTTCACTCGAGAGAAACGACCTCTTCGAAGGCTTGTTTTCACCTCCAATTCTTGGAAAGTGTCGACAAAGAAGGTCGAAAACACCGAAACTCGTCAATTCACTGTAGAGAAAAAACCTCTTCGAAGGCTTGTTTTCACCTCCAATTCATGGAAAGCGCCAACAAAGAAGGTTGAAAACACCGAAAGTCGTTGGTTCACTCGAGAGAAACGACCTCTTCGAAGGCTTGTTTTCACCTCCAATTCTTGGAAAGCACCGACAAAGAAAGTTGAAAACACCGAAATTCGTTGGTTCACTCGAGAGAAACGACCTTTTCGAAGGCTTGTTTTCACCTTCAATTCTTGGAAAGCGCCGACAAAGAAGGTTGAAAACACCGAAACTCGTTGGTTCACTCGAGAGAAACGACCTCTTCGAAGGCTTGTTTTCACCTCCAATTCTTGGAAAGCGCCGACAAAAAAGGTTGAAAACACCGAAATTCGTTGGTTCACTCGACAGAAACGACCTCTTCGAAGGCTTGTTTTCACCTCCAATTCTTGGAAAGCACCGACAAAGAAAGTTGAAAACACCGAAATGCGTTGGTTCACTCGAGAGAAACGACCTCTTCGAAGGCTTGTTTTCACCTTCAATTCTTGGAAAGCGCGGACAAAGAAGGTTGAAAACACCGAAACTCGTTGGTTCACTCGAGAGAAACGACCTCTTCGAAGGCTTGTTTTCACCTCCAATTCTTGGAAAGCGCCGACAAAGAAGGTTGAAAACACCGAAATTCGTTGGTTCACTCGAGAGAAACGACCTCTTCGAAGGCTTGTTTTCACCTCCAATTCTTGGAAAGCGGCGACAAAGAAGGTTGGAAACACCGAAATTCGTTGGTTCACTCGAGAGAAAAGACCTCTTCGAAGGCTTGTTTTCACCTCCAATTCTTGGAAAGCGCCGACAAAGAAGGTTGAAAACACCGAAACTCGTTGGTTCACTCGGGAGAAACGACCTCTTCGAAGGCTTGTTTTCACCTCCAATTCTTGGAAAGCGCCGACAAAGAGAGTTGAAAACACCGAAATTCGTAGGTTCACTCGTGAGAAACGACCTCTTCGAAGGCTTGTTTTCACCTCTAGTCTTGGAATGCGCCGACAAAGAAGGTTGAAAACACCGAAATTCGTTGGTTCACTCGAGAGAAACGACCTCTTCGAAGGCTTGTTTTCACCTCTAATTCTTGTAAAGCGCCGACAAAGAAGGTTGAAAACACTGAAATTCGTTGGTTCACTCGAGAGAAACGACCTCTTCGAAGGCTTGTTTTCACCTCCAATTCTTAGAAAGCGCCGACAAAGAAGGTTGGAAACACCGAAATTCGTTAGTTCACTCGAGAGAAACGACCTCTTCGAAGGCTTCTTTTCACCTCCAATTCTTTGAAAGCGCCGACAAAGAAGGTTGAAAACACCGAAACTCGTTGGTTCACTCGAGAGAAACGACCTCTTCGAAGGCTTGTTTGCACCTCCAATTCTTTGAAAGCGCCGACAAAGAAGGTTGAAAACACCGAAATCCATTGGTTCACTCGACAGGAACGACCTCTTCGAAGGCTTGTTTTCACCTCTAATTCTTGGAAAGCGCCGACAAAGAAGGTTGAAAACATCGAAATTCTTCGGTTCACACGAGAGAAACGACCTCTTCGAAGGCTTGTTTTCACCTCCAATTCTTGGAGAGCGCCGACAAAGAAGGTTGAAAACACCGAAACTCGTTGGTTCACTCGAGAGAAACGACCTCTTCAAAGGCTTGTTTTCACCTCCAATTCTTGGAAAGCGCCGACAAAGAAGGTTGAAAACACCGAAATTCGTTGGTTCACTCGAGAGAAACGACCTCTTCGAAGGCTTGTTTTCACCTCCAATTCTTGGAAAGCGCCGACAAAGAAGGTTGAAAACACCGAAATTCGTTAGTTCACTCGAGAGAAACGACCTCTTCAAAGGCTTGTTTTCACCTCAAATTCTTGGAAAGCGCCAACAAAGAAGGTTGAAAACACCGAAATTCGTTAGTTCACTCGAGAGAAACGACGAGAGAAACGACCTCTTCAAAGGCTTGTTTTCACCTCAAATTCTTGGAAAGCGCCGACAAAGAAGGTTGAAAACACCGAAATTCGTTAGTTCACTCGAGAGAAACGACGAGAGAAACGACCTCTTCAAAGGCTTGTTTTCACCTCCAATTCTTGGAAAGCGCCGACAAAGAAGGTTGAAAACACCGAAATTCGTTGGTTCACTCGAGAGAAACGACCTCTTCGAAGGCTTGTTTTCACCTCCAATTCTTGGAAAGTGTCGACAAAGAAGGTCGAAAACACCGAAACTCGTCAATTCACTGTAGAGAAAAAACCTCTTCGAAGGCTTGTTTTCACCTCCAATTCATGGAAAGCGCCAACAAAGAAGGTTGAAAACACCGAAAGTCGTTGGTTCACTCGAGAGAAACGACCTCTTCGAAGGCTTGTTTTCACCTCCAATTCTTGGAAAGCGCCGACAAAGAAGGTTGAAAACACCGAAATTCGTTGGTTCACTCGAGAGAAACGACCTCTTCGAAGGATTGTTTTCACCTCCAATTCTTGGAAAGTGTTTCTAAAGAAGGTTGAAAACACCAAAATTTGTTGGTTCACTCGAGAGAAACGACCTCTTCGAAGGATTGTTTTCACCTCCAATTCTTGGAAAGTGTTTCTAAAGAAGGTTGAAAACACCAAAATTTGTTGATTTACTCTACAGTAACTACCACTTCAAAGGATTATTTTTACCTCCAATTCTTGAAAAATGTTGAGACCCTCAACTCAGATGAGTGTGAGAGGACACTCACATTCAAGCCTTGTCTATGAATTCCGCTCTTAAGATATGGATCGCATTGTTATCGTATAGTACAGTAGTACGGAGTAGGTCTCACCACTTCACAGATCCTAACCTTTTAGCGTCAAGAAAGAATCATGGACCCTAAATAGGTAGACTTTCATCAAAACCACGATGGAGAGAGGGAAAAAGGAAAGGCTTTTTTCACACCCCTCTTTTTTCCACCGAGAGAAAGCAGACCCTTTCCCCCTTCATTCCCTTTACACCATTTCCTTTGCAATCGAGAAGGGTCGACCTCAACCCCTTAACCCACTGAACTCGACCTCCTTCGAATCAAGGAAAAAAATCTCTCCCTCCTGCTTCCGGTTAAACGTGACTGAGGAAAAAAGTTGTTTTAAAGGTGAAAGACGGACAAGTCTCAGGACTTTATGAAGTCTACAGGACAGAAGTTCGGTCATAGATTCTAAAATGCGCGTCTGTGGTTACCAATAGAGACTTCGTACAGGCGAAGGGGAATCGGAAGGGTGAAAAAACTGCAAGGGGAGGTTGAAAAAAGTCCGACGTACATTTGAAATTCGAATCAATACCCTGTTAATTATTAAACGCCCCCACTCCGCGAGGTCCCTGATGATGTAAAAGCTGGAAGAAGAAAAAAAATAGGGCTAGCGGGAGGAAGTGGACGAGGCGGGGGATGTGGCCCCTTTTTTTAAAATGGCCGAACCCCTCCTCTTCGACGTCCACATCCACATCCACCTCTTCCTCCACGTCCGCCTCCCGTTTCTACTCTTCTTTCCCCAACATAAATCCCCAATCATTAAACGACAACAGAAAAAAAACTCTGAGTTGAGTATGAGAGGCGGGGGAGCGGGTTCGGACAAACACACGCATTATTCCCTCCACCGTGGCTTTTTCCATCCCTCCTCCCGTCCGTTCCCTCCTTTCGGAATAATTTTTTTAATTATAACCCGACCCCCTCATGTGAAGCTTCGGAAAATTTTTTTTTTCTCTCTTTCCACCTCTTTCCTTCTCTCTTCCTCATCGAACGGGGAAAAAATGGGGAGAGAAACGTGCAGAAAGAGGATGAAAAGGGAGGGGACTTTGTATCGGCAATCAAACAGAACACGGTTTTTTTTCGTTTTTTTCGATGTATTTTTTAAATTTTTTTCTCCTCCCCCCCAATTTTTGTCTTTTTTTTTAATGCTGCGGGCTCAGATTCAATTCCGGAACGGAATTTTTACGAATACATTACTTTTCAACGTCGCGGATGTTGAATGATGGAATGCCGGGGGGGGGGGGGGGGGGGATTTTTTCCCAGTGAGAATAATGGAGTTCGTTATAGGGAAAATGGGCTGGAAAGTGCGAGTATTCGGACCGGTTGGTAAGCTGTATCCCGAAGTGCCTACTTGGAACAAGAAAACATTAGGTACAGCCTTCATGCGATGCCGAACGCCTTGTAGTCTGTAGAGACAAAGAATCGGTGTTTTGAATAGGTGCGGTCTCTCCATATCAACGCATCGCATTCAAAGTCGAAGAAATCAGGCTCATTAAGGTCCACGATTTTAAAAGATTTTGACATGAATATGTCTTAGTTCTGGGGGTCATCCCAAAATTTTCGACACACAAAACAATGCAAGGTTTTTTTTCTGATGCTGTTGAACGCAGGAAGCTGAAATTTGAGAGGCAGGGTCAATCGATACATACTTCTATACATCATCAAAGTTGATGATCACTGATCAGCTGAGTGAGCTCCAAGGCCATTTCCTCTCCTGTTGAACGCAGGAACCTGAAATTTGAGAGGGCGGGTTAATGGAGAATGCTGAAGGCGCCTGAGTGGTCATTGATCAGCTGAGTGAGCCCATCATTTAAATTGCCATCATAAGACATATCCATGTACAGATGTATCTGCATGCAGTGTAGATACTTTTTGTACAAAATTACTTTTTTTTTCGAATTTACCTCCGAAATTAGAATACAAAAATCACAATTGTTTGACAAGTTTCCTCCCTTTGCACTCCAAGGGGGATCTGATTAAGTCAACTCATCAAAATAAAAACGAATTCTAAAATTACGATTACAAAAGTACCGTAGAATTGTCAAAAATTAGCGCGAAATTTATTGTTTTAAATAAATTGTTGGTACTAATTGTTGGCCCCCAATTCGGATTTATTACCCTCGATTTTTGCTAGAGCGTAGCATTATCGAAGGGGAATTTAAATTGCTTTTCATTTGAACACCTGAGGGAACATTTGGAATCTGTTTACATAGACTTTCTTAGAAATTTATTAAAATTGTAGATATATGTTTGAACATTTTTTCATAATTTTGAAACAATAATTTAAATATACTGTGATTCAGGCAAAGCCTTGGGATAACCGCAAAAAGGAGATTGAGAGAGCAAGTCTTGATTAGCTCATCAGAAATAAAAATTTTGTTACAGCTTTAGTAAAACCACGTAAAATTAAAGAGGAGTTAAGGAAAGAGCCCCCTTTCGAAAATCTTCTAGAGAAATTGAAATGGCCGTTTAGTGGCTCATGCATTGTTGGAATAAGTAGATTAACAGTATAGTACATCGGTGTTTTTGACATATTATACAATGCCGTTATGTAATATTTGCAATAATTGGCATCGTTATCTTGTTGTTACTCAAAAATATCCTCACAACTTTTCCCAAGGAGGTCTTTTTGGAGAAATTCTCAGATATAGAGAACACTGCTGTCCTCCCAAGAGCATTCCTTTCTCTATTTCGCTCTTCTCGAGAAAATTACATTATTTTCGATTTTTTTTTCTTCGATTTTCTACAGTAATAACCTGTAGCAGTACCGCGAACTGCTACGTGGAATAGGCCTGAGGAGGCGTCGCTACTCTCCTAGACTGGGAACGAGCTCGGCATTCAGTCACTTCCCTGCCTTGCTCCTGGTAAGTGATCTCTCCACACATTTCAATATTTTGCGGTTTCCCTTGATACCCAAAATCCATTCTCATTTCATTTCGGACCTCATATACGATTAAAAAGTTAATCGAAATAAACCACACTCCGTTTTGTTATTGAACCATACCCAATTCATATCTACATTATAATTATTTAATTAATAAAATACAATTTTATTTGGAATCATTGGGTAGAAATACGAGCTGGTTATTCCATCAGAATATTTCCAACTCTATTTCATGGTAGCGAGCTTTTCAAATCCACTCACCACTTACAAAACTATTTTTTTAATTTCAAAAAAAAAAAAAAAAAATTAAAATAATAAAAAACTTTGCAAATAGAACTGGACTAGATCACAATCCTTTTCTCATTCAACATTATTCAAAGATCCATAATCCTTTTCTCTTTTAGGGCCCAGCATTTACAAAGAAATTAATTTATTTCATTTCATATTCAACTATAAATTGATTAATTACAATTACTTCCACTGCCTTAAGTTACCTAACGTACCTAGGTATAAATAAAATCGGGAACGCGGGTATCAATTGAGCCGCCTATGTATTACCTATAATTAAGCTGTGTACACTGATTACCGTTGACAGATTTCAATTCAAGGTGACAAATAAAACTGACTTTACTTGACCTATCTCTGTGACACCGACGATCAAGCGAGATTACGCGAGATTTCAAACCATTATTACTAGCCCGATAGGACATTTTATCTTAAGATGAATTGACAGATAGGACATTTTTTTCTTAGTTCCCCCTGATTCGAGTAGTGGTTTAAGGTTTCGTTTGTGTTTGAAATTAAAATTTGAACCCAGAAAGTATTTGCATTGGTGGAAAACATGAGTTGAATCTCCGAATTATCACAGTGTTATTGGGAAGGAGGACGAAGTCGAGGATGTGAATAGCAGAAAATCATCTACGACGAGAGGCCTATGACATGATGATAAATACCAAGGGAAAACGGAGTATGACGGAGTCTTGAAAGCAAGTTTGCAGTGCACTTAGGACTGTTCATCTTGGTAAGAGTCAAATTGGACGTCGTTTATTAACATATGAAAGGAAATAGTAGATAAGAAACAGCTTTAGAAAGCTCTTAAGAGCCGAGGAATCATTGCAGTAGGTTTTTAGTTGGCTCAAAAAATAATTCAAAATGGAATCAAACTGGAAAAAAATGAAAAATCGACTTTTTGATGGATAGCGCTTTTCTTTTTGTGTCGGCAGTGCAGTCACGTCTTTTAGCGATATAGATACAACTTTAAAAGTTGAAAATTGTCCAAAATGTTTAAATATATATGCAATTTGTATTGTACAATGAAAACATGCGTATATTCGTTGTACCCAAAAATGCGATAGCCGAGTGGGTACTCTATGAGTTTGTGGAGACGAGTAGAACATGAACATGGACTCCTAACATCTTCAAAACATACGCTGTGCATGTAGTATGTTGTTATGGTAACCTGAATATCGAAAAAAAACTACATTATACATGAGGGTACTGTATGAGTTCAAGGTGGAGAGGTGAGTATTTTTTGAGGTTTTATAAATATATTAATCCAAGAGATTTATTATATAATTGTGCTACAACGTGCTGTGTGCTATGTGCCACACTCACAAGACTGACTACTCTGTCATAAAGCTAATATTTCGATTTTCTTAACCATTATTTTGAAGATTTCTTTGAAAATTTGCTCATTAACTCATACTTACTGCATGAATGGACTTTTTCTGACAGCCTGAAACTTCTCTTGGTTGGAAGAGGCGGTGAAGTATGAGGAGGAGGTAGGAGAAGAGACGGAGGAGGGGGAGGTCGAGGGGAACCAAACTGCCGCTGAAAAGGAAGAAAAAGGTGGGAGGGAAGTTGTGTAGAGTTGTGGAGCAGTCAATGGAGGCGGAGGGCGGCGGAAGAGGCGGAGAGGAGGGGTCGTAGTAAGGAGGGTCGTGGGAGTTCATTGAGTAGCTCGGGGGTTCTAGAGAGGCGGCCCGGAGGGGGACGACCTTAGCGAGGGAAGCTGGGACCTAGAGAGAGACGAGCTGAGACTGAAGGGAGGAGGCGGAGGAATGTTGGTCGATGTAGGTCGAACTAATCCTTTTTGCCTTCCAGGTGAGAATACTGCAAATTACCTCACAAAGGTTCATTATTTTTCTGTATAGATCACTAGCCAGCAAAGAACACGGCAAGCTCTGTCACAACCTACGAACCATAGTTTCGCTTCATAATCAATTCGAAGAAAAGAAGAGTTGTGGGTGCCTTTATTAGGAAATTTGATTACTGGTTGCAAAGGACGCAAAACTGAGTACAACTCGAAGAAACGAGCAACGATCGCATTTTGGTCATCTAAAATTTGAACGGAGATTAGGCCTACCTATAGTTGGTAGGTAAAAAGAAAAAATTATTGCCCAAAGGTTTATTATTTTCTGTATAGATCACCCTTCTGTATAGATCACCCTTCTGTATAGAACACTGGTTCTCCATCAATAGCACCTACCACCATCTGTATTCTCCCTTGACCTTCCCTCTCAAATGTCAGCTTCCTGCGTTCAATAGGATTGAAAATGGCTTGAAATGGATTGAAAATTTTCAATGGAAAGAACTTAACGCTTCACACTCGATTCGAGTAATTTGATAACTGGTTGCTCAGAAAGCAAAACTGAATACAAATCGAAGAAATGAACAGCGATCGCATTTTAGTCAGATAAAATTTGAACGGAGATTGGACCTCTTTTGTGATTCACACTCGTGTTTTTGTTTTATCGAAGGAAAACCCTTAAGTACTCTTGGGGAGCGAACGGTTGGTCCTGCAGAGCTCCGGGTGGTCTCAAAAATTTTTTAAAATTCAATACTATTTACAATTAGTGAAAAAACGATACCTTTATTTCGAGAGTTTTCAAGCTAGGGCACTCTTGAAAATTTCAACCCTTTTGAAACCCCTTTGAAATTTTCACCCCTTAGAAGTGACTGACATCAACCAAAAGCTTCGCGGCACAACTAGACCCTAAATGGAGCCCATAATATGGGTATATTATACCAAATTTGAACCAAATCGGTCCAGTGTTGCTAAGAAAAGTGCCGCGTACGGCGGACGGACGGAAATGTTTTTATTCGATTTTCGGATTCTACGTACCTTGAAACGTAAAACATCAAATTTTGAGGGGGGGGGGGGGTTAACTTTTTTTTTCTTGCTCGATTCCAAAGGCTTATTATTGAAAATAATAAACCAAAATAGTGACAATGGCAAAGCAATGATCTTTGCCACTTATACCAACAGAAAAATAATCAGCCTTTGTGTAATAATTTTCAGCGTATTTTTCTCGCTCGATTTCAAAGTTTTATTTGCTGCTTGATCCTAGTTACCACCCCTGTATTGATCAAAGAATTGATTTATGCTCCATGTGCAATCGAAGGGAGGTAGAAGACGTCTACCATTTCTTATGTGTTGTTCGAGGGAGTTAAGGATGAGATGGTTGGGTCAAGCTAAATTGCTGCAGTCCGAGCTAGTCAGGATACTCAACACACGGGAGGAGTGGAAAACTCTAGTCATTTATGTAAGCCTAGGGCTACCGGAAAACTAACAACTTTCACTATTAGGTAATTGCGTAATTGCAGATCATGTTATAACTAGAAAACATTAATAAATAACTATTTAACTTATTTCTGTTAGTGCAATTGTAAATTAAACTATAACTATATAACTTAAAAATGAACTAAGTTACTTAATAATCTGTATAACGTATATCTGTTAGCTTTGCATCTATGTAAAAAATAATATGTAATATCTATGTAATAACTGAAGAAAAAAACGCTGAAAATTATTACACAAAGGTTTATTATTTTTCTATATAGATTACTCGTCCACCAGCCATCCAACATGAAGAAAAACATCAATCGCATTTCGGTCAGCTTTAATTTGAACGGAGATTAGGCCTCTTTTGCGATTCACACTCGTGTTTCTGATTTATCGTACATCCAACCCTTAAATTCTCGTAGGGAGCGAACGGTTTGCCCTACAGAGCTCCGCGGACGGATGATCTGAACAAATAATGAACTGTTGCGTAATAACTTGCACCGTTTTTCAACAATGGTCCTTTGGAATCGAGCAAGAAAAAAAGGTTAATCTCAAAAGTTCAATTGGTTTACGTTTCAAGGTACGTAGAATCCGAAAATCGAATACAAATTTTCCGTTCGTCCGCCGTACGCGGCACTTTCCTCAGTTACAATGAAACGATTTTGATGAAATTTGATCAAATGGGGGTCTATATTTGTGTCACGAGGTTTCCTGTTGATGTCAGCCACCCTTAAGGGGTAAAAAATAGGGATGTAATTATCAAAAGCACCAAAAACTCTCGAGATAAAGGAATGTTTTTTTACCAATTTAAAGTAGTACCTATGGAATTTTGGTTTATTATTTTCAATAATGAACCTTTGGAATCGACCAAGAAAAAAAAAATTTTAACACCCCCTCAAAATTTGATGGTTTACGTTTCAAGGTACGTAGAATCCAAAAATCGAATAAAAATTTGGCCGTCCGTCCGCCGTCCGCCGTACGCGGCACTTTTGCCACTTAGCATTGACCGATTTTGATGAAATTTGGTATGTAGGCTCCATTTGGGGTCTAGTTGTGCCCCGAAGCTTTTGGTTAATGTAGGTCACTTCTAAGGGTTCCAAAATGAATTTCGAAATTTTGAAAACGCCCTAACTCAAAAAATTTTGATATAAAGGTATTGTTTTTCCTTCAATTTAAGATTCTATAGAATTTTTAGAATTTTTTGAGACCACGCGGAGCTCTGTAGGACAAACCGTTCGCTCCCTACGAAAATTTAAAGGTTTATATTGAAATATATATATATATATAAATCGAAACACGAGTGTGAATCGCAAAAGAGACCTAATCTCCCTTCAAATTAGAGCTGACCGAAATGCGATCGATGGTTGGTGATTTTGATTTTTTTTTTTTTTTGATTTTTTTCTCTTTTTTTTCTTTATATTGGATGGTTGGTGATTTTGTAGACGAGTGATCTATATAGAAAAATAATAAACCATTGTGTAATAATTTGCAGCGTTTTAAAATCGGTTGATCAGAATCACGAGTTCAAATTTTAGCTGTCCAAAATGCGATTGTTGTTCCTTTCTTCGAGTTGTATTCAGTTTTGCATCCTTAGCAAAACCTAATGAAGGCACCCACAACTCCTCATTTCTTCGAATTGAGAGTGAAGCGTTTGTTGTGCTTCCTTAGCAAACAAGAACAAAATTTCGTTGTGACTATAAGGGCGCTCCTGTTGTGTAATAATTTGTGGAGTATTTGGGTTTTTTTGCTCCAAAAATGAACTTTTGGAATTATGTAGGAATCTTTTTTTTTCAATCACATAAAAATGTGATGGTTTCATGGTGTTTTCCTCTGTGAACCCCGATTTCTGATTATCGACATCATTATTCAGTTAGCAAACTTAGAAATTCTTCGTCATTTTCCAAGCAAGGTTGTACCTCACCACTTCTCCTCTTTCCTTCCTTTTTGCCTCTGATCCGAATGATAAAGCCTCTCTTTTTTCCTGCATCAATTTCGATGCGCTCATACGTGGTTAGAGAGGTGGGGGAACGAATTCGCTGTATTGAATATTCAATGGAACCAAGAAACACCCCATGAAAAATTAATAATTCCTCCTCTCCTCTTAATAGTCCCATGGACGGGGGGGGGGGGGGGGGGGTACTACAATTAAAAAAATATGCGATTGCGTCCAAACAAGTTTACCTCTGCATAAGTAGACCTACTAACGATATTCTTTTGGTTTATTTAAATCAACGATTCAAAGCCCTCCCCCCCTCACCCACCTCGAAAACGCTTTGACGTCTCAATGTAATTATTCAATTCGTTTTTAGAGCCTTGATGATTTCGCAGTCGAAAAACCTGTTCATGTATTAATTTATTCATTTTCGCGGGCCGGGAAGTAAAAAGGTTGAATCCTTTTGATTGGAGTGTTTGGGTGTTGCCAGGGCTTAATTATACGCCCACCTGGCAAGTGGTGAATTCCAGAGTAGAGACGGGGGAGGGGTTCATTAAGGAGAATCGATTGGTACAATCTGCTTGGGGGTGGCTTATAGGAATTCGTTGCAATAATTGATGTTGAATAAGGAAGAGTTTTTAATATTTTGTTTCAAACATTGGGTAGCTGAATCTAGAATCGGACTGACGGAAAAACTCACCGACTAGGCCGATTAGATAATTCCAAATTGATTGATTTATAATTACCTAGGTAATCTTTATTGGGAATGGAATTGGCAGAAAAATCACAACAATCGAACGTAGGTAAATTCAAATTCAACGACTATTCCTACAAGTTAGCGTCCTTCAATTATTCTGATAAATGATTTCATTCGGTCCAAACGAGTTTTTGACTCTTTTGGCTGGGGATCCAGGAATTTTTCGCGACTCTTTTTTTTGCCACAAAAAATGCAACGCTGCAACCAGTAGGTAAACAAAATCAAGGTACTCTATAATACTGCATTACCGAGTATGTGCACGTAATATACTCGGAAAGTTTTATTTATTTTATTTTTTTAGAAAAAAAAGTTTAACTATTTATTGAAAAAGTAACAGGTAGGTACATATCTTGTGTGTATTTAATTTCATCATTT
The DNA here is from genome assembly GCA_009739505.2 of Apolygus lucorum. NCBI lineage: Eukaryota > Metazoa > Arthropoda > Insecta > Hemiptera > Miridae > Apolygus > Apolygus lucorum. The sequence continues at coordinate 54,990,147 of CM019180.2, read as the reverse complement.
TAATTTTCAAATTACACCTACTACAATGGACATATCCATGATCTATTGTTTTTCCGTCTAAGGGAGACATTTCTTCGTGTACTTTCGAGAGTTTCAACCTTGAAAAGTGAAAACAATACTTCCGCTACCTTGGTACACTCGGAAGCAATAACGACATCATTGGTTTTTGACTTAGTTTTTGACAAAATTTAATTTTTATTCTGTTTTTAGTTAATCATGCCTTATTGATATGGTCGCCACCAAAAAAAATTCAGCTTCAGTTGAGTATCAAATAATGATACAATTGATTCGAAATTATGATCGTGATGGTGTTTCATACATTTACAAGTCCATGATAACACTAAAACCGTATTGTAAGGATGACACTGTTAATTCCTATTATCTTTAGATATTTGGACAAGTAAACGCTTTCACCGGATATTATGGACCAACTGCCTTTTTGATGGAAGAGTTTTTTGAGGTTGGGATGTGGAACCCATCAAATGGGATATATCAGGGGCCCAGAGTAACCAACAAGATGCCAGTTGGGCTCGGACTATCAGTTGAGGTGAAGATGTTGGTAGAACACTATCCTGACCTGCTCCCACCAAATATGTTTTACCATTAGCCACCAGGTGGGACTGGACAGCTGGCGCAGCTTCCCTTTGTCTCGCCCGTCTCTCTTCTGTCCAAGCTGGACTCACGGTGGTATATAAGGTATCTCGATGTAAAACTACGACCCAATCTAGTCCAAAACTCAATTCGAACCTTACTTCAAACCACCTCCTTATACAGGGTGTAACATGAGTGGTGCACGACCTTTCTTCCTCCTGTTCTAGAACTAATTTCCGACGAAAAGTGCCTCCCGACGTTTTGACATGGATATGCCTTAGTTCTGGGGGCCATTCCAAAATTTTCGACACGCAAAACAATGAAAAGTTTTTTTTCTGATGCTGTTGAACGCAGGAAGCTGAAATTTGAGAGGCAGGGTCAATAGATACATACTTCTATACATCATCAAAGTTGATGATCACTGACCAGCTGAGTGAGCTCCAAGGCCATTTCCTCTCCTGTTGAACGCAGGAACCTGAAATTTGAGAGGGCGGGTCAATGGAGAATGCTGAAGGCGCCTGAGTGGTAATTGATCAGCTGAGTGAGCTCATAATTTGAATTGCCATCATAAGACATATCCATGTATGAGCATGCAGTGTAGATACTCGGCGGATTTACTTTTTAAAAATTCAAAACCCAAAAATCGCGAGATTTGTGACGGCATGATGAGCTAAGACACTAGTAAATGTTTTGACATACGCGGACACTCAAAACATTCACAAATGAACGTCGTGAAGCGTCAGCCTTACCTCACTGATATTTAAAAGCACAGACAAAAGTTGAGGCACTTGAATGACTTTTTATTGAAGCCAAAATTCTGCGATTTTTTGGTTTTTGATATCCTCACTCAAAATGCCTTCTTTTTTTCACTTTGAAATTTTTTTCGTATTTTTCATCTTTGCTTGATAAATCTACCATTACTCCCTCAATACTAACTCAATTCAAGAGTTAGTTCAAATCTAAACGCTGCAAATTATTACACAATAGTTTGTTATTTTTCTATATAGATCACTCGTCTGCAAAGCCACCAACCATCCAACATTAAGAAAAACATCGATTGCGTTTTGGTCAGGTAAAATTTGAACGGAGATTAGGCCTATTTTGCGATTCACTCTCGTGTTTCTGATTTATCGTACGTCCAACCCTTAAATTCTCGTAGGGAGTGAACGGTTTGTCCTACAGGGCTCCGCTTAGGCTCAAAAAATCTAAAAATTCTATACTATCTTAAATTGATGGAAAAACAATACCTTCTAAAAATTCTATACTATCTTAAATTGATGGAAAAACAATACCTTTACATCAAAATTTTTTGAGTTAGTTCGTTTTCAAAATTTCAAAATTCATTTTCCAACCCTTAGAAGTAACTTGCATCAACCAAAATCTTCTTCTTACACTCCGTTTAGAAGCCAAATCCCGGCCTGTCATAAGAACCAGTACGATTAAATATAAGTACAATTAAAGAACATTAAATAGTACGGTATTAGTCCATTTCCCCCGAAAGTGCTAAGTTAGAGCGGAACACCATTTGCAACTGCCTGCCCTGTTCCGCCATCTTCCTCAGTCCAGATCTCGATGGAGAAATATTACAGATTAAATTTGAGTTATTATTGATTATATTGGGTTATATAATCAGTACAATAATTGGGTACAGAAAAAAACATAACCCGTTTAATTTATGTACAATTAAGCTCGTTCTTGTACAGTTTACGTGCCGTGATCATTCTCCCGATTCCCAAGGTAAAAACAAAATTCTTTTTTGAAATTTTGACGTAAAGTTGTTACAATTTACTCGCTAACCTACTTGTCTTTTCTTTGTTTGTTATTGTGAACATTTAGATAAAATGTACTTTATTGGATTTTTTGGTGGGAAAACCACTAATGAGCTATTTTAGGCATAGATTCATAGTGTATTATACTTCAGACTATATAGCGTATTTAACATGTAAGAAAGATTGAGCTGCGTCAATGCGCGCCAACATTGGTGGGAAATAGAGCAAGTAAATTAGGAGAAGTAGAAGCACATAGGGCGTATATAGAAATAGGTATAATACACAACCCTATGTCTTTTGGAATTTCACTTTTGGACATTCACTACCTACGTTTTCAATGTAAACAGTATATGTTTTTCCTTATTTTTTCGTAGGGGTGAGAAAATCTTTAAGATCCAGGGGTGAAAATTGGATTTCCTAAGATACCCAACGGAACTGCTCGCACGGGTTATGTGGGATTGAAACCCACTAAAACCTCACCCCCTTTTCCAACGTTTGATCTCAGCCTGGAACTGTTTTACACATTACTTCAGGCTGAGTCCTGGGAGTCTTCTTAGTTCTCTGCTAGGGGCCGGTTCAAGGTTCCCCTTCGCTGCCTCTCCCGTTCTTGAAGGATTTTTTTGTTCATTGTTTTTTCCACATAATCTGCCACAGTGGTCCAGTTTTTTTTCGGTTTCTAGCACCTTTCCTATGATCGCCTCTGGGGTTGTCTCCTGTGCTGCGAGATGCAACTTTTCCCTCAGGCAGTTCCTCCCCCCTGTCCATTGCATGCAATCAAAGAATGTATGGGATGCGTCATCATCCTTGTTATGCTGGCAGTTGGGGCATTTTGGGGACTCCACCTTCCCCATCTTATGTAGATAGGCGTAGAAAAGTCCGAGCCCTGATAGGAACTGGGTTAGGAAGAAATTTACCTCTCCATGCTTCCTTGTAGCCATATCTTGATTTGAGGGATCAGCCTCGCAGTCCATCTGCCTCTGCTTTCTCCTGTCCATATATCCTGCCATCTTTCCATGGTGAGCTCTCTCTCCTCTTTGGCAATACGGGATCGCTCTCCTTCCTCTCTCCTGTTGAACAATCTCTCTCTTTCTGTGGCCATGAGATGAATGGGATCACTCCTACGAGGACTAGTATGGCTGGTTCTGAGACTGTTCTTTAGGCACAGGCGATGCGAAGTGCTCCTCAGCGTTGAACTGCGACCATTCGCTGTCCGAGATATCCTACCTCCATGGCGTCCGCCCACATCTCCGCCCTATGCAAGAGAATTGACTGCACAACAGTCATCATCAGTCGTCTCTTGCATGGTTTGGGACCAATTATATTTCTCATAAGGTGCCATAGGGCAGCTGTTTTTTTGGGCTGCTCTATCAGCAGTTCTTCTTATGTGTTCTCCAAATATGATTTTGGTATCCAACATGACTCCTAAGTATCCTACTGCTGTTTTAGTCATTATTTCGGTATTTGCAATCCGTATTTATGTCTGTCTTACACAATATGTTGGTTCAACTATGGTGTTTCATATTATCATATACCGACAATACCAATTCATTTGTATGTATTAATCAAATTCGTCAAGCACCTAAAACTAGGTATGTAGCCCGTAGGTGGTATCCGATGTAGGTAATTAATTTACGATGATGAGACGTGATGGATCAACTCTGTTCTGTTGCTGATCGATCGGGTGGCGTTGAACAACACAAAATTGAGATTAGTTGTCAGGCGTATACCTCAGCATTACCGACGTAGGTATTTCATTGGCCCTATTATTGTGAATTATCCCAGACTGATCCTATTTGATTGAAGCCCTTTCGATCAATTCTATAATAAGTAGAAGTGTTGTGGGGGGACCAGCGGATTTCAGTTAGTCCTATGTAATCTGCCACAGCGCGTAATTAACCTAGGATTTCTATTAGAAACGTGATCTGAGCGTTCTCTATTTCCCTTACAGTTAGTTACACGTATGGTCGTATGAAGGATTACCTTCGACCCGTTATTTGACGTTATCTTGCCACAAGTTGATCCCCGTTGGACTTGGAGGTCGTCAGGCACCCTTGCCGAAGGATTTCCTATGGCGGATTCCTATTTCGGAACCTTTAAACCGTCCTTCTACCCTCCGATTGTTTAGGTATGCAGAAGGAGTATCCCTTTAAACCGTTCATCCCATGGCAAACAATCACATCGAGTGCCAGAGGCTTTATACCTATGTTTGAGTTTCCCTCCGGTCGGCCCAAGCTTCCCCAAACTATCTCGGCACACGTTGCCAATTAATTTGTAACCCTCGGCCGTCATCTAGTTGGTTGATATGAATTGGTGTTTCAAACCGCTTCTGACCCCAGTAATACTCAGAACGACAGCTTTGAACCTTGAACCCAACGTGTTAGTGTGATATTGGCCCAGGATCATGTATTGGCTCAGAAGGAGATGGCGAACTTCGTGTATTATTGAATCTATCAGTTTTAGATCTATTGTTAGTTTTATGATTTTAGTAGCGACTGAGTATAATGAATTTCAAAATGTTGTTGAATTCGAAAATTGAGAGAAATTGAGCATAAATTGACGTAAGCGTGAGCACCTGTTGTACAAAGGAATTTTTTTTAAATCCCCCTCCCCCTTCAAAATTTGTTGGTTTACGTTCAAGGTAGGTACGTAGAATCCAGAAATGGGGGATGCGCCTTGATTTTGGTTTATTATTTTCAATAATGAACCTTTGGAATCGACCAAGAAAAAATATTTTTTAACATCCCCTCAAAATTTGATGGTTTACGTTTCAAGGTACGTAGAATCCAAAAACCGAATAAAAATTTGGCCGTCCGTCCGCCGTACGCGGCACTTTTGCCACTTAGCATTGACCGATTTTGATGAAATTTGGTATGTAGGCTCCATTTGGGGTCTAGTTGTGCCCCGAAGATTTTGGTTGATGTAGGTCACTTCTAAGGGTTCCAAAATGAACTAATGGACTAATACCGTACTATTTAATGTTCTTTAATTGTACTTATATTTACTCGTACTGGTTCTTATATTCCGGTTTATGACAGGCCGGGATTTGGCTTCTAAACGGAGTGTGAACGGGCGGTAGCACTGGCCAGTTGGGGTCTAGTTGAGCCCCGAAGATTTTGGTTGATGTAGGTTACTTCTAAGGGTTGGAAAATGAGTTTCGAAATTTTGAAAACGAACTAACTCAAAAAAATTTTGATATAAAGGTATTTTTTTCCTTCAATTTAAGATTCTATAGAATTTTTAGAATTTTTTGAGACCACCCGGAGCTCTGTAGGACAAACCGTTCGCTTACTACGAGAATTTAAAGTTTGGACGTACGATAAATCAGAAACACGAGTGTGAATCGCAAAACAGGCCTAATCTCCGTTCAAATTAAAGCTGACCGAAATTAGATGATGTTTTTCTTCATGTTGGATGGTTGGTGGCTCTGCAGACGAGTGATCTATATAAAAATAATAAACCGTTGTGTAATAATTTGCAGCGTTTTTTTTTTTTTAGATTTTTAATCGAAAGTAGACTACATCCTGGGATTTTGGCACCAACCGCGACCTTCTAGCGTGAGTAGATCTGTTTCTATGATTTTTCAAAGTTTCGACCGTTTATGACGTCACGCGCCTCTCTCACCTGGGCGGGACCCAGCCCACTGTGACGTCATGAACGGTCGAAACTTTAAAAATTCATAGGAAAAGATTTACACACGCTAAAAAGTCGCGGTTGGTACCAAAATCCTCAGAATGAGGTCTACCTTAGATTAAAAATAACAATAAAGAGTTTTTCCTACCCAGGCGCACACCCTATTGAATAAAAATTATGGTTGATGTCAGTCATTTCTAAGGGTCGAAAATAAGAGCTAGAATTTTCAAAACCCTTGTCTCAAAAACTTTAATTTTAAAAGTATTTTTAATCAATTTAAGATAGTATTGAATTTTTAGAATCGAATAAGACTCGAATAAGATCTGCAGGACCATGTATGTATCACACATGCATACTTACACTTACACACACACACACACAGACTTTCGCATATAGTTTTTTTTTGCAGATTTGGATTCAGAATGGCCTAAAATGGATTAGTTTGTGGTTTTTTTCTTCTGTTGAGTGTTGTCCAACTTTACCTCAGATCAATCGCATAAGGACGCCCAAGTCTTACTGTGGGACGTCCTAAACGTTAGCAGTACTATATCAAAGAAATGTTGCTTATAAGTTGCAACTTGGATAAATGCAATCAATTTTTTTTTAAACAAGCGTTTGTGGTATTTTTTTGATAGTATCGGCTGTAAGCTTCAACGAGCAATACGGAATATTGAGATTCACCAATCTAACCAAGATACCTGAGTTTAAGTAAGGTGCAAACACTAATAACCATATATATCATGCATCATACATTATGAAACGAACTCACCGTTAAAACGAAGGTCTGGAGATGGGGAATCGAAAATATGTAGACAAAACAGCGATTTGAATTTGATTAGTTTATTCAATGAATATTGAATGACTCGAATATGATTCTAAAACTGATAATAGTTAATTCAATAAGATATTGAATGACTCGAAACAAGATTGGAAATGCAAAGCAAAGAGAGCAGTTTGTAAGACACGGATCAAGCTATTCACACAAGAGGGTTGGAAACCAAGTGAGAAAACGAATGAATTAGAAGCCAAGCGATAAGCAGCTGACAGCTGAAGATCGCGTAGTTACAATGTTACCAGCCACATGATTCGGCTTAAGCTAATCCTGATTGAAGTTACACAATTTCAAAGCTTATAGCAAGAACATGTTATGCGAATGGGTACATTATATTGTATAAATATTTTCATAATAGAAAATATTCAGAAACGAAATACAATATGCTTTTTACCAAAATGCAACAATACACCATGTGTTATGGGTACTCGGTACATGACCACATGAACTGTATGACGTCACAGGGTAAGAGTCACTCATTGAAGACCTCTTATTTCCAGCACTCCCTCCTCTTCAATGGGTGAAGCCTCTCTGAAGGGGAACCCTCAACCATTTCCGAATAGTATGCCCAAAACGGGTCATGCTCGTAATTATTCAGAAATGCTCAAGAGTCAGTGAGTCATATGATACACACATTCCGTAAAAATTGTTTTTGCCTGAGCTCATATTTCAGGCAATGATCACAACGGATATTATTGCATTTTTCACAAATCAAAAATTCAATCTATCAAAGTGAACATGTGAATCTAGTGAAGATTAATTCAACAAACTTTGTTAAGGATTCGCAAACAATAGTTAATCTTCATGACTTTGAATTTACGACAAAGCAAAAATGTAAGATTGAAGCAAGTTAATTTACATTTATACAACTGCAAATGCAAATGAGATGCGAAGGAATTTACTTTTATACAGATGCAAATGCAAATGAGATGCGAAAGGAATTTACATTTGAAAAGCTAATGACATGTTGAGAAATGGAATTTATCTAATTGAATAATGCGCGAAATTCAACTGAGGCTGAAGCAGAGATTCCATTTATGTCGTGGAGATGAGACGAGGAGAGTCGGAGATTTGACGTTCTCAGTTCCAAGGCTCGTCATCACCTGCTTTTTGGGGAAACAGAACACCAGACATGTTAACAAAGATTCTCTAAATTGCACAAATTTGTTATGTGGCAAAGCTTTAGTAAAACAATCTGCGAGTTGATCATTTGTAGAAACCCATTCTATGTTTACTCTTTTATTCTTATATAGTTCATGCACATAGTGCATACACAGCTTTACCACATGTTTCAGTGTTCTGGAATCGTTAGTCATTGCAACTGCTGTAGCCGGAGAACAGTCACATTTTAAATTCGGATAAATGTCAAGACCAATCAAGAAGTTGCAAAGGCTACGAACGTTAACTAGTCCCTTGCAGGCCTCTGACATAACAATGTACTCGGCTTCACAAGTTGAAAGAGCGACGTGGCTTTGTTTCTTAGATTTCCACGATACTAAGTCCCCAAGAATTTTGACTGAAAATCCCGTAGAGAATTTCCTGTTTAGATTGTTTAGTCCCAATGATGAGTCATAATGTGCCACAAGATCATTGGTGTTACTAGTAAACGAAATTCCATAATTCATAGTTCCTTTAAGGTACTTTAGAATTTTTAATACCCATTTTCAATCTGAAAAAGTATATCCAACCTGTTTCCGACTCATGAAATTCACGGCAAAGGAAATATCAGGTCTAGTCCAATTTTGGATATATAACAAAGAACCTATCACTTCCCTATAGGGAACACAGGGTGATGCCTCTGAGTTCTCTGTGGAGCTAATTTGTCCAGTGAGTGTGCACGTAGTTGGACTCATAGGAATCTTACTAACAGCACTGTCAAGTGGGAGAAATTTGGAAATTAAACTCTCAATAGCAGTTCTTCGGTGAATGAATAGCTCCCTCCTAGATTCGTTTCTTATTATTTCGAAAACCCAAGAACTTTTTAGGAGTACCCAAATTTTTGATTCGAATTTCTTTCTTAAGTTCCTTAATTATGTCGCAGGCCTTGTTGCTGTCATTTGAAGCTAAGAGATCTACATAAATGATAAGCAACGCATACTTCGTTCCCTGCTGCCATTTAAAAATGCAAGTCTGAAAGGGATAGGCCTCAAATCCTAGCTGCTGCAGGACGCCACTGAATTTCTTGTACCAAAGATTTGGAGACACTTTCGAACCATACAGTGATCTTTAGAGAGCACACACATGAGTCATCTTTAGTTGCTGAGAGATTTCAACACCTTCAGGAACACTCATGTATACCGGTTTCTCCAAAGATCCATGAAGAAAAGCGGTGGCAACGTCCAACTGATAGAGATGAAGACCCATCGATTTACAACTGACAGAAAAAGTCTGACATCTCCAAGGCATGCGACAGGCGCAAATATTTCGGAAATTAAGTATTCATTCGAATCTGCAAAACCTTTAATTACCAGACGGCTCTTATACTTATAAGATCCATCCGGCTCAGTTTTACGTTTATGAACCCAACGAGACTCAATGACTCTAGTACCTTGAGGTAGGCTCGACTTAGGAATTAAATCCCAAGTTTCTATTTCTTCAAGTGACTAATTCATTATGAATAGCTTCTTCCCAAAACATCCTGTCTGGGCTATCCATAGTTTCTTGATATGAAGCAGATTCTCTTTATTCATATTCTTTTTGTAAAGCTACTTTATCAATTTGATTTTCATTACTTGTTTCACATTGATCTGTGTTGCCTTCCATATCTAAGATTTGTTCAAGCTGTTTTGGATAATCTTTAATCCTATCACCGTACACAATAGACTCAATAAACTTAACGTCACACGAATTTACGAGAGTTTTATGTTGCTCCGAAAATATAACATAACCTGTTTCATTACACTCAAGCAAGAAACCTTTCTTCGCATTTGGGGCAAATTTAGATTTTTGACCCACGTCGACGCAGTGTACAAGGCATCCAAATCATCTTAGAAATTTAATTTTAGGAGCATACCCTCTGGCCTTTTCAAAGGGACTCATAAAATTATTAGACGGATGAGGCATTCTATTATATACAAAAGTTACATAATTTAAAGCATGGCCCCAGAATGACGGAGGCATTTTAGAGAACTTAAATTTACTCTGACCTTATGCTTAATTTCTTGATTTACTCTTTCTGCACATCTATTCTACTGTGGGGCGTGCAGTTGACTTGGATCTCAGACAATGTCTTCATTTTCTTAGTTTGAAATTCTAGACCTCGATCGGAACTCAATCTAAAGACATTCTTGTCTTGTGAAGTGAGCGAACTAATTTCTTGTAAACATTGTTGGAATGCCAAGTGAACCACTTTCTTATTTTTAAGAGTATAAGCAAAAGTATACCGTGAAAAGTCATTAGTAAATCTAACATATTTAAGTTCAGGCAAGAACCTTCTGGCCGCCTCCAAATATGATTTAGAAGCATGATTCAAACGCAAGTGCCAGAGGATTCCTGTCTCCTGCCATGGGCTAAGCTTATTATTTAAATTCTCATGATCGAATTTCGAAATCTCAAAATCAATATTATTAGATTTAAGTTTCTTAGATTTAGATTCAATAGGATTCTCAATTACATTTGGCTTTCCTTCAGACTTCTCTCTCATTCTCCCTCCCAGCCGAATAGGGTCCGCGACTGGTTGGCCACCTACAGTGGATGTAATGCTCCCTCCCATTTTCTCAGAAGTAGATTCTAAGTTAGAAGAATCCGTGGAACTACAAGGCTGTCCAAGAGAAGTCAGAACGGAATCGAACTTAAATCGTTTAGACTGACAAGGCAGCATCGGATTTTCTACACTCTTAGATGGGGGTGACACTAATGGAAGATCAATCCACCAAAGATTATTCTGAAAATAACCTTCTTTAATGGTTTTACCGGTAGTAGCTTGAACGAATTGGACTCTATCTTTGGAAAATAACACATTAATTCCAGCTTGGGCTATTTTTCGAATGGAGAAGAGATTTGAGGAAAGTCCCGGTGTATACAGTACATTTTGCAGTTTTGAGACTCGTTCATTATTAATAAAACGAATGTATCCACTCTGCAACACCGTGAGACCGTCTATCAACATTATTGGCACATTTAAAAATTCTATGATGTGACAATTGCTCTAAAATTAACCAAATTAGAGTGGCAGCATGTTGCTCTTCTTCATTCCCCTTAGAACCCAATATGTCCTCAGATTCTAGAACATCCAGCAGACCTATAACAGCAAAAAGCGAGTCGAATAGGAACGAAATTGTTGCCCTAGGCGTCTAGCCTGACCCAGAGGCATTCTGAAAAGCTTAGGCCTTTCAATCTGCGCGGATGCCTTATACCGAACGGGACCTGCCTTTTTGGCAGAGGTAGCATTGCTGTTAACGACGGATTTTAGTCGTTGAGGCTCCGAGGATTGGGGTGGAAGAGGAACAATTAGCAGCGACATGAGAATCGGATTTGCCACAATTGTAGCAAATTTTGTTTGCTCTAAAGCACGATTCTCTAGAGTGCCCCCTCTTCTTACAATAAACACAGTAGGACTTTTTGCGAACATTTTTGGACTTGGAAATCACAATTCTGATTTTGGAGATAAATTTACCCGGATTCACGAAAGTGGTAACTTGACCACCAGTATTTGACCAGTACTTTGACCACCCTTGCCTCCTCTGCTTCCTTGATGATTTCCGAGACCCCCAGAAGAGGCAACTCTCTTTCACAAAGCACTCCTGACAGCTGATTTGGGGTCGAACCGAATGGAGTTAAAATCATTTACCAAAAGTTCTAGTTGAAATGTTGCTAAGGGATTGCAGACACTAGGAAACTTGTCCATAATATTTTTGGGATCTGTCAGATCCTGGACTAAGTTATGGAAGTATGGTGACAGAGATTCAATAATGAAACATCATACCTTCCATCTTGTAATCCCAACATTATTTGGTGAAAGAGCCTGAGGGGCAACTTCGGAAGGGTCAAACAAGAAGATGCAATCTTGTGTGTCGATTCAACTCACAATATTCCTTTTCCAGTATTTAACATGTTCCTCTTAATCAAGTCTCTTATTCAAAGAATGAAACTTGATAAAATCTATTTTTCCGAGTCCTATAGGGTTCATCACAAGGATGCAACACATGCCTATCATAGAGCAGAGTGAACAGGTGTTTTTAAAACATGGAATAAGCAGAAGGAAGGTCCTTTTTGGCGAATAATTCTGAGTTCCCAGCTGTGGGAACAACTACTGGTGTATAAACCTCCATGTTTAAATCAGAGTCCTGAAGAGGTACTAAGGTTTCAAAAATTGAATCAACAGTACTAAAAGTTGGCAAAACCTGAGTTGCAGTTAGGGACGAAGCAACATTAGATGAAGGAGATATAGCCATATAGGCTGAAACGAATGACCTACCGAAAAGTACTGGGACAGTTCGGTGTACTTATTATTCAGGTCTACTAACTTAGATATAAGTTGGTTGAAACTCACTTTCATCAGCTGCTTAAGCTCCCCAAGATACCATACCAATACCTCATCAGACCACTTGGCAGCCTGAATCCGAAGTGTCTCAGGATCAGGTACATGGTGGGGCTCGTCAACCGCACCGACGTTGGCAGCGCCTTCGTCGAACATATGCCTCGCCAAGTCTTCATCAAAGGAAGATGTCGTCGGAGAGGAAGGAGTCATTTTTGCTCAATTATGGTATCTTCTGATTCGGAGATTAGTAGGGCTCAAGAGTCACCTGTAACCCACAGAGACAGAATCAGCTTGGTACTGCACATGTCAATAGTTCATACAGGATCCAACTTATTATATGAAGTTTCTTACTGCTACAAGAGCTTGTAGGTCCTCAGAACCCAGAAACACATAAATACTTAGTTAATACTAGTATTAATAGGGACCTAGTGCGTTGTTGGATAATTTGCGGACCAAAACATTGTGACTCAAAAGTGATGCAAATATCCCGCACGAGTTTCTTGTAAGCTGCCGGCCGGCGTTCAGTTCTTCTGTTGGCATCTGGTTGTCGAACTATACAGATGTTTTTATTAGTAAACAAATGAATTGACATGATTTTATTGCATGAATGGTTACCTTAAGAATTTTTATTAGTTTTTATTGGTTTTAATAAATTGGTGTCATGAATCTGATTTTTAAATTTTGCCATTCAATTGTGCACTATTGGTGGCCGATATCCGATGTACGTTCGTCCCGACTAACAACAACGATCTCTGACATCAATCGGTATTGGTGTAAAACAACTTTGAGACAAAGTGACTACCTTCAGTTGCAAGTGAGGGAAAATAAAAGTTCAACGACTCAGGGGTTAAAAGATTCGAAGCCCCGATAATTATTCGCTTCACAAGGGTCAGATTCTGATTCAAAAGAAAAATAAGATAATATTCAAATTATCGATTAATCGGACCCTTGTGTAAGCTAAAAATCAAAATATTGAGTGTAAACAGCACAAAGCTACACTTTTAAAAATTATTCAGCATGCACCTATTTGTACATGAAAAACTAAAAATTCAAAAACGAATAAAACTTAGTTGAACATACTTGCAACCTACTGCTTTATTCAATCTGTGCGACAGGATGACATGAGACATAATAGACAAAAGGTCTCGATTCAGTTTTAACATGTTTGTGTACATGTGAACTAATCAAGTCCATCCCTCTTTCAGAAAGAATAAAACTCGATTGATAACAGACCCAACTACGATTTCTCAAACTAAATCCTAGGCGTCGATAAAGTTCTTTTTCTCTTGGTGGTTTCCTTTTATTATTAACTTGTCATCTCTCAGCGTCGAATACGTAATTCAGACACTAAATCATGTTTTTATGTAAAAGTAGTGTATACTACGATTACTAACACGATCGCACAAGTGACTATCGACTTTAACTCCGTGGGAATTCTTAGGCCCGATCCAAAAATTCCCTATCGAAATAATGGCCCATAGCATTTCCGTCGTCGCTTGTCACGACCGCTGCTGGGTACTATGAGGAACATATCTAAACACAAAGCATAGTACCGGGTACCCTATTTATCGCTGAACTAAAACTGAATGTGCACTCATCAGTCTGAGGTCAATTCTGATAGAATTAATTTAAAAATATGTGCACACCTAAGACTGATTTCCGTTCAACTCGGGCTGGTTTTTAACAATTCACAAAACAAATTACCATCGCATTATTTCTTCGCTCTATTTGTTCTGTTGGGCTCAGAACAAATGAACTTCGTTTTCACAACGCTGGAGACTGAGGAACATGTTCCGATAATCTTCTTAATCGGAACACTTGACAAGTTATGTACAATTCGGAACGAGCGATCAGAGACTGGCCATATTCTCTTCGTGTACGAAACCACCAAATCACTATTAACACAACACAAAGTAACTCGAAATAAATGGAACAAGCTTCCCTTAAAAGAAAGAATTTCCCTACTGCAAACGCCGTTCTGCCGGAATTCTCGATCAAAACAAACAGGAACAACAACGAAAATCGAATTCGTTATCACGACTCGATGGAAGTAAGAAGAGATAGGAAAGAGGAGAAGAAGAAGTTTCCGACACCTAAATCACATCCACCCTCATCCATGGAGATCCAGACATGGAGTAAGGCGGAAAGGAATAAGGTTTCCAAAGGTAAATAGTATCCACACTCCATGGAAATCCGGACATGAAGCAGGGCGGATTTTATCCGGACATGAAACGATATTCTCGTGAAATGCGAGAAAATCCGAAAATGGCGAGAACAGAACTTTATCGACCCTTCTGGATCGGAAATCGAACGATCGAAGTTAGAATTGGGCATTTCAATGGGATCACGGATTTAAAAACAATTCTACTCGTATTTTTACGTGGATTAGCCAGGATCCTACGATATCGTATCGGCTGTAAGCTTCAACGAGCAATACGGAATATTGAGATTCACCAATCTAACCAAGATACCTGAGTTTAAGTAAGGTGCAAACACTAATAACCATATATATCATGCATCATACATTATGAAACGAACTCACCGTTAAAACGAAGGTCTGGAGATGGGGAATCGAAAATATGTAGACAAAACAGCGATTTGAATTTGATTAGTTTATTCAATGAATATTGAATGACTCGAATATGATTCTAAAACTGATAATAGTTAATTCAATAAGATATTGAATGACTCGAAACAAGATTGGAAATGCAAAGCAAAGAGAGCAGTTTGTAAGACACGGATCAAGCTATTCACACAAGAGGGTTGGAAACCAAGTGAGAAAACGAATGAATTAGAAGCCAAGCGATAAGCAGCTGACAGCTGAAGATCGCGTAGTTACAATGTTACCAGCCACATGATTCGGCTTAAGCTAATCCTGATTGAAGTTACACAATTTCAAAGCTTATAGCAAGAACATGTTATGCGAATGGGTACATTATATTGTATAAATATTTTCATAATAGAAAATATTCAGAAACGAAATACAATATGCTTTTTACCAAAATGCAACAATACACCATGTGTTATGGGTACTCGGTACATGACCACATGAACTGTATGACGTCACAGGGTAAGAGTCACTCATTGAAGACCTCTTATTTCCAGCAGATAGTTTCTTCAGTAAGCTGAACAAAATTATATAATCTCATCCTTTTGGTTTATTTCCGAAAATTTTCATATAAAGGTATTGTTTTTTCATCAATTTAAAATAGTATTGAATTTTTAGAATCGAGTGAGACCACACGTAGCTTTGTAGGACCAACCGTTCGCTCCCTACGAAAACTTAAGGATTGCTCTTACGATAAATCAGAAACACAAGTGTGAATCGCAAAAGAGGCCTAATCTACGTCGAAATTTTAACTGACAAAATGCGACCGTTGTTCGTTTCTTTGAGTTAACTTCAGTTTTGCGTCCTCAGCAATCAATTGTCAAATTTCTTATTGAAGGCACACACAACTCTTCATTTCTTTGAATCGAGTGTGAAGCGTTTATTTCTTCCAAATAAACTTGATTGTGAAGCCAAAGAGAATTTGAGTTCTGTCGAGCTAGTTCTGGCTTATTCAAGTAAGATCCCATTAGCTGACAATAAAAAAAAGAGATATTCAAGACCTCGTTGATAAAAATATAATTCCAAAATTTCATTTTAATTCATTTTTCAAAAATGTTTTGGAATCAAGCATTCTACTATTTTCGCCTATAACTAAGCTTGACGTTAGATTACGATTAATACTTTTGTGATTTACACGTTTTTTTAAATGTTTGCTCCTAGAAGAAGAAAAAATGTATGTTGAAATTATATTCTTCTAAAATTTACGTAGGTAGATGAAGCATTCATCTGTAACCAGATATATCCGAAGACTGATAATTACGTTTGTGAGTTTTTCTTATGTTTGCTTCCAAGAAGAAAAGAAGTGATTTATGTTGATATTATATTCATCAAAGATTTATCCGAGTTAAGCAGCAAAATTTTCATATGTAACCTGATGTTATCTGAAGACTGATTACGTTTACTACTTTTTATAAAGTTTCTAACATTACTACTTACGTACCTACATAGTTTCGACTACCCTTGAATAGACTGCCTACTCTAGTTGTGTTTTAATTTTATTTGTAATATCGGTTTTGTGATATATATCTAGTAAAACTTTCGTACGTACAAGTTGCAAAGTTTAAAAACACTTTTTTTGAGGTTATGTTCCTATACGAATAAAGTCACTCGCGATGAGATTGTGGAAAACCATTTTAATAAAAACGGAGTTGAGTAGAACGTTGTCTATTTCCACGAAAATAATGAGTTACAAGTTAAATCGATTTCGACGGTTAGGTCATCATCAGTAACAAACAATAACCGATCGGTTATTGTTTGTTACTGATGATGACCTAACCGTCGAAATCGATTTAACTTGTAACTCATTATTTTCGTGGAAATAGACAACGTTCTACTCAACTCCGTTTTTATTATGTTCCTATATTGAAGAATTTATACGAAATTTCGAAGTTGTTTGAATAAATGAATACTAGGCAACGTTGAATCTTGTTTGCACATTCATTCATTCTTTTACCCATTCATCTAATCTGGTGTACCATCTACGAAGTTGCAAATTATTCATGTTCCATCAACAGAGATGAGAAAAATTAAATAGGTTGATTCTAAAATTCATGTTCGAGATGTCGTAAATAAAAATCAAATTAAATAGGTTGATTCTAAAATTCATGTTCGAGATGTCGCAAATAAAAATCTAACTGTCTTTAGAGTCATCAAAAGTGTCACATGTTAAAAAAACGAACAACAAAAGTGTCACAACTCAAAATAAAAACGACTATTCTGTATAGATCACCCTTCTGTATAGATCACTGGTTCTCCATCAATAGCACCTACCACCATCTGTATTCTCCCTTGACCTTCCCTCTATTTTTCGAATTGTATGTACCTTGAAACGCGAAACATAAAATTTTCGGTTTGCTTTGAGCAATGGCTTCGGAGCTCACTCAGCTGATCAGTGATCTGAGGAGTGAAGAAGATCTCCTCGAATGCTGGAGACGCCTGGAAGAGCACTTCCATTCAATAGGATTGAAAATGGCTTTGAAGCTCACTCAGCTGATCAGTGATCTGAGGAGTGAAGAAGATCTCCTCGAATGCTGGAGACGCCTGGAAGAGCACTTCCATTCAATAGGATTGAAAATGGCTTTGAAGCTCACTCAGCTGATCAGTGATCTGAGGAGTGAAGAAGATCTCCTCGAATGCTGGAGACGCCTGGAAGAGCACTTCCATTCAATAGGATTGAAAATGGCTTTGGAGCTCACTCAGCTGATCAGTGATCTGAGGAGTGAAGAAGATCTCCTCGAATGCTGGAGACGCCTGGAAGAGCACTTCCATTCAATAGGATTGAAAATGGCTTTGGAGCTCACTCAGCTGATCAGTGATCTGAGGAGTGAAGAAGATTTCCTCGAATGCTGGAGACGCCTGGAAGAGCACTTCCATTCAATAGGATTGAAAATGGCTTCGGAGCTCACTCAGCTGATCAGTGATCTGAAGAGTGAAGAAGCCTTTGAGCAATGATTTGCAGCGTTTTTTACCCACCAACATTTTTTTTACCTACCAACTTTTTTTTACCTACCAGCTAGGTACTACCTACCACATCATACTGGCTTCACACCTTCACAATCAGGTTATTAGAAAGAACTAAACGCTTCACACTCGATTGGAAAAATTTGATTACTGGTTACGCAGAAGGCAAAACTGAATACAAATCGAAGAAATGAACAGCGATCGCATTTTAGTCCGATAAAATTTGAATGGAGATTAGACCTCTTTTGCGATTCACACTCATGATTCTGTTTTATCGAAGGAAAACCTTCAAGTACTCGTAGGGAACGAACGGTTTCTCCTACAGAGCTCCGGGTGGTCTCAAAAATTTTTTAAAATTCAATACTATTTAAAATTGGTGAAAAAACAATACCTTCATTTCGAGAGTTTTCGAGCTAGGGCACTCTTGAAAATTTCAACCCTTAATTTTCACCCCTTAGAAGTGACCTACATCAACCAAAAGCTTCGCGGCACAACTAGACCCCAAATGGAGCCCATATACCAAATTTGAACCAAATCGGTCCAGTGTTGCTAAGAAAAGTGCCGCGTACGGCGTACGGCGTACGGTGGACGGCGGACGGCGTACGGCGGACGGACGGAAATTTTTTTATTCGATTTTCGTATTCTACGTACCTTGAAACGTAAAACATCAAATTTTGAGGGGGGGTTAAAATTTTTTCTTCTTGCTCGATTCCAAAGGCTTATTATTGAAAATAATGAACCAAAACGACTCATTGACCATTTCCAGACGTCAAAAGAGCCACAACTCAAAAAAACGGAATTTTTTCTTGAAAACTTGGAAAATTTGTTAAAATCACAATATGACCTAGTATAAACATAGATTTGCATAGTTGCATCATAATATCAACTCAAAATCACGTGCGCGGCCGAGAACATGTTTTTCCTGTTTCCTGAAAAATTGAGTTTTTTGAGATGTGGCACTTTTGAAGCAAGGGTGCGATATGGTTGGTAGGTAGTGACAATGGCCCTTCCTTTGCTTAGGGAAACCGTGAGTGATTCAACAGCAGATTAGTCCCTTTGTTATTTTTAATTCACGTCTACAACATCAATAACTCTTCCAATTGACATAGGACTGCCAGACTCTTCTATTTTATCCATCCAAAACGATATTTTATACTGACTGCCACGTCCTTTCTCATTTTCTTCCTCATCATGCATGCATACCAAAATTTCACGGCAGTCCGCTCCCATCTCCGGCCTCCCTCGGTGTCGTTTGTGTACCTATTTGCTATTCATTCACTTGGGATGTCGGCGGTAAACACTCTGCGGCTTCATCGTCGATATCGTCGACGTGATTACCATTCAAACCTTCCTCTTCCTAACGTTGTGTCCAAAGGGTCCGGCCCTCATAAACACGTGGGTCCCTCGTCGCGGTTTCCGCAAACACGTTGCGAGGCCTAGGAAACGATTCCGTGTTTATGTCAGGTGGGGTGAGCATCAGACCGGAGACGCCCCCGCCATTGTCCTTCTCTTCTGAACCTTCAATCATTACAATTACCAGCTGGGGTTGAATCCGAATATCGAACAGACTCCTCGGCTAACTTCCAAATCAGTGTCAGATCCGGTAAAAGTGAGAATAACATGGAAAGAGCATTGGAATTTTAACAGTTCTGTAACATTTATTTCGGCTTATTCTTCCTCGCGGATCTTGATTGCACTAAAAGACAAGTGGAATAATCTGGATATAGATGAAAACGCTTTTTCGTCTGGCCATTGGTTGAACATGATAAATTTAGCCGGTTTTTAGGACGTTCCACAATTGGGGTTTCTTTTGCGACTAATCTTTTTTTTTTATTAAGCGTTTATTTGTCAATATATCAACTAGTTACAATAATTGTAACTATATTACCTCAATTATTCAATTTTCACTATATCTCACTATACCTCAATTATTACTATATTCCTCAATTATTGAGGTATTATACATCAGGCGACTATCTTGATATTTACTTCACATATATATTACGCGTTTCTCATGCAAGTGTTAGTCCAATGACTTTCACTACATTAAAGTTGCACTTCAGCATCCTAGGTCCAGTGGCTTGGTCCTTTTTAGACGTCGGATTTCTTGAGTGTTGTCCAGAAGCTGGATGGCTTCTGGGTTTGAGTGTGCGTGAAGCCTCTTTTCTTAGTTTCTCGCGTATCTTTTTGCTACCTCGCTAATAGTCTCAATTTTGAGGTCCTTGTGGAGGTCATCATTACGAATGTACCACGGAGCATTCACAATACTCCTCAGTATCTTATTTTGGAACGTTTGAATAATTTGAGTTTAATAAGTTTGACTAATCTGGGATGAAGGAGGACACTCAACGGTAAACAAATGATCCGACGCGTCCGTAGCCAAAACAGCAATATCTAGGTACTTCGACGAGCACTACCCTCATAGGGGACCATCTACGCGCCAATCCGCACAATGCCAGAAAATGTCATGAAATTCTGATGAAAAATGTAGGAGTTATGGAGGTTGGAAGGATTCCAAACTATCACGTTTGCACATGCTCAGAGGCTTCTATCAATCCGGGGGCCATGATTTTCATAGGGGATCATCTGCAAGCCAATATGCACAATCCCTGAACATTCCTTCAAATTCGGATGAAAAATGTAGAAGTTATAGCTATTACAAGGATTTTACTTTTTTGCATGCGCAGAGGTTACTAATGATTGGGTGATGATGAATTTCATTGGGACCACCTACAAGCCAATCCGTCCCTTATCGAAATCGGACCATGATTTCGTATAGTTTTGCCCGTTACAAGTATTTCATTATTGATACATGTTAGGTTGATCCCTACTTATAACTCAGAACACTCTTACAACTATTCATTATAATATAATGAATATTTATATTATAAATAATAATAATTCACATTGAAATCTAATTACAGAATGGCGTTCTAATTTTCAACTCTGTCGCTATTTACATTACATATCCATGGAAACAAGATATAACTTCACTGGTCTGTAGTGGAATAGCTCTCAGCTCGTTACAATACATAGAAAGACACGGTGCCATAAATTTTATTTCGATTTTGGACACAATTTTGGTTTATTATTTTCAATAATGAACCTTTGGAATCGACCAGGAAAAAATTTTTTTTAACACCCCCTCAAAATTTGATGGTTTTTCGTTTCAAGGTACGTAGAATCCAAAAATCGAATAAAAATTTGGCCGTCCGTCCGCCGTACGCCGTCCGCCGTACGCGGCAATTTTGCCACTTAGCATTGACCGATTTTGATGAAATTTGGTATGTAGGCTCCTTCTGGGGTCTAGTTGTGCCCCGAAGATTTTGGTTGAGGTAGGTCACTTACAAGGGTTCCAAAATCAATTTTAAAATTTTGAAAACGCCCTAACTCAAAACAATTTGATATAAAGGTATTGTTTTTCCTTCAATTTAAGATTCTATAGAATTTTTAAAATTTTTTGAGACCACCCGGAGCTCTGTAGGACAAACCGTTCGCTCACTACGAGAATTTAAAGTTTGAACGTACGATAAATCAGAAACACGAGTGTGAATCGCAAAAGAGGCCTAATCTCCGTTCAAATTAAAGCTTACCGAAATGCGATCGATGTATTTCTTCATGTTGGATGGTTGGTGGCTTTGCAGACGTGTGATCTATATAGAAAAATAAAAAATAATAAACCATTGTGTAATAATTTGCAGCGTTTTTTTTTTTTCAATCGTGAAAAGTAAAAACTATGGTTTTGCTACCGTGGTAGACTCATGCGATCACGTAGAAATTCGTTTTAAACATATCTGAATCCAAATCCACAAAAAACTAGAGGTGTTTCTCAATGATTATCAAATACTCTTTTACTGTGAAAATAATCAGGACACTTGGACACTACGAATCCAGCACTTAAAAGACTCGAACACCCACCGCTTCTATCCGTCGTCCTTAGAGATAAGTTGACAGTTAGTTCTCTCGCCGTGATGTATTGGTTTATTATTTTCAATAATGAACCTTTGGAATCGACCAAGAAAAAAAATGTTAACACCCCCTCAAAATTTGATGGTTTACGTTTCAAGGTACGTAGAATCCAAAAATCGAATAAAAATTTGGCCGTCCGTCCGCCTTACGCCGTACGCCGTACGCGGCACTTTTGCCACTTAGCATTGACCGATTTTGATGAAATTTGGTATGTAGGCTCCATTTGGGGGCTAGTTGTGCCCCGAAGCTTTTGATTGAGGTAGGTCACTTCTAAGGGTATTAAGGGTAATTTCGATATAAAGGTATTGTTTTTCCTTCAATTTAAGATTCTATAGAATTTTTAGAATTTTTTGAGACCAAGCGGAGCTCTGTAGGACAAACCGTTCGCTTCCTACGAAAACTTAAGTGTTTATTTCAAAATATATATATAAATCAAAACACGAGTGTGAATCGCAAAAGAGGCCTAATCTCCGTTCAAATTAGAGCTGATCAAAATGTAATCAATAGTTGGTGATTTTGATTTTTTTTTTTCCCCTTCATATTGGATGGTTGGTGATTTTGTAGACGAGTGATCTATATAGAAAAATAATAAACCATTGTGTAATAATTTGCAGGGTTTTTTATTTCATTGCAAAATCCACCTGACTCTCTAAATTCTCCCTGGGGTAGCCGATTTTCATCAACTGCGTTCCCTGCATTGGTATCTTGTGGTATAAAAGCGTTCCTGTTCATGAGATCATTCATAAAGATAATCAAAATTCATCAATAAATTAATCACGCAGAAGACATTTTTGCGGGCCATTTGAGTTTAGAAGCACTAGGAGAACCCTGTGTCAAGGGAATCGGTCATCACATTTCCCATGATGCCACAATGAGATAGAATCCTCTGCAATATCACTGTAACCTCCTTTAGAAGAACCTTCTCGAGGATTCTTCGGTCTTCCAAAAGTCTCGAAACTCGCCCACGTCTCATCACTTCCAGTCTTTTGTCCTGATGAATTCAAACATTTTCTTGTTCTCATTTTGTCTACCAAGGTGAATCAATAAGCCCTACACGTTGTAAATCGTCACTCTTGAATTAATCTTGAAAAACGGTCCTCGAACCCGTCCATTACGAGCATTAGGTACCCATCACACCTTTGTCCGACACCGAGTCGCCCCATTACCTTGCCCGAATATCAAGGGATTAATTACCCCTGGAAAATAGACCGCAACCTTCATTACTCTGTTACCTTCGAGGAACAAATGAGAAAAACCTGTCCGTCAAGGCGTAAGACGGGAGGGAGGGGAACTCATGAATTATGAATGGAGCTTCAATGAGCTACAATTTTTTCTCCCCTTAAAAGTTTAGACTCCTCATTATCTCTCTAATGAACTGATAGTCATCACTTCATTACAAGAGCCCTCAATTAGCCCCCCAAATAGATTTATATTATTAGCAGGGCTCTCACAAAACGCCTTTCCCGTACATGCATCGTAGACTTTTTTCTTATTATTTTTTTGTTTCGGGTTTCCATCAAGATTTTAATCTGGTTCCCTTCAACGTTCGTATTACGGAGACCAATTAAGGACAGAAATGAGCGATAGAACTGCAGAGGATCAGTCGTTAGACCTCGGGAGGCTGTTCAATAGAAGTAAAGAAAATCATGACGAAGAATTGTTGTCAAGTGAAAATGCATTCTTCGTTAAGTAGAAAGTTGTGGTTAAATTTAGTGAAGTCTTAACAAAGCGCTTAGCTAAAGAAAAAGGCAGCTATTTTGAGAAAAACAAGGGAAAACAAGGGCATCAACAAGAAGAGAAGAGGGTTTCAGCCTAAAAACACCATGTGCAAAAATGAAAATGATGAGCTCCTCACTGACAAGCAGGATATCTTGGATCGCTGGAATAGACACTTTGACCAATTGCTTAATACCCAGCAGCAAAGCGGGTGCGACTCAGCTCAGCCTGAAGGTCACCAGGAATTGGATGAACCACCAACAATTGATGAAGTTCGATGCGCAATATCCCGGCTTAAGAACAACAAAGCGCCGGGAAATGACTCCATTTGTGCAGAGAGTGGAGGTGAAGGTGAGTGGAGGTGAAGAGCTGACGACCCGTTTGCACGGATTGATCTACAGAATTTGGAACAGTGAGAAGATGCCTACTGACTGGGAAAATGGCATAATCTGTGTAATTCATAAGAAGGGAGACCCTCTTGAGTGTAGGAACTACAGGGGTATTACCCTTCTTAACCTCTCCTACAAAGTATTGTTAGGAGCGTAGCTCCATTGGTTATGATTGATTGGAAAAGATGACAGCATGTGTTTAGGGTTGTTGACGTGAAGAAAAGTTGTTGTGAGGAAGGTTGAATTGTTCCGTGTTGATGTTTTTGTAATTCTCGAATAAAACACAAAGTTATTCATTGGAATTTGAAAACATTTAACAGTGGTGTCAGACGTGGGATTACTGTCAAAGAACGCCCGATAATCATTATGACCACTCGTTCTGGCCGGCCATTCGTTAGAGAAGACAGCACATCAACAGAGGGAGAAGTTGTAACAGTAGGGGAACCCATGTCGCACGAACAAACCATAGAAGATCGAGCAGATGACCCTTCTCCAGGGAATGAGACGTTGAGTACACCAGTACGAGTTGAACACGCCAATACTCAAGTACAGCCTGGGTCACAAATGGAGAACATTCAACAGATGCTGACTACGGTCCGCACAGAAATTCAGGATGAAGTCAATAGTCAGTTGCGGGATTTCGCTGGTGACTTGATGAGAGAGTTGCGAGGGGAACTCCAGAAGTGGAAAACTATGGAATGTTCAACCAACCCAGCCCAACCACTGGAGGAGCAACGAGATCGACAAGTTTCCAAAGGATCAGTAAAACCAGGAAGATACAATAGTACAAGTAGTTGGGGGTCTTACCTGATAAAGTTCGAGAGAATCAGCAGAATTAACAATTGGGGACAAGAAGAGAAAGCTGTGCAGTTGATGGCTGCTTTAGACGACTCAGCCCTGGCAATTGTTACTAACCTCAACCACCCATCCTTTGAAAACATGGTAAGTGCGCTAGAAGATCGTTATGGAACCACAGGAAGAGAACATCTGTACATGCACAAGTTGAGAGGACGAAAACAAGGGCCAAACGAAGATCTAGTAGTGTTCGCAGCTGAGTTAGAAATGCTGGCAAGACATGCTTTATCGCCAAACTCTCCTCCCGCTCTGGCTGATGGCATGGCTTTGCAGCAGTTCTATGACGGTATTAGAGATGTGGAGCTGCGCAAATTGGTATTGAACTACCCGACAATGTCGCTCAAAGGAGCTCTGGGTTATGCACTTCAAGCAGATGCTAATCTGCAGCGAGCGAATGGAAGACCCAACCTGGTTACAGTCCGTTCTGTTGAGAACGATCAAGCTGATATTCGAGCAGTAGGGATGGAACCGTTATGCAAGGATGTAGGTACATGTTGGCGATGCAATAAGAGGAATCATAGGTCTCGGTATTGTCCCACTATACAGTGTTGGACTTGCCACCAGAATGGTCACACCTCGTATGATTGTCCAAAAGGGCAGGTGTCACAGGTGGGAAACGGGAGGCGGTCCTAGGTGTGGGGCAGACTGGGACCAGCAAAAATGCAGCACCCCACTCACAGTCAGGAAAACAGACAATCATATGCCGAGTAAGATCTGAGGAATCAATCATCATTGAAGGCACTATCAATGAACATCCTTGTTTAATGATTGTGGATACAGGTGCCATGGTCACAATTGTTCGAAGAGGGGTAGTCGAAGGAACCATGAATGAGGGAAAGTTATCCAGTTTAAGGACAGTGACTGGAGCAGAAATACCAGTGGATGGAACAATGAAGGTGCTAGTAGGATTGGGTGGAAGAGACAAACGAATGCATGAAGTGTATGTGGCAGACATCAGAGATGATTGTATCATTGGGATGGACTTTCTGGTGGCAGCCAGATGTAGAATCGATGCAGCCTCTAGAACTGTGGAAATGAGAAGTGATCAAAGTGGTACTATAGTAAGGACAGTGGTGAAAGAGAAAGAACATTTGGAGCCATCACTCGCAGGAGAGGAGCTTACATGTTCAGGGCTCTCTACTTTGATGGAGGGTAAACGTGGGTTCGACCACGTAGAAGACCTTATAGTAAGAGCTAGTGAAGGTTTGAGTGATGCCCAGAAGGACCTAGTGACAAGATTAGTGCAGGAGTTTGCTGATGTGTTTGCAGTTCACAAGGAAGAACTTGGAGTAATTCATGGAGTAGAACATGCAATCATAGTGGATCCCAACATTCCCATCCGACAGGGCCCTCGACGATTACCTCCACACCAGTTAGCTGAAGTGGACAGAATGGTGCAGGACATGGAAAAGGCAGGTGTAATAGAAGTATCCAGTAGCCCATGGGCAAGCCCGATCGTACTAGTCAAGAAGAAGGATGGAAGTACACGATTCTGTATTGACTACAGGCGCCTCAACGATGTCACAAGAAAAGATGCACACCCCCTACCTCACATTGATGACCACCTGGAGGCGACAAGGGGTAGCTCTTGGTTCTCATCTCTCGACCTCCAAAGTGGATATTGGCAAGTTCGTATGAGGAAAGAGGACAGGGAGAAAACAGCGTTCTGCACTCCAAGAGGCCTGTGGCAGTTCAAGGTCATGCCATTCGGCCTGTGCAATGCACCAGCAACATTTCAACGGGCAATGCAATGTCTCCTGCATCAGCTGGTACTACAGGGCCGGGTAAGAGTCTACCTGGATGATGTGCGAATTGATGCTAAGACCTTTGAGGACATGGTGCAGTGGCTCCGGGAAGTTTTCCACTTATTTCGGAAACATGGTCTACGGTTGAATGCAAGGAAGTGTGACCTGTTTCGCAGAAGTATAAATTATCTGGGCCATGTCATTTCAGAACAGGGTGTTCATACAGATCCATCAAAAACAGAGAAGGTTGAGAAATGGCCAACCCCGACAACAATGAAGGAGGTCCGAAGTTTTGTGGGCTTCTGTTCATACTACCGACCATACGTTCGAGACTTTGCACAATTGGCAGGACCATTGTATCAGCTTGAGCAGACCAAGGAAGGGTTTGTGTGGACGGAAGAAGCTGCCAATGCCTTCAAGAGATTGAAAGAGGCTCTGACTAAGGCCCCAGTACTTGCTCTTGCAGATTCCTCACTGCCATTTCTCTTGGATGTTGATGCCAGTGGACGGGCTATTGGAGCCGTGCTGTCACAGAATCAAGGTGTTGAAAGGGTAATAGCTTACTTCAGTCAATGTCTGAGCAAAGCTGAACGTAACTATTGTGTTACCCGAAGAGAACTATTGGGACTAAAAAAAGCACTGACACATTTCCGTCACTATGGACTTGACAATGGGGCACCAGTATTTGTGCGAACTGACCATGCGTCTCTGCAGTGGCTCAAGAACTTCAGGCAGCCAGATGGTCAGATGGCACGCTGGCTCGAAGACCTTGCCCCTTACAACCTGAGAGTGGAATACAGGAAGGGATCAGCGCATGGGAATGCAGATGGACTTTCCAGACGCCCATGTGTGGCACAAGCCTGCAAATACTGTGCAAGACAAGAAGAAAAGGATGCACAAATTGATGTCAGACGAATAAAACTAGAAACTGATTTGAACTGGATATCTGAACAGGAACAGGATCCACACCTTGCAAGGGTAAGAGCTTGGGTGCAAAGGGGCAACCGTCCCGATTGGACAGCAGTTTCTATCTGTGGGCCTGAAGAGAAAGCACTATGGGCAATGTGGAGTAGACTGAACATGATAGGAGGGGTACTGACACGGAGGTGGGAAAATGAAACTGGAACACGGAGTGTTGAACAAATCCTTGTTCCACGCCAGTGTCGGCAAATGGTTCTTGAAGTGGCTCATAACTTGGGACACTTCGGAGCAAGGAGGATGATGACAAGCTTGAGGCGACAATTCTATTGGGTAGGCATGACTCGGGATGTACGGGAGTTTGGAAGAAGTTGCAATACCTGTGGGAGCCGAGGTAGAATGACGAGGAAGAAAGCACCCTTGCAGACCTATAATGTAGGAACGCCCTTTGAACGAATAGCAGTAGATCTGTTGGGGCCATTTCCACGATCTGACCGAGGCAACCGCCATCTCGTAGTGGTGATGGATTACTTCACAAAATGGCCGGAAGCCTTCCCAGTTCCCGATGCTACAGCAGAGACTGTAGCCAGAGGATTGATTGAGAACGTTGTAGCCCGATTTGGAGTCCCTAGAGAGTTGCACACAGACCAAGGACGTACGTTTGAAGGGGATCTATTCAAGGAAGTACTAGACCTCTTGGATGTTCGTAGAACAAGGACAACTCCCCTGAGACCCCAGAGTGACGGAATGGTTGAACGCTTCAATCGTACACTCAAAGAAATGCTGTCCAAACGGGTGAGTGATCACCAAAGGGACTGGGATGATCATTTGCCACTGGTCTTGCTAGCCTATCGGTCTTCAGTACACCAGGCAACTGGATTTTCACCAGCACAGTTGACGTTGGGAAGGACCCCCACGTTGCCCACTGCACTACTAACTGGGACCCATCCAGAAGTCACGACGAAATCGAGTTATGCCAGGACGCTCGCAACTGCATTGGATGAAGCACATGAGGTAGCACGGCACTCATTGGAGCAGGTTGCTGCAGACGCCAAGCGCCGGTATGATGTGCGTACTAAGGCCCCACGATACGACCTGGGCGCCGCTGTCTGGCTGTACAACCCCCACCGGCAAAAAGGACTCATGCCAAAACTACAACGGCCTTGGATCGGACCCTGCATCGTGAAGAAACAGCTATCAGACGTAGTCTTCAGAGTACATCTCCCCAATAAGAAGAAACGAGTGGTACACGCCGATCGCCTGAGGCCATACTTTGAACGTTCAGAGGAAGAGAGGGTGTGATGTTAGGAGCGTAGCTCCATTGGTTATGATTGATTGGAAAAGATGACAGCATGTGTTTAGGGTTGTTCACGTGAAGAAAAGTTGTTGTGAGGAAGGTTGAATTGTTCCGTGTTGATGTTTTTGTAATTCTCGAATAAAACACAAAGTTATTCATTGGAATTTGAAAACATTTAACAGTATTATCAAACATCCTATTTGATCGCCTCCTACCTCATGCTGAGAGAGTGGTGGGAAGTTACCAGCGTGGGTTCACAAAAGGGAAATCCACAGTCGATCAGATTTTCTCCCTGAGACAAGTATTAGAAAAAAGCGTGGAATTCCAGATGACTGTGCACCACCTCTTCATAGATTTTAAAGCAGCGTATGACAGTATACGAAGAGAAAAGCTTTATGCTGCCCTCCGCGAATTTGAAATTCCCGAAAAATTGTGTTGTATGGTCGAGCTGACCATGAGGAGCACCACCAACAGAGTGAGGATTCAAGGCGACCTTTCTGATGAGTTTCAGACCAATGCTGGGTTGCGGCAAGGTGACGCTCTTGCTTGTCTGCTCTTCAACCTGGCACTGGAGAAAGTAGTGCGGCAAGCGGGACTCAACACTAGAGGCACTATCTTCTATAAATCCGTACAGTTACTCGCTTATGCGGATGACATAAATGTAATGGCGAGAACTGTGAGGAGTTTGGAAGATACCTTTGGGTCCTTGTCCCGAGCCGCGGCACAGATGGGCCTACAAGTAAATATGGAGAAAACCAAATACATGGTTACTGGTCAGAAGGAGGGCTCAACACTCCTCGATACAATAACTCTTAATGGAGAAAGCTTTCAGCGGGTAGAGACATTTACATACCTCGGTTCGGTGGTGCACATGGCTAACGATCCTTCAGTTGAAATAAATACGAGACTGTTATCCGCAAATAGATGCTATTTTGGGCTCCTCTCGCTTCTCAGATCTCGAACGCTCTCGAGAGGACTCAGGATTACTCTCTACAAAACTCTCCTCCGCCCAGTCCTCACATATGGATCTGAGTCGTGGGTGATGACGAAGCTGTCAGAGAGTAGGCTTAGAGCGTTTGAGAGAAAGATCTTGAGAAGAATCCTTGGTCCAGTCTGCGAAGGAGGATGCTGGAGGCGCAGAAGAAATGATGAGGTGTACCAGCTCTACGGTGACATTGACGTGGTCAAGTTTGCAAAGCTGGGGCGCTTGAGATGGGCTGGCCACGTCTGGAGACTGCAGAAGGATGACCCAGCTAAGAAGCTCCTAGCAACTAAGCCGTATGGGACCAGAGGAAGAGGACGACCCAGGCAAAGATGGATTGACGATGTAGAACAGGATACGGCCAGGGCCGGGTGCCGAGATTGGAGAAGTGTGGCAGGAGATAGGGTGAAATGGAGGACCGTCTTGAAGGAGGCCGAGGCCCACCCACGGCTGTAGAGTCACAAAAGAAGAAGAAGAATTTTGAGGAAAATTCCGAGATATTTCGTCATTTTGGTTTATTATTTTATATTATTTCCAATGATAAACCTTTGGAGTCGACCTAGAAAAAAATTTAACCTCCCCTCAAAATTTTATGGTTTATGTACGTTTCAAAGTACGTAGAATCAGAAAATCGATTCTTAAGAAAATCCGTCATACTTTCCTCAGTTACCATGGGCCGATTTTGATGAAATTTGTTATAAAGCATCCATTTGGGGTTCAGTTGTGCCGCAAAGCTTTTGGCTGATGTCTCTTTTAAGGGGTCTAGGGATTATAAGTCGTGCAGTGGGAAGACGTCTGCCAAGTGGGTGTGGCACATAGCTTCCTCGTATCCATAACCCAACAATTGTATTGATGATCCGATGCATAGTAGCTAATCTCAAAACAGCAATGTCTTAGAACCTTGCATTAGACTCATATGGGACCATCTACACTCCAATCCGCATGAACCATTAAAATTTCGTCAAATTGGATGGAAAATATAGAAGTTATGGCTGTTAGGTACTAGGAACTCGCGTTTGCGCTTGTGCAGTGTCTACCATCAGTCGGAAGGCAATGATTTTCATAGGGAGCTGTCGACACGCCAATTAGAACAATCCTACAAAATATCCTACAAAATTTACAAGGATTTTACTTTTGCGCATGCGGAGAAACTACTGTCAATTTGGGGGCGATGATTTTCATAGGGGACCATCTACTCCCCAATCCGCACATCCCTGAAACTTTCATCGAAATTGAACATCAACTTCGTATAGTGATGCTCGTTACAAGCATTTCACGACAGACACACATACAAACATACAGACACGGAATCAAAATTGTTCAGGAAGGACCAAAACGCGATGTGAAAATTTTGATTTTGGAGAACATTTTGCTTCCGAGTCTATCAAGGTCGCGAAGCTTTGTTTCCACTTTTCAAGGATGAAAAAAAAAGTTCTCCAAAATCAAAATTTCCACTCGCGTTTTACGTTTCAGACCTTTCTGAGCAATTTTGGTTCCGTGTCTGTCTGTCTGTCATGAAATCTTTGTAACGCGCATAACTATACGAAGTTAATGTTCAATTTCAATGAAAAGTTTCAGCGATGCGAGGATTGAAAAATTTGTAAATCGAAATTGCTGCAATATTTGATGAATGCTTTGGAGTGCAAGTCTTGAAGAGGATGACAAGAAACAGCAAACGACCGTGGGCTACAGCAATGTGAGAGAGCGATGCGATGGATATTAGGAGCCCATCGACGACCAGGCCTCAACCTCATTGATTGAAAAAAACATCGTAAAATTATTCAATGCACATATCCATAGAAGCGGTGAAATTCTTTCTAAAATATTAGGTATTACATTAATTTTATACAAATAGGTATATAATATATTATATTAAATAACTCTTCGGGTGTTGACGGGTGAAGATTTTTACTCAGGTCGGTTGTTTTATGCTTTATTCTTTTTTCTCCCAACGTTTCGCGTTTATGAAAAAACGCATCTTCAGGGGTTTCCTACAGACAACAAAACAATATTAGGAAGGATAAGAAAATTAATCACCCATTATCGGTTTTCACATCCTAACTAACCTAAAAGCTACTATAATATACTACATACTTACATTAAATCTTCATTTCTAAGTGAAACAACGTCGGATGTACCGTAGATACATATTAGTCAGGGAGGTTTTTTTTGGTAGGTACAATTATTCATACCTGTTGTGTGCAACAAAACCACAATAAATTAATAAGTTATACAATTAAAGTTATGAGACCCTCAAATATTCATTAAATTTACTATTTCTGCATCAACTTGTCAAACATTATCATTACATACCTTGTCATTCATTTCGTTTCATTTCAGCAGATAAAACAACAAAATTAAAGCTTTTATAAAAATGTAACAACAATAACCGACCAATTGACTAGAAAGGCACATGACTAGACTTTTTAATAATAACTAATAATTGCATTTTTGCTAGGAACATATTAACTAATTAATTTGAGTAAAATACTGTCTAATCACAGTCATTATCAGCTGATATCACAGTTCATTTTTATTGCCTTGATAGTTCAGATTAGACACAACCACTTCCCACAAACAATAGGAATGTGGTGTTGTCATGGTGGAATACAGTAAAATTTATTTTGGAGTTATTAAAATTAATTATTGCACACATCAGGTTTATTTGCTATATTAATTTGTACGAGGTTCAAACAAACAGAAGAACTTTGGGTTTAAAACTTTTAAATCATTCTTTCTGATGTTGTACACATCATTTCCACCTTTCACAATGTGGATATTTTCAAGGATTTTTCTCTTTTCATATTATGTTCATTAGCTAATATTTTCACTCCATCGATATCAATTTCATGCCTGACATTTCGGCAATGCTGGGCAATCCCAGACACGCTGGTCTTCTTATTATAAATGTCCTTGTCGTGCTCTATTAATCTTTTTTTGAGAGGTCTATATGATTCTCCAACATAATAATTTTTTGAACAGTCATCGTTTTTACAACTTAATTTATATATACAATTTCGTTTTTCAAGCTTCTCTACTTTATCTTTGGTCCTTGAAAGACTCTTTCCAATACATTACCAT
>CM019180.2:54939249-54957225 GCA_009739505.2 Apolygus lucorum | reverse complement strand
AGGCACAAATTCGAGAAAAAAAGATGTTTTAGCGAATTTTTAAAGAAAATGAAGCTATTGCAATGGCCTCAAAATTTTTAGAATCGACTTTTTCGAAAAATTTTCACACTGAAATCCGTTTTGGAACATTCTGAAACGATCCCTGAAGTTTTTCCAAAAATCATATGTGTGTGTGTATGTGTGTGTGTAACAAAATCTTGTGTACTCTGCACAGGCCTCAGTTCTCAACCGATTTTCCTGGTTCTTTTTTTGTTCGTCGCGGAAAACTATCTAGTTGTGCACTACGTCGCCGGAATTTCGAATTTTGCCTTTTAAAGGGGGGGAAAAGGGGGGGGGGGGGTTAATGCTCGAAAAACGTGCGTTTTTGGGCATAATCTTGTGTACTCTGCCCATGCCTTAGTTCCCAAACGATTTTCGTGGTTCCTTCTTCGTTTGACGCGAAATACTATCTAGTTGTGCACTACGGCGCCGGAATTTTGGATTTTGCTTTTTAAGAGGGGGAAAGGGGAGGTTAATGCTTAAAAAACGTGCGTTTGCGTGCATAATCTTGTGAACTCTGCCCAGGCCTCAATCTCCAACCGATTTGCGTGTTTCTTTTTTGTTTGACTCAAATAACTTCCGAGTTGTACATAATTTCACCAGAGTACCAAAATTTGCAAGGGGAGAGGGTGAGTGGGGGGATAATATTCACAAAATATCCGATTTTTCAATATTTTGGTTCCTTTACTGCTTACTAATTGTACCCAAGCTTTGAAATTGAGGAAAAATTCTCATTATACCTCCGGATTTTCATGAATTATTCTCTGTACCACCAAGGAACTAATAGTGGTGCCAACATGGTGCCAAAAATGGTGCCATGATGCCATAAACTGCTTATTTCGTGTTTTTTTTTTTTTGTATTTCACCTTGAATACGGATGTGAACTTCGACGGACTGCCTACCAAAACTAACAGATGAAAGTTCAATGTTACGACGTATTTCCGATTTGGTGCCAGACTGGCACCATTGTTGGCGTTGGGGAGGTGTGGGGGGGGGGGGGTAAACTCGAATTCGCATTTTGGGTATCGTAGATAATGGATTTTAAAATGCTCTTCAGATTCGAGGCTCCCATGCCTAGAAATGTTAAGGTGGATAATGGTGGGGGGGGGGGTCAGTATTTCTTGCCTAAAGTAATAAATAAATTACATCGAGTGAAACAGTTTTATCGCTTACCAACTGGTTAAACTGATATAATGCTTATCTAATGGGAGATATAATGCTTATCTAATCTACTGTGGAGGGTAATGATTAGTGATTGACTGAAACTGTGTTCGGCATAGGTAATTTTCCAAAATAACTTTTACATACTTAATGTCTAGAAATTTACATTTTTTTTCTTGTCTAGTTATCTCCAAGTTTAATCATTTTACACATCAGTGGCTATGATGAAATTAGCTAATATAGTAGATATGACAAAGCTCAGTGTTGATGAATTAAATTCTGATGTGGAACTAAACAGTGTAACCTATTTTACAGTCATTTTTTACCGACTTCAAAACCACCGTAGGCGGAAGGAGGAGCTTGGTACTCTTATTGGTGTGTCACAGGACGATATTTTTCTTAATACCACAATAATAATCTCAGTGAAAATCCGAGACAAAGTATATTTAAGTTTCATGTTTTGACTGCTTCATTTTTTTTTTTCGTTCCTTTACTGACGACCTGGACAGGAAGCACTGTAGCAACTTTTCTATTCTGAAAACTATTCAAATGTCTCTTAAATGTTTCAAATTTGAAATGAATCGTTTAGAACCCCATTACGAAACAATTTAAGATCAAAAACTGGAAAAAAGCGGTTTATTGATGTGTCCAATAACTGGTGCATTTCCCTAATAATCCCTGAGAATTTCATCGAAATCGGATGAAAAATGTGGAAAATACTCGTTTTACTGTTACAAGGAAATTCACGTTTGCACATGCGCAGCGGCAAACGGCGGTGGTTGCCGCATCAGTCCGGATGCGATAATTTTCATAAGGGACCATCTACTCGCCAATCAGTATAATCCCAGAGAATTTCATCAAAATCGAACAATAACTTCGTACAGTTTTGCTCGTTACAAGGATTTCATGACTGACACACAGACAGACAGACATGGAACCAAAATTGTTCAGAAGGGCCTAAAACGTAAAACGCGTTTAAAATCAATTTTGCGAGGTTTGAAATTGGAATTTTAAAAATTGAGTAAATATTCTCATGTCTGCTGTGCCCCGATATGAATCGTGACGATGTTTCATGAAATTGTACATGAAAAGTTATTTAAAAATATATATTTATTTATTATTTATTATTGGGTATTATTGCTTCCGAGACTACCAAGGTAACGGAAGCATTCTTAAAACTTTTCAAGGTTGAAAAAAAGTTCCCCGAAATCAAAATTTCCACTCGGGTTTTACGTTTCAGATCTTCAGAATCTTGGTTCCGTGTCTGTCAGTCAGTGTGTCTGTATGTGTCATGAAATGCTTGTAATGGGCGAAACTTTACAAAGTTACTGTCTGATTTCGAAGAAATTTTTAGGAACTGTACGAGTTGGCGTGCTGATGATTCCCTACGAAAATCATCGCCTTCGGGCTGATAGTAGCCTCTGCGCATTCGCAAACGTGAATTTCCTTGTAACAGCTTCTACATTTCCCATCTGATTTCGATGACATTTTCCTGTATTGTTCAGATTGGCGTGTAGAAAACTAAACTAACGCCCCGGAACCAAAAGTGGCCTCTGCGCATGCGCAAACGTGAATTTTTTGGTAACAGCCATAACTTCTACATCCGATTTCAAAGGAATTTTCAGGGATCGTACGGATTGGCGTGTAGATGGTTCCCTATGAAAATCATCGCCCGGAAATTGTAGAAGTCATCCGCAAACGTGAATTTCATTAGCCATAACACCCACATTTGTTATCCGATTTCGAAGAAATATTCAGAGATTGTGCAAGTTGATGTGTAGATGGTACCCTATTAGGGTAGTTGAAGGTAGGTACTTAGTGATTGATTTTGAGATTAGCTACTGTGCATCGTATCATCTGTACCATCGGGTGTACCATATGGGTACGAGAAGCCATAAGAGCCACACCCACAAACTTTTTTTTATTGCGTCATTCTATGTATCATAGTTTTAGATGGTCTGTACCGAAAAGTTAGGAGTAACTCAATAATGTTTAGTATAAGGTGGGGGGGTCGCAGCAATGTGGGCTCGTTTAACTCATGGGAAATCATCTAGTATTGATACGCCAATACCAGTTAATATGAGCAATGAATCACGAGAATTAATTATCGTTATAGTCGATTAATAAACAATAGTTCCCATTACAACATAACAAGTTTGATCAGGCTCTTGAATTATGAACAGCCAATACTAGTCAAGTAGATACGTACATACGCTTTACAATAAGATAATATCTTATTGTTAAATCTTAGTGTTATATTATAACACTAGTGTTGGATATACATCCACTAATTATTCAATGTCCCCTAGTTACTATATTTAGCATGTTAATATACGAACCGTCACAGTTCACCAAAAACCTCGAAGCGAGTAATTCTTTCTATAAACTACAATTGGTCCTTCGAGCAAAAGAGCCAATCGGTACATTCGTTCAAGATGGAAGGAAACAGTGAACGAGGATCTTGTAAACCAAGTAATAAGGAAGCCAGATTAGAGAGGGAAAGGAGATTGATTGAACACGAAAGAATGATGGATAGAAGAGAAGATGAAAGGTTTAGGAGGGAATTAGCACTTGAAGCGGAGATGGAACTAGAGGAGAGACGTTCCAAAATAAAGTGCCAAAGATGTGGAAGAAGACATAATACGCTGTTGCATTCTACAACGAAGCAAAGTGTGGCTATTCACGAAGGAAAGAAGACTGAGGAAAGAGAGGAAGAAGAAATTCAGAATGCGGATGAAGGAGACGAGACAGCTACTTCCGCAGTAAACCTGCGGAAGGATGTGAAACACCACGTAATGCTCAATACCAGGACCGTGCGTCAACTAAGCCTCCCTACCCAATCGATAGATCAAGAAAAGCTGGGAGAGGTTTGTAAGCTATTTGCTGACTTCGAAATTTCAAGCTATGATGCTGCGAAACCAACAATTCTTATAGGAGAGGACAACTGGCCTTTGACTGTGCGTCTGAATGTAGTGCATGGGCCATGGGATGGACCTGTAGCCACAAAAACCAGACTAGGATGGGTGGTGCATGGAAAAATGCCAATCCAATTAAAAGGACGAGTTGAAGACGATGACCATGGGAACCATCAGATGAGTCACTGGGAAGAAGAGGAAGGAGCGAAAGAAACTGATACGTTTCT
Organism: Apolygus lucorum; assembly: GCA_009739505.2. Taxonomy (NCBI): domain Eukaryota; kingdom Metazoa; phylum Arthropoda; class Insecta; order Hemiptera; family Miridae; genus Apolygus; species Apolygus lucorum. The sequence continues at coordinate 54,952,883 of CM019180.2, read as the reverse complement.
ACATGATCTAGTTGGGAGTCACATCCGACAAGATGATGTTAAGGAAAGCACTGAGGAAAATTCTCAGCAAGGAATCTCCTCTCCAACATTTCTTAGGAAACCAGAGAGAGAGTGGTCGGTAGAGACGTCATCAAATGGACCAGTACGGACAAGAAATGAACCAGAAGAGGTAGAGGTACAGTTTGAGGGAGTAGAGCAGGAAATGGAATGGGAGCTATTGCACAATATTGGAAATGCATTTGAAGGTAAGTGGCACACCTTGTTACAAACAATAGCTTTAGTGTTGAGCTTTTGTGCTACGAGTAAGTACAAGTATTTCAAGTCACGCCACAAAGACTGTTTAAGAGAGTGCACAGACAAAGAATTGGATTGGACTGAGAAGAAGTGGGTTAAAAAAGCACAAGCAGAGGCGTTTTGGGAAGAAATAGACTGCATCCGAAGAAAGAAAACTTGGGTTTCGTCTAGCCGATTGCGCAGTCTCAATCCATTTCTCGAAAAACATCAAGGGCAGGAAACCATGGTAGGAGCCGTACGACTAAAGTTGTGGGTGATCTCGAAGCGGAAAGCAGTAAGAGGCTTTTTGAATCGGTGTGTGTTATGCCAGACAAGACGAGCAGTCGAGGTTTTGCCCGTAGCAGTTTTGGAAGAGAAATTGCAACGAGAAGAAGTTTCCCAACAACTAGCGGACCGCGTTTGGAAGAAGTGGTGCGGTCAATACGTCCGGACACTAGCAGAGAGAAGCAACTGGGCAGTTCTTGTTGAACCTATAAAAGTGAGCGACTTGGTGGTGTTAGGGGAGGACAGCTACATCTGCAGCAAATGGATTCGAGGTAGAATCGTAGCAGTTATCAGAGGTGAAGATGGACTCGTGAGAACAGCACACGGAACTCTCAAAAGACCAGAGTCCAAGATCATTTAGCTGAGGGTAAAGCAAGAGTAGGCCGCGGGGGAGGATGTTGGATATACATCCACTAATTATTCAATGTCCCCTAGTTACTATATTTAGCATGTTAATATACGAACCGTCACAGTTCACCAAAAACCTCGAAGCGAGTAATTCTTTCTATAAAACTACAACTAGTTTCATGATTCAAGGATTGAAGTACCCACTCTGCGGGATTAGTCAGAGGTGCCCACTTCATTTCAATATTTTTGACATTTTCATGTCTTTCATATGGCACATAAAAAAAAAATCGTCACGAAATTTGATGCGACGAAATTTGTTGCGACGAAATTTGCTAACGAAATTTGCTAACGGAATATATGCAACGAAATTTGTCCCAAGTCGCCACAATGATGATTATGACCATCAGAAGTGAAGTTGTTAGGTACTTTAGAGGTAGGTACTTTACAGTTAGGTAGGTACTTTACAGTTTGATATTACCAGATCAGCTGAGTCGAAAATTGAGCTCCCAGATCAGCTGAGCCAAAAATCGAGCTCCCAGATGCTGAGTCGAAAATTGAGCTCCCAGATCAGCTGAGTCGAAAATTGAGCTCCCATATCAGCTGAGTCGAAAATCGAGCTGCCAGATCAGCTGAGTCGAAAATTGAGCTCCCAGATCAGCTGAGTCCATATGGCACATAAAAAAAAAATCGTCACAAAATTTGATGCGACAAAATTTTCTAACGAAATTTGCTAACGAAATATATGCAACGAAATTTGTCCCAAGTCGCCACAATGATGATTATGACCATCAGAAGTGAAGTTGTTAGGTACTTTACAGGTAGGTACTTTACAGTTAGGTAGGTACTTTACAGTTTGATATTACCAGATCAGCTGAGTCGAAAATTGAGCTCCCAGATTAGCTGAGTCGAAAATTGAGCTCCCATATCAGCTGAGTCGAAAATCGAGCTGCCAGATCAGCTGAGTCGAAAATTGAGCTCCCAGATCAGCTGAGTCGAAAATCGAGCTCCCAGATCAGCTGAGTCGAAAATCGAGTTCCCAGATCAGCTGAGTCGAAAATCGAGCTCTCAGATCAGCTGAGTCGAAATTCGAGCTCCCAGATCAGCTGAGTCGAAAATCGAGCTCCCAGATCAGCTGAGTCGAAAATCGAGCTCCCAGATGTCTCGGGAGGGGAGGGGGGGGGGGGCATGAAAATGTTTCAATGTGTTGCGACTCGTATGCAAGCGTTTTCGAGAGTTTTCGAGCTAGGGCACTCTTGAACATTTTAGAAAATATTTTACAAGGATTCTTGTTGAAGAGCTTTTTTCATAATCGAAATGCCAATTAGTTCTCACCTCTACCTGTCCACCAAATGACTAAATTATTGTTATCAACTAACCTTCCCAATATTGTATTATGAGTATTCTGTTTACTTCGTCAACCTTGCCACTTGAGAATCGGAAAGAGAAAACCTCAATTCAAATTAGTCATCTAAAGACGCCTTGATTATTCAAAGAAATAAATACAAAATGGAGACTTGAGTTTAGTGATTCATTGCACATACAACCCCTCCACCCACGAGAAGGTACTCAAAAAATCTACTATAAATTCTATAGCGTCAAAGTAGGGAGACACAGTTCTCAAAACAGCGGAACGCAACATTAAAAATGCAGTTTTTGAGCGCCTTGGTACTTGTCGCCTCAGTTTCCGTTGGTCACTGCGTGCCCATCAACAATGGTAAGTTATCCAGCATAGTTTCCTTCAATTTCTGAGATGTCATGTACAGTATTATAAATGTTGAGTTGAGAGCAATCAAAGCTCTTGAAACGTTCCATGTTGGAGGTACTTGATGTTTCAGAAAAGAGGTTTTTCTTAAACTATATTTTTCTAGTTTATAAGTATGTTTATGCTTTTTATTTTGTTCAAATTAAATCTGCTCACATCGCAGAAAGTCTATCACTTCCCTTACGTGTACACTAGTTGATCGATGAAACATAATAGTCAGTTGATTTTCCATTGAATAATGAGTTGAACAGACTTATTATGGTCTTAGAATAACTTTATACACTAAAGTAATAGCCTAATGAAAGAGGTCAGTATGTTGTCTGAAATAAGTTTGCCATACTATGCACAAAGAGAGGAAGCATGTGACGTAATTATAGGCAACCTCAAAAGAAAATTTGGTACCACAAAATTGTTATTTGAGGAGAATTCTCTATAAGCTTATTATGAATCAACAACAAAATACCTGAAAATAATTAATAAGTAGGTACTTACTTTGATGATGAGGAATCCAAAAAAAAAAATTATTTTTGTAACGCCACCAACCAGTCCGTCATTTGCTGGAGCAACATTGATAAGGACGTTAGTGAACTCTGTCACCCAATAAACTCGGCCGTAAAACCGTACAATTGAACCGATTCCTAGTAAAATGCGCTCTTCCATTTTAATATAAATTCGGTGTGACCATATAAGGAACAATTCTAGGTGATTATTGATCCTGCGTGAAGTTAATTTACATGAAATTTTATTTAACATTTGAGCAGAACGTTCTGTTAACTCTTGTAGGGTACTTTACCTACAATCTGACTATTGAAACATTTTATTTCACTAACTTTTACAGTATAATCATGCTGTACTATAATGTTGGTTGACTGACTGATTCTTCAGTTTAACCAACTCCCGAGCGATTCCTCTTACACATATACATATATATGAATATGTGTAAGAGGAATCGCTCTGGAGTTGGTTAAACTGAAGAATCAGTCAGTCAACCAACATTATAGTACCTATATTATTATATTATTTACTTCTTATATCATTACCATATTTGTGTTTACTTATTTTTTTGTAGTGTGCATTAGCAGGTATACAATTTGTTATGGTCTTTTTTAGCATTACCAACAGCAGATCAAATCAAGGAGCTGATAGGAGCCTCAGTACTTTTTTATAACTCTGCATTGCCAAACACTTCCTCCGTCCCTCAACCAAGTTTTGTGAACGAACGACTGAGGATACCGGAAGTTGATACCGAGTAATAACTTACTTACGAAAGAAATTCTATTCAGATGATACTATACAAATCATATTCCTAATAGATTTATAGTTTGATTGTTAAATGTACCTCACTAATATCCCATATTGTTATTGCAGTATCACAGTCACAGGTAAGAACGGAAAGGCGTACGGTATCAACCAAGTCCTATTCGGCCGGTACGAATTCGATGCCTCAACATTAGCCACCAAGTTCCGTTTGAGTAACCTAAACTTAACTAGAGTCTACGATATAGAAGTGGAAGGAAAACTCTTCGGACACAAAGTCTCTGGCGAAGGAGTCATAAGGTACTTGTCTGAGCATTAGCATAGTGTATCTAAGAGTATGAGTAAATGAGTAATAGAAGAAGATAGGTTGTGTTTTAGAATTCCTTCATACCATCTCAACCACTAAACTGTGAGCCGCCTGATTAAAAGCAATACTTTGCACAAACTTTGACGGTAGTTTGAGGAATTTCAACCCAAATGGAGTAGTGGAGTCACGCACAGACCTCAACATAAAATATGCATTTACTCAACTTTATGTTCGATTATTTTGAATAGCATTTTTTTTGTAAATTATACATCATGATAACGATAGCTATATTTCTGAAAATGTCATGTTTGGATTCAGGCAAGAAGTTCTCGGTGAGGGATATGACGTGTCAAACCTCCGTTTTGAGGAAATAAACAATTCTCTTCAAATCGCCTCTCTCGAATTGAACCTTCCGTTGGGTAATGTTATCGTAAGTACTACCTATGTATATTGTATCCTTCACATATTATAATAGTATGTCTGGTCATGAAAAATGGGTCAAAAATAGGTGAGGTTTTTGATTGTGAATTTCGAAATTAGGTTGGAGTAGATATACACTTCGATTTAATACAATTGGTATTGTCTATCTTCAATAATCATCTTTATGTTTCACAATATACAGGTCGACTTGGAAGGTATCACAGTTGATGGGATCAGTGTCCAACAACTCGAAAAGCTCATTGAGAACTACTTGCTGACCAAATTCGATGAAACCAAAGAAGAACAAAGCAAAATGATTGGAGACATGATTAAATCTCAGTTCAACAAATCATGGACTGGCTACTCAACTGATGAGGTCATCCAGTGGTTGAGGGATCACACCAATGGAAGCGGTCAGATGGAATTCATTCAGAAACACATCAACAGCTTTGCGAGAGTGCTGTGAGGAAGCAGTTCAGCTGGACCCCCATTTAAAGCAAGACGAGTGAGCCTTTGTACGGAAAAATAAATGCATCTTCATAAAAATAACATTATTCTGAAATTACTTTACATTTTCGTAACTCCCTATGTCATTATTGTGCAATTTCAATGAAAGGTACAATGTGCAGAAACGCTGCAAATTATTACTCAAAGGTTTATATTCCTATATAGATCATTCGTCTGCCAAGAACTCGGATTTGCCATTGTCACTACCTACTTCACAATGAAGTTTATTTGGAAGAAATAAACGCTTCACACTCAGTTCGAAGAAATAACGAGTTGTGGTTGCCTTCATTATTAAATTTGATTACTGGTTGCAAAGGAAGGAAAACTGAATACAAATCGAAAGACGAAAAGCGATCGCATTTTTCGGTTAGCGAAAATTTCAACGGAGGTTACACCTCTTTTGCGATTCACACTCGTGTTTTTGATTTATCATAAGCCCAACCTCGTAATTCATCATAAGCCAAACCGTTCTCGTAGGAAGTAGAGACTGAACGGTTTGTCCAACAGAGCTCTGGGTGATCTCATTCGATTCTAAAAATGCAATACTATTTTAAATTGTTGAAAAACAACACCTTTATATCAGAAGTTTTTGAGCCAACAAATTGTCTACAAATAATCAACCCTTAGAAGTGACTGACATCAATCAAAAGCTTCGGGGAACAACTAGAAGTTCTAGTTGTTCTAGTCTAGAACCCCAAATGGAGCCCATAATACCAAATTTCAACCAAATCGGTCCAGTGTTGCTAAGAAAAGTGCCCCGTACGGCAAACGGCATACGGACGGCAAAATTTTGGTTTATTATTTTCAATAATAAGCCTTTGGAATCGAGCAAGAAAGAAAAAATGTTAACCCCCCCTCAAAATTTGTTGTTTCACGTTTCAAGGTACGTAGAATCCGAAAATCGAATAAAAAAATTTCCGTCCGTCCGCCGTACGGGGCACTTTTCTTAGCAACACTGGACCGATTTGGTTCAAATTTGGTATATGGGCTCCATTTGGGGTCTAGTTGTGCCGCGAAGCTTTTGGTTGATGTAGGTCACTTCTAAGGGGTGAAAATTAAGGGTTGAAATTTTTAAGAGTGCCCTAGCTCGAAAACTCTCGAAATAAAAGTATCGTTTTTTCACAAATTTAAAATAGTATTGAATTTTAAAAATTTTTTGTGACCACCCGGAGCTCTGTAGGACAAACCGTTCGGTCCCTACGAGTACTTAAAGGTTTTCCTTCGATGAAACAGAATCATGAGTGTGAATCGCAAAAGAGGTCTAATCGCCGTTCAAATTTTATCTGACTAAAATGCGATCGCTGTCCATTTCTTCGATTTGTATATAGTTTTGCACTCTGCGTAACCAGTAATCAAATTTCCATATGAAGCTTTCTATTTTTCGAATCGAGTGTGAAGCGTTTAGATCTTTCTAATAAACTTGATTGTGAAGTTGTGAAGGCAGTATGGTGTGGTAGGTAGTACCTCCCAATAGTTGGTAGGTAAAAAAAATGTTGGTAGGTAAAAAACGCTTCAAATCATTGCCCAAAGGTTTATTATTTTCTGTATAGATCACTGGTTCTCCATCAATAGCACCTACCACCATCTGTATTCTCCCTTGACCTTCCCACTCAAATTCCAGCTTCCTGCGTTCAACAGGATTGAAAATGGCTTCGGAGCTCACTCAGCTGATCAGTGCTCTTCCAGGCGTCTCCATCATTCGAGAAGATCTTCTTCACTCTTCAGATCACTGATCAGCTGAGTGAGCTCCGAAGCCATTTTGGTTTATTATTTTCAATAATCATTATTGAATAATGAACCTTTGGAATCGACCATGAAAATTTTTTTTTAACACCCCCTCAAAATTTGATGGTTTACGTTTCAAGGTACGTAGATCAGCTGAGTGAGCTCCGAAGCCATTTTGGTTTATTATTTTCAATAATCATTATTGAATAATGAACCTTTGGAATCGACCATGAAAATTTTTTTTTAACACCCCCTCAAAATTTGATGGTTTACGTTTCAAGGTACGTAGAATCCGAAAATCGAATAAAAATTTGGCCGTCCGTCCGCCGTCCGCCGTGCGCGGCACTTTTGCCACTTAGCATTGACCGATTTTGATGAAATTTGGTATGTAGGCTCCATTTGGGGTCTAGTTGTGCCCCGAAGATTTTGGTTGATGTAGGTCACTTCTAAGGGTTCAAAAATCAATTTTGAAATTTTGAAAACGCCCTAACTCAAAAAATTTTGATATAAAGGTATTGTTTTTCCTTCAATTTAAGATTCTATAGAATTTTTAGAATTTTTTGAGACCACCCGGAGCTCTGAAGGACAAACCATTCGCTCACTACGAGAATTTAAGGTTTGGACGTACGATAAATCAGAAACACGAGTGTGAATCGCAAAAGAGGCCTAATCTCCGTTCAAATTAGAGCTGACCGAAATGCGATCGATGTTTTTCTTCATGTTGGATGGTTGGTGGCTTCGCAGACGAGTGATCTATATAAAAATAATAAACCATTGTGTAATAATTTGCTGCGTTTTAATCCTATTGAATGGAAGTACTCTTCCAGGCGTCTCCAGCATTCGAAGAGATCTTCTTCACTCTTCAGATCACTGATCAGCTGAGTGAGCTCCGAAGCCATTTTCAATCCTATTGAACGCAGGAAGCTGAAATTTGAGAGGGAACGTCAAGGGAGAATACAGATGGTGGTAGGTGCTATTGATGGAGAACCAGTGATCTATACAGAAGGGTGATCTATACAGAAAATAATAAACCTTTGGGCAATGATTTGCAGCGTTTTTCATTAAAGTTGAATATATTCCTCACATTTCACAAAAAAAGTAACTCAAAATTCCAACAGGAACACCTTTTTTCAACCTTCCAAGCTTGGACTAGAAACCGCGCTAGAACCAAAACAAGATCAAAACAAATTATCCCTTTATTCTTCTTCAATGTTACCTCCAAATTTGTAATATGGATGCTACAAGAATGGAAGTAAGGAAACTAAATGGAACAAATTATAGCTCCGTCAGAAAATTAGCTCTTCTGAAAAGTTGCGTTTTTCGACATTCACCAATGTCGCCAACTACAGTCGGTATCCACTTACTTTTTATTTTTTAGGTTTAATCTTTGCTCATAATCTGGCGCGGTTAGTTTTTAAAAATATTTTCCTCAAAAAGAGATACGGCCGTTGGAATACAAAAAAAAAAACTCGGCGCTTTACGCCTCGGCGGGGGGCTCCGCCCCCCTGCACCCCCCGGTTTATTTCTTTTTCCATACTCTGTATGAAATCATAGGAACACAGAATGTGTTTTTGCGATGCTAGTCATCCGTTAAATAAAAAACAACAATAATAAATGTGGAGTCTTTGGCAATAATAAAATAAATAATTGTTAGACATTTAATTTGGTCTAAAACCCTATAAATGTTATATAAATAAATATGTAACTACAAGAAAAATACTATATAAATTGAGAGCTTTCCAACGAATGGTGAACAATTTCTGTGCAATGAACACTGCGGGAGTTCTATTTCCTTACCAACGGCTTGGTTGCACGTGAAAATCATTATAAAAGGCGCGTAACGGTTTTTTCTGTCGCTTTTTCGTGACGATTTTTTTTCGGTAGGTCATCGCAAAAACACATTCTGTGTTAAAATCGAATAATTTTATACTTTGGAAATTTTATTGTTCCTTGCCCCCAGAATTTTTTTCGTCACACTAATTGCGCCGATCTTGTTTCACATGTTCTATTGACAATATCTCAAAATATAGTTTTACTGGCTTGTATAGTTTCAGAGAAAATGTACCTCAAAATATAAAACTCAGCGGTTTGGAAATCTGACTTTGACAATTCTTATTATGTTTGTTTCTGGAATTGAGTTTTTCAAATTTTTACAGTATGTAACTACAGATGTGTAGAATATGTTGTAAAAATTTGAAAACGATAGAGACGAAACTTTCTGATTCACAATCAATTGAAGACGAAGGTTGCCAACCGGGCTGATGTTGCGGTAGAACCCCCTTAAAGAAGGAAGGCAAGATTTTCGTCAAAGATACTGACTCTAGATCGTCCAGCCACCGAATGATCTAGATTGTCCAACTACGAGAATGACCCCTGGCTTGTTGTGGCTGTGGTTGGATGACCTAAGGCATTGCTTTATTTATGTAAATTATGATATAAACAAATAGTGGTACCCAGCATACCCCATGCTAAAAGACATGATAATTCATGTGAATAGAAAGTACCCACCAGAAAAACGTCGTTATCCGCGAGTTTAGTGCCCTCATATTTATAACGAAATTTGATTCTTGCTAGGGAAGCACATGAAACTAAATTCGAAGAAAGAAACAGCTGAATTTGGCTCACTTCCGTAAGCGAACGTTTATGAGCGATTCACAATCGTGTTTCTGACTCTTCATTCGTCCAACCAGCTGGGGGGGGAGGGGGTGTCAGTCCTCGGGATTATTCACTGGCTAGCTCATAAGAGCCCACGTGTTCAGATAAATTTCACAATTAATGCTCATTTAACAATTTATTATAATTATTACAATTATTTAACTAAGAAAAAACAGTACTAGTACATCGAAAGTGTTCGAGTAGGGCGTTTTGAAAATGTTGCTCCTCACTTTTTACCTCTTAGAAGGGACCGACAATGAACAAAATCTTCGGGCACAACTAGACTCCAAAATTTGGACTCCAAAATTTGGCTACATTTAATGTAGCTCATATACCAAATTTATTCAAAATCGGTCCAAGGGAACTTTGCAAAATGCTGCGTACCGCGGGTGGACACATTTTTTTTCGATTTTTGGATTTTTCTACACACCTTGAAACGGAAGTTAGGGGGTACAATTTTTATTTTCTTAGTCAATTCGATTGTTCCATTACTGAAACTGATAAATCAATGTGCAGTTATGGAAATGATGTGAGAAAATTTAAGTTTCATCATCGAATGACAAATGGACTACAAAAGAGGTTTCCCAACTATTATTCATTTCATACTTCAAGTGGAGCACTAAATACAAATTTACGAAATGACCTCATCCTTCCCGTGTACCTCGAAATGAAGAGAACGTTCCAAGCCAAGATAAATCGGATCTCTCAACTCCACTACAAAAAAACGTCAGAATGAGAGCGGTCGTTATCCTTGGCAAGGGCAGCAAGAGGTTCACCGATCGACAATTGACAATTTATGAATTTGATTCTGCCACTAGAAGACAGCGGGCTATCCAAGGCAGACCATGCTCTATTGTTTACATACCACTCATACTTCAATGTGTTAGAATGTGAATCATCCCAAAATTGTCTGAATTTTAAATCAAATTTGACAATTTTTCTATTTAACTCTGCCAGGACTTTTCACCTGCTTAGGATTGGCAGACAAGTCTCAAACCCTTAAGTAGACTTTTAAAATCCAGCTGTTAAAATTTGGGACGTCCCAAACATTGTGGATTTTTGCACAAAAAGTGTACAATTTTTAAAATTGAGTCTGCCGAGGGTTAACAACCGCTGAAAAGTGGCAGACTGATAAAAACATCCATGGTTGGACCTAATCTATCATTCACGGAGTTTTCATCCATCCCGGAGATATGATGATTTTCGCGATTTTTGAACATTTCACATGGCCGCCATTTTTGAAAGCAACCGTTTTGTAATGGCAGACTTGAATTTTCTCTCTCAGAATGGACAAGATTTTCATACTTTTTCGTCAAATCGTATCCCTAAATGAAGTGCGATTTTCGGCCTCGGCTCCAGGACTAGGAGAATTGTGCCTCTTCCGGCTATGCCATCAGTCGACGCTTCTCCTCCCCAAGGGGTTCGAGTTCAGCTCCAAGTCCCACGGGGCCCATTTGCTCGAGCCGTGGCACGCCGTCGTGTGGCCGTAGCCCTGAATTTAGACCAGATGAATGATCCTCCTGTTAGGACTCGGGTGGTCACCCACTCCAGGATAAACAGTGGGCAACCAGCCCAAATCAGATCCTCGGCTGACTTGCCATGCCATATCCCTCTCCAGGTGATAGTTGCTCCAATCACCTTTAGTTGGTTTCACTGAATGTTTGCAAGTGCTGCTGCAGCCTCTAGTAATGCGTCAACTTCATGTTTTTGAATTTTGGAAGCATTGATGTCTGCAAGTGATTTCTGGCCGCAGCCAGAGACCACTGAGACGTCAATAATGAAGGCTCCTCTTGGTGTTGCCACCAAGAGGTCCGGACGATAACCTCGCTGTTCCAGGTTAAAGTGTGGCTCTAGCCATACTGGCCATCCTTTACGGCGAGCGTAAGCTTCTAATAGGTTCAGGGCAGAATTGTGACGGGCACACCTGGGTCTTACCACGGCTGGGCAAATCTGGAGCACATGCGAGGCTGTTTCGGGTGTTTGACAACCCATTCGGCATAGATGGCTGTTGCCGGTACGCCTGCCTCTTGTCCTCCTCACACCTGTTGGTAGAGAACCAGAATGGACTTTCACAAGTTAGAGCGTCGGAAATTAAGGGAAATACTAACCCGGAACGAGGAACGAACGGCGACCGACTGAGACCCCCTTAACCATAGTACCTGTTAATTTTTGTATGAGTTTTCCGAATTGTTTTTAAATACGTTGTAGTAGTTGGGTACTGTTCGAAATGAGTAATCCTACACTCCATTTTTCAAAACCATGTATTCTTGTAGCTGAACAGAAGTTCACTCTTCCTGTAAAAGATTGTGTAGATATTCTTACGACACCTCAAAAACTTGGTGAAGAACCAACCTTGGTGAAGAAATTTTATTTAATTCTTGAACTAGGTACTTATCAATATTTTTACTAATATTTTGTAGTGTCCTCTAGTACTTTCTAACTTTTCACTTTGCACTAGTTACCCTCTATTGAGGTTGCCTTCCTATACCTATAGGTATTGGAAGTTAGGAGAATGTGAAATAATTATTACAGAGTATTGTTATTTCCATGAACATTAATTTATTTCTCTTTACAATATTTCAACCTTCATGCTTCATGTGGGGGTCCTGCTGAACTGCCTCCTCACAGCACTCTCGCAAAGCTGTTGATGTGTTTCTGAATGAATTCCATCTGACCGCTTCCATTGGTGTGATCCCTCAACCACTGGATGACCTCATCAGTTGAGTAGCCAGTCCATGATTTGTTGAACTGAGATTTAATCATGTCTCCAATCATTTTGTTTTGTTCTTCTTTGGTTTCATCGAATTTGGTCAGCAAGTAGTTCTCAATGAGCTTTTCGAGTTGTTGGACACTGATCCCATCAACTGTGATACCTTCCAAGTCGACCTGTATATTGTGAAACATAAAGATGATTATTGAAGATAGACAATACCAATTGTATTAAATCGAAGTGTATATCTACTCCAACCTAATTTCGAAATTCACAATCAAAAACCTCACCTATTTTTGACCCATTTTTCATGACCAGACATACTATTATAATATGTGAAGGATACAATATACATAGGTAGTACTTACGATAACATTACCCAACAGAAGGTTCAATTCGAGAGAGGCGATTTGAAGAGAATTGTTTATTTCCTCAAAACGGAGGTTTGACACGTCATATCCCTCACCGAGAACTTCTTGCCTGAATCCAAACATGACATTTTCAGAAATATAGCTATCGTTATCATGATGTATAATTTACAAAAAAAATGCTATTCAAAATAATCGAACATAAAGTTGAGTAAATGCATATTTTATGCTGAGGTCTGTGCGTGACTCCACTACTCCATTTGGGTTGAAATTCCTCAAACTACCGTCAAAGTTTGTTCAAAGTATTGCTTTCAATCAGGCGGCTCACAGTTTAGTGGTTGAGATGGTATGAAGGAATTCTAAAACACAACCTATCTTCTTCTATTACTCATTTACTCATACTCTTAGATACACCATGCTAATGCTCAGACAAGTACCTTATGACTCCTTCACCAGAGACTTTGTGTCCGAAGAGTTTTCCTTCCAGTTCTACATCGTATACTCTAGTTAAGTTTAGGTTACTCAAACGGAACTTGGTGGCTAATGTTGAGGCATCGAATTCGTACCGGCCGAATAGGACTTGGTTGATACCGTACGCCTTTCCGTTCTTACCTGTGACTGTGATACTGCAATAACAATATGGGATATTAGTGAGGTACATTTAACAATCAAACCATAAATATATTAGGAATATGATTTGTATAGTATCATCTGAATAGAATTTCTTTCGTAAGTAAGTTATTACTCGGTATCAACTTCCGGTATCCTCAGTCGTTCGTTCACAAAACTTGGTTGAGGGACGGAGGAAGTGTTTGGCAATGCAGAGTTATAAAACAGTACTGTGGCTCCTATCAGCTCCTTGATTTGATCTGCTGTTGGTAATGCTAAAAAAGACCATAACAAATTGTATACCTGCTAATGCACACTACAAAAAAATAAGTAAACACAAATATGGTAAAGATATAAGAAGTAAATAACATATATGTATATGTGTTAGAGGAATCGCTCTGGAGTTGG
>CM019180.2:54898923-54939149 GCA_009739505.2 Apolygus lucorum | reverse complement strand
GTTTTTCAGCTCGAATCCAAAGAAACTGTTTTAAAGGCTTATTCTATTATTGAAAATAACAAACCTTAACCACCAGAGTCCAAAAAAATTATGTTTTAAGCCGTTAATTTCTATTAAACTCACGCTCTGCTACAGACCACGACTTTATTATAATAGGGGTCCATAAAATGTTTCGACAAGTTTATCTACTACTTAATGGTTTTATTACCATCGTGGATGTTTTGAGTATATTCGTTGTACCTAATTTTCCGGTGTAATCTATTGCCAAATCTTGATTGATAACTTACGACCAAACCCAATTCTCTCCCAGTCAAGTCGGTAACGTTGTTGAGAGGTGGAAGATCTATTTGTGCTAGGTCGACCCACCTTTCTCTTTATTTACGGGACCAAATATGAAATTACACTCGTTGTCACCAGTATTACTTTTGTTGAATGCTGCAATCAACCCTTGGTAGGTGGTTCTCTGTTGATATAAAACATAATAGTCAATATTCGTAAAATCCCATTTCCATTACTTTTGAGTGTAAATCTTACTATTTAATCACCACATTAACTATAATATTGGGCTGTATGCCAACCCAAAACCTGGTCATAAATGTAACCCTGTGATAAGTCTGATGAGAGCGATTTAATAACCTCAAAAATACTGTCTATGTTATCTAACCTTAGTCGTTCTCCAGTAGGAAAAGCTGACTCCACCTACTTTATAGTTGTAGAGCACTTGTCTGAAGAATTATGGGCAGTCATCACTTGCGCCCTAATCCTTCCTAGTGGCAGTGGACCATGGCGATAATGAGCTGGGTGGTTCAGTGAAAGTACTCTTCTGCGCCCCTCGCCTCATTTCAAGAACTACTCTTTTGCGCCACAGGTGAAGGGGTTAGAAACACAAGACACATCATGACAGGATTACTTTTTTTTAATTATTAATAATTGTAACAAATTGGCACAATAAATAAATACCAATCTTCTTCATTGTAATGAGTTGACAGTCCAAAACGCTGAAACCACCCTCCACCATGATTGACCCACGTGAAATCTACAGCCGATCAATTGCACTAGAGGAAACACAAATTTACATGCGTTTTGAATCCCAATTTTCAAATCCGAAATAATATGTCTAGGACCCCAAAAAAAACACCCATGCGTGCCAAAAATATCAGTAACGATTGAAAGACTAGACTGGTGAAGATACTATGAGCAGTTGAGGGTAAGGTGGGGTCCAACAGAGTACACAACGGCTCTCCTTGTTCGAGAAACTACTACTCCGCACTATCGACTAATGAGATATCGGGGCCCAAGTGATGATCGCCCGAAATTATTATGAAGGAGGTTTCTTTGCAATAAACTAATTCATGCAGTAGAATTGAAGGTGATTTCAGGGAAGTAGTGTAACATTTTACTTGAAACATAGAACGTATTAAAATAATTTTTTGGATTAAGAAGCATACAAGAATACAAAATGCAATCTTAATCCTCCTACTACCTATTGTAGTACTACGTTTGTACGAGTAGGGTCTATGATTACTATAGACAGATCTTATCTCAGTCCCTGTGTACTCTAGTAGTCTGTACAACTGCCAAGTGCCACAATCCACAGCAAAGCGAAAGTCGAGCCAAATAATGATAATATCATTACCATATTATGGTATTGCTCGATGTTCGGGGGTGTGGGAACTTTCCTTCGGTTGTCTCTCTCTCTCTCCACACTTCACTCACATACTGATGGTATTGTTCGTACTGGTGGTTGATATGGAGACGGTCTCTCCGGTTACAGTGGAAAAGTTGGATTGTTTGTTAATAATTAACAAACAATCCTGTTCTAATTATTAGAAACAACCTACCAGTAACAGTTTTATAATCAGAATGTTTCCAGGTACCTATTTTGAAAGTATTAGATAGAGTAATATGGATATGTAGAACTCACAGTCATCCATACTCTAGTATGGGTATACCCAATGTTTCTAATCCCATAAAATAACTTGGAATAAAAGTAAGCCGCTTTCACAAACAAACTGATAGATTCCATAGACATTTTTTCATTGTACCTCCTCTGAAAATGAAGAAAGTATCATCTTACATGCGAAGAAACGAATAGGAAAGAAGTTGTACTAGTTGAGGTCAGTCTTCTAAAACATTGGGTATCTCATAGACACCAAGTCAATGATTCCGTTTTCCGCCAATTTCCATCCTATTTTGAAGCGGTTCACGTCAACTATCTTTTTTACGATTAACTAAAAGCTATGTAGGTTCGAATTTTATAACCAATTCAAAATTATAAAATAGTAATGTAAATTTCCGAGACCCCTGGAGAATTTAAAAATAGAAACAATGCCAAAACCCCATCAAATTCAATAAAAATTCGACTGAGAAAAATGCGTAAAAATGTTTAATGGAGAAACCATTACGGGCTTCCTCCTAAAGACGAGTCTTTTTTTTTAACTTACGTGGTAGTGCAAAGTAGTAATGATAATAATAACTCAAAGTAATCAACTCACCATAATCTGAAACTGAGCATCCAAAATGGGATCATTAACCGGCAAAAGCGACAAAATATCAGCTATGGTGTCGATAACGTTAACATGCAAATGCGCCAAATTCCAGCATTTAATTATGCCACTGAAAGTTCAACAAGAGTATAAGTGGTGGAATGGTAGTGTCCATAAATGATTGAAATGAGTTATTCCATTTCTAAAGGTACTTGAAGGATCATCAACCAGTCAATCCCCAACATTTACATTGATTACACTAGATTACAAAATTTAGGGGTGGTCTGGCTGCCTCGTTCTTTCACCACTTTTCTTATGGTATTGGTGCGCTGAATCCGAATCTGACGTCAGTTTTTTTTGTTTATGTCGGATTTTCAAGATATAGCTAGTTTTAAGATTTTTCTAGTTCTCACTTTTCTTCATTTTATAGTGAAAACTCTTCTTGCTCAAATCTCCTGAAAAAGTACTCATACTTATAGGAAATTTCATGTAGAATCCGAATATGTACTTAGTTTTTAAGTAAAACTGTGTTAAACCCCCTATTTTCCACAAAACGTATCAAAAAACACCGGTTCTCAACGTTTTTTCTTCGGGTTTTCCCTTACATTTTGCCACTTGAAAAAAAAAATTAAGGCTAAAAAAAATTTTCTCGGGCCTTTACTTTGTAGGGGGGGGGCAGCCCAGAGGAGAATGAGACCAATCGCAGCCTCCTAAACCCATTAATATCGAAGGAATGAGCTTTTTCATGGCACTGAGATGAAAATTCACCAAAACTGTTAGTTAATTTTTCGAGATAAGTATGTGCGTTCCTAAATCTGTTTTCCTCAAATGGATTTTCCTTTCTTCTACATTTTTTATGCTTGTCACCTATTAAGAGTAAGATCGAAAATAGGTACTCAAAGGGGGAGTAAATCATAATTGGGAAACTCTTGTTTTGTTAAGTGATTTTAATTCAGTTTTACAAACGAAACACAATAAACTGCAGAAAAGTTGACGGTGTAAATCTGTTTCATGAAGGCTCAGATGAATCAAAAGTTGGTACAATGTTTGGTTATTCCTCCACCTCAGAGGTTCCACCAAGATATAAAACCATGGAAGAACGGTACAAAGGGTATTGGGAAGTTCACATGATGGCGGACTATTGTTGGACCTTAAAAAGAGATTTACCTCAGGCGGCGAAGTTTTCTCTACATAGATTCCGGCGATGAAACCTCTGAGGTGGAAGAATAACCAAACATTATACCAACTTTTGATTCATCTGAGCCTTCATGAAACAGATTCACACCGTTAACTTTTCAGCAGTTTATTGTGTTTCGTTTGTAAAACTGAATTAAAATCACTTAACAAAACAAGAGTTTCCCAATTATGATTTACTCCCCCTTTGAGTACCTATTTTCGATCTTACTCTTAATAGGTGACAAGCATAAAAAATGTAGAAGAAAGGAAAATCCATTTGAGGAAAACAGATTTAGGAACGCACATACTTATCTCGAAAAATTAACTAACAGTTTTTGTGAATTTTCATCTCAGTGCCATGAAAAAGCTCATTCCTTCGATATTATTGGGTTTAGGAGGCTGCGATTGGTCTCATTCTCCTCTGGGGTGTCCCCCCTACAAAGTAAAGGCCCGAGAAAATTTTTTTTAGCCTTAATTTTTTTTCAAGTGGCAAAATGTAAGGGAAAACCCGAAGAAAAAACGTTGAGAACCGGTGTTTTTGATACGTTTTGTGGAAAATAGGGGGTTTAACACAGTTTTACTTAAAAACTAAGTTCATATTCGAATTTTACATGAAATTTCCTATAAGTATGAGTACTTTTTGAGGAGATTTGAGCAAGAAGAGTTTTCACTATAAAATGAAGAAAAGTGAGAACTAGAAAAATCTAAAAACTAGCTATATCTTGAAAATCCGACATAAACAAAAAAAAACTGACGTCAGATTCGGATTCAGCGCACCAAATACCATAAGAAAAGTGGTGAAAGAACGAGGCAGCCAGACCACCCCTAAATTTTGTAATCTAGTGTTATCTACGTACCGTATTGGAGAATCCGTCGTAACCAGCAAGTCGAGTACAGGAGGCGAGCGCTTTCGATGTAAGGACATCATCTTCAGGCCGTCGAGAGAGTACTCTCTCGGATTCTCCAATACGGTACGTAGATAATAATTGTATTCTTATAACTTATCGATTGTAGATGTCTATGTTGTTCTGATTGACGAACTAATTTAAAGAAAGCTTTTTCGTGTGTACATACTTAGCAGAAAGATCTAGGTAGATCAAACTTATTGGGCATGGTGATGATTCTCGCATGTTCAACCAGAAGATGACTGAAATTCATTTTTCATGCTCATATAGAAGGTGGTAATGACTGAGAGGACTAAGAGAGCGATTCCCGAACTCCTGTTCTGGAACAGTGGTTACGTGCAACCCTATTTTTCACCTCTTAGAAGTGATTGACATTGACCTAAAGCTTCGGGAGCACTACTAGACCTCAAATGGAGCCTCTTTACCAAATTGTACCAAAATCTGTTCAAGGGAACAGAGCAAAGTGCCACTTACGGCGGACGGACGGATTTTTTGACACGGTCTTTTCAATGAAAAAATTGTGTATCGTTTTTCAGCCCGAAAAAGTGTAATGCGAGATTGATAACTAGACTGTAAGAATCTGGAAGGCCCTGGCTTTAGCCAGATTAACTATAATTATAATGTGGATCCGTGCGGTACACTGGTAACCGGCTAATAATAATTGTTTAAAAGCCAAATTATTCATACTTGAGGATATCTCCGTAGGTATATTCATCCAGTCTCAATTGACCAGTTTTGTCTGCACGCCCGTAATCCAAGGTCCATTGGATGATTTTTCCAAGTAATTGCGCAGCCAACGTTCTTGTGTTCAACCATGGCCGGTATGTATTTGCATCAGTGGTTAACGAGTACTTTTTCTTGAGAACTGTGTACTCCATGTACTCTAAGAAGGGAAAGTATAATTTTTCGTGTTTGTTGCCATCAGTGGACATGAACAGCATGGTGCATATGAATATTGACGTCTGAATTTCTCCTTGTCGCAAGTTTTTTTGCTGCAACAAACAATTCCAAAATAATTTATTGTTTTGAATATATATAACCTTCGTAAATAATAGTATAGTATCGTTTGGTGAGATCCCGCAAATTATGTCACATCATGGAAACCAGCATTCGGGTCACCTAATTCACTTTGCAGTTATTCTGAGAAAAGCTAGCAAAACTCAAAATTTCTTAGGTGAGCTATTTTTGGGCTAACGTTGGTTTCGTAGTCAAGCCAAAAATATTTATTCAAAACGGTTCGTTGTCGAAAATAATAAACCAAATAAACTACAGTAACACAGGGATGTAGGTGGTATCACGAAGCAACCAATTGATCAAATCTTTTAAATGGGTGTGTTATATAGCTTCAAGAATTTTACATTTATGTTGACGTTGTGAGTTCTAACTACATAATTTGCTCTACATAAATTGCTGAAGAGCTAAAGAAGCGAAGAGGTCAAATATCCACTTCGTGGGGAGAGTAGGACTGAAAATAATCTCAAAACCCTTTCTTCTTCCTACGGACCCACCCATTCGAAATCAAATGTCTCAATGAGGCTCGAACTTGGACTTTGAAGGATATTGTAGAACCAAAGTAAGTAACTCACGCTGATTATCGGGGTACATTCAATTTCAGTCGACTGAGACACACTCAAAACTAATCATATCCAATAGAAGATAATTTGAATAATACTCACTTCCAGTACCATTTTCAGATATGGGTTTCGTTGCTTCTCTAAGTCTATTCGTTGCCAAGTAAGGAATTCTATTCCAGGAAAATCAGGAGGCTCAAATGTTACCAACTGAGAAGTCATGAACCAGACCACGTGTCTCAATAAATCGCCAGTGTCCCCGATTTCATACTGGTACATTATATCATCATCAGTAACAATTTTAACTCTATATGGCTGAAAAGCAACAATATATTAATGCAAATCGTAACCTATTTTCACTGAATAACAAAATGTTACCAAATATAATAATATTATATATAATATTATATAATATTATAAAACATATTATGTTTTATTAGGTAATAATATTTTATAATATTATAATAATATTTATTTATAATGTTTTATAATATTATTTATAATATTTATTATTATTATTATTATTATTATTTATAATATTATGATATTATTTTCATTATTATTTATAATATTATTATAATATTATTATAATATTTATTTATAATATTGTATAATATTATTTATAATATTTATTATTTTATTATTATTTATAATATTATTTATAATATTTTTTATAATAATTTTATAATATATTTGGTATATAATATTACATATTATGTAATGCACTGTGATAAAAGTAGAACATAGAGTCCCTTGATCACAGTACGATTGTACTCTTATTGAAAATCCTATACATGAGAGATCATCAAAAAGATCCCCAACAATGGCAGCTTGGATATGAAGCAGACCTGCTAAGATAAGAAAGTACGATAGCAACGATTTATGGCAAGAAGGTGTCGGAGCTAAAAGGAGTGGCAAACTACTACATCAGGGTCATGGCACGGGGTGTGGTGCGGGAAAAGTCTCATGTGTGTTGTTCTCATGTGTGGGCACTTTCTTCTGTGAGCTGCAGCTTAGCAGCTCACTGTTTGCCCTAACAGGCCACGCAGAGAAATAAACTTGTCTCCCTTACTCTGTGGAAATAAGCCCTGACAGCCACCAGGAGTAGAAGAGAGAGGAAGCCCCTTTAGCCACAACAAGTGAGCGTGGCCCTTCAACGTGTTCTCCCACCACTTCGAACACACTAACAGATTGTCAAGTCCTGATTGGAGAAGGCCTAATATCCACCTAACCAAGTCTACCAACCTTTTTATTGTATTGGGTGGCCAACCTGAGGAGGAGAGCAAAAAGGCTAAGTAATGAGGAAGGCACTTCAATCCCCTGCTATCAGCCTAGCCAGCTAGTCCTGACGCTTTCTTCCCTGTCTTTGAAGCTTGCCTCCATATTGCAATACTGTCAAAAGTATCAATACTCTCCTGCCTCCCCCAAGTCATTTTATAGGTTGTAAACTGGGGTAAAGTCAACTAGTCGAGTGCTCGTGTTCCATCCTGCCTCCCTGGAAACCATGTTGTCAGTGTATCAGGACATGTGTCAACCAGTCCTGTCTGGCTCTCGTCCCCTAGATCTCTCTGCCTTCACGCTGCATGGACTTCCCTTGGTAACCCTTCACGGGAGTGACAAACTAAAGTGTATCTATCCTATTGTATTGGCCAATCATTAGTAGACAAATGAATTGTGACTCAGATATAAAAATTGAACACAGTAACAAACAAAGTAATAAGTAGTATCAAACTGAGTATTGGTATATCGAACTCTCATCTTGTCATTGTAACGTAGGTATCTAGTAAGCATATTGAAGTATCACTAGTTATAAACAGTATTGAACAATCCATTCCTATTAACATGTAATTGATCTCTCATAGTGTATTGGAGTGTATCACCCTTCAAGCTAACCTATCTTGGGTCATTGGACCATAACAGAGTCTGGTTAATAAAGTACTGTTTAATTCTACTTCTACATTTCATTGACTTCTACCCTTGCTTCTGGTTCTGACTTGGTGTTGAGGTGTATCGCATTAGATAGTTAAAATCGTTCTCTCAGTAACAGTTTAAATTCACTTTATTTCTTCAACGATACACCTATAAAACCCTTCAGGTACTTCCACAAACAGAGTAAAAGAGCATTACATTCAAATGTGCTGCCTCGTCACCCAGCCACATCGACCCAGTTACCAACAACTAAGATAAGTATATCTAAATCCTAGTTACAAGGTATTGTTACAGTATCAGAGTCTTCCATCAGTTGGATTTAGAGTACAAATAAGTGACAGAAGGAGGTATCTAGCCCTCAGCTACCCAATACCCCCAATAGAATCAAAACAAACCCCCATTGCAAGTGGTGACATTGGTGAAAACCCGAAGTCATCACCATTAGTTGATACCCGCCCAAAAGCTTACACTTCCATCCGTCTCACCCACCCCCACCTTCTTCATCATCCCTTTTCCTTGTAGGGCGGTCTTTAAGGGGAGTTCTAAAAAAGATAAGTACTCTCCAAATCGGATTGGAACATTGCAAGTTACGCTGGTTACAGGGATTTATGGTTCGTGCAAGCTTTGTGCAGCTTCCATCAAGTCGCCAGCTGTCCAGAGCTAAATTTACCTCATTCAAAAATGTATGGCTTTGTGTCTCAAGATATAAGTCACACCTTTACCACCCTTATACCTCATTCTAAATAACTACGGACTGCTACTATAGGGAAATGCGTCACCATGCAAAACGACATTCGAACGCCTGAAACGCAATATTTTCTTTTAAAAAACCTTTTCCTGGCCCACTGCAGCCAAAATTTCACTTTTAATTGAATCCAACTGTCGATGAATGAGAAAAAACTCGATTAATGCGAATTTTTCCTCCACAGTAAATTCTGCCTAAACACTTGGTTCAAAGCATTATTCATAATTACGTTTTGGAATGAAATAATTACCGTAGACCACATGCTGCTGCAAGCCTTCATATTCATGGAATCTACAATGCAAAGCAAAACTAAGGGGAAATGCGATTCAAACTCCAGGGCTTTATAGTTGTTTGCTGTGTCCGTTAAAATAGCGTCTGAAACAGAAAGATTGCAGATACCTTATAGTCGTATGATATTATTATACCGTATATTATAATGCAGGATCCTGTCTGGAGAAAAAGTGAAGTAGGTACCTATTTTGGAGCGATCTATACGCTGTACTACGGCTTTAATACGCTCCAAATTACCTGTTACGCAACGGTTTTTAATTTTCTAACGGTTCATGCAGGGGCGGCTGCTGATAGGAGCATAGGCGCATGTGCACCCCCAGCCAATTAAAAAAGAAAAAAAAGCAAAGTTAGTTCCTCTGGGTTTGAAGAGTAAGTTGGCTTGTGACAGAAGACTCGATCGTAGGCTCTGTGCTAGTTGATTCTACGCGCGAAAACTGTGGCGGGCAGCTCCCTCTTTTCTGACCAATCAGCGGCGGTTCGCGCAAATCCAGTTTTATGCTCCGTTTCGAGGAGGGTGACGTCATTTGAGGGAGGTGGGCACGTGAGATTGACCAACCAGAGAGCACGAAATGTGACCTTGAGGAGCAGCACGGCGGATGTGCACCTGGGGTGTGTGAGTGAGTGAATTTCCAATTTTATTATTTTGTCTTCCTGGCTCACTGGTTTCCCGGTTTCCCGGTTTCCTTATTGTAAACAAACAGAACTGATAAGGGCATTTCCCGTTTTTCGTTTTCGGTCCACCGTTTTGTTCAAAGTATTGTGATTATTTAGGAGTGTTGTAGGTAATAATTACTATGAATAATTCGGTGCATTACATTAACGTAAACTATTCGTGTTTGTCGGTCGTGAAAAAGTGCGACATTCCAGAAACTGGCCGCCCCTTGCCGTCTGTACCTGGACTCCAGCAGACGTCAAAATTTAAAAATCGTGCAGATTCGTACCGTAAGTTTAATGTCAAATAATATTCGACTTGTTATAATATTATTACAAGAAGGTAGATTGGCTTTGCAGGTGTGAAGTGACTAACAAATTATTTTGTTTTGCTTGCCTACTTTGTTATACCAACCGAAATGAGGCTTGGGTTAAAGACGGCATAAGTGATCTCCCATTTAGCCAAAATAACGCATTGGCTGTCTCCCATAAAAACGCTCTGGTAGATTTGCGTATATTGGGTCGTCAAAATATACCTAATGCAACAACTCGACAGTGCATATCATCTTAATCTGATGCAAAAAACCAAAACGGTTAACAAAAATAGGTACATTCTGTCTCGAATTATCGTTAATTTTTCTTCCGAGTTGGACGATGTTTTGAATCATCACGGGCAAATACACATTTCAGCTTTGCAATAAGATGGATGCATTTCTTGGGTTTAGACCTTTGATGATTAGGTATTTCAGAAGTTCTGTTAACCACTAGAGAACATTATTTTTCGTGTCTATTGCACCTACGTATTTAGTACCGTTTGCAATTTTAAGATGAAAAAGTTACCAAGATTTATCCCATTTACATATCGTTGAAATTTCTATTTGGCAGAGAAAAGCACCTATTCTGTCCCTTCCCCGTAGCTTCTCCTGATCTCCGTGCACCCCCTGAGTTCAGGGCAGGAGCCGCCACTGGGTTCATGTATAGATTACCCATCTGCAAACATCGCGGCTTTTTCGAAGTTCAATATCTTGTTATAGTAAACTAGATTGGTATCTGGTGTGAGATTGTAAACTAATATACACCAATCATAAATATATACCAGCCTCTTAATCAATACCTAATTGTTATAAATTATACTGGTTCCACCAGTAAGAATTCATGTGCCAATCACACCAATGTTTGTGATTAAATTTTTCATTCAGCCCTCAAGTCCTTATAAGGATCGTACGGTTGGTCCTACACAGCTCTGGATGATATAATTCTATCCTAAATAAATTATACTTCAAATACATTTTTTTAAATTCTTCTACATGAAAAGTAAAATTCTACATCACTTGAAAAGTAAAACAGCAAACTTTAAGCAGGGGTAGGGTGAGTAAGTGTCTGAAAGTACGTGAAATATTTCACATTAGTTATTTCTCTTTTACGTTAAGTTTTGAGTAAAGTTTCATTACGTGACATACTTCATGAATCCACGGAGACAACTAAAAAATGAATATTCACTACTAAAATTGTTCTAACATGTCCCGTGCATACAGTAGGTATGTTGGTATAGTTTGCTGAGAATCGAAAAAAAAATGAGAATTTACGAGTGCGTATCCTACGAATCCGGTTTTCGAGTGAAGTATTTTGTTGGGTGTTAGGTATAAATACTATCCTGTCATTGTAAGACTTGCCAATAAGAATACTTATCCATTGATATAAATTCCTAGGTGAAAGACACTCACCTCGCACCCAGTCGTTGAACTGATATATTTGATATTTAACTGGTGGATATGCGTAGTTGGGTACTTTGGTTGCATCCACCAATCCAATTCTGAACACATTATTTCTTCTCTTGTCAGTTCGGAACAGTTTGAATTTACCGACCTCCAACTCTAAATCATTGGTCTGAGTTACAACAGAAGCCATCAGCATAGGTCTTCCTTGAATTGACAAAAATAAGCAATAAGTGAAAAAGCTGAAAATCATTGTATAGGTCAATATTAATTTTCTAGATTTATCATTCTTACATGGTAGAAATTATTAATATACAAAGTACTAACAACTTAACAACTTGGTATGAAAGTACATAACAACTCGCACAACTAAACATGTATCATACACCACAATAATTATAATGCTTGTTACAGTATTGCATTTCGTAATTTGCTACATATCGATTGTTCAATTTTCAGAGTTTCATAATCACCAACATACCCAAGATATTAGCTGTTAAATTGAGCTTCAAAACACTCCGAAAGGGATGGACCAATTTAAATCCCTGGATCCGAATTATTCGAGTTGTCGTGAGAGGTAGGAAGTCTTGACTGGCAAGCTCCAGGTCCGAGCGCGGTAAAACGGATTTATGCAAAGAGATTTCCCACTCGAAGGACGCTGGAACGTATGATGGCATGGTCGTGGCCACTGCTACTACATTGTAAACTATATCAACGGGAAAACAATTGAACAAGCATCTGCAAAACGGAAACGTAGTATAATTAGTTCTTGCTAATGGTAGAAAGAAAATGTACTATTTACTCAAATGATCTGCGGTTGAGAAAAAATAGCTCAAAAAACTCTTTGAATGAAGTATTTCATCGCTTAAAAACTGGCATCGTAGATCGCAAATCTAAACAAATAAAGACGAAAAAACTATATCTTTTTGCTTTCCGAGTCTAAGGTAGCCTGAAGCATTGGTTTCAATTTTAAATTATTTCACAAAGGTTTATTATTTTTCTGTATACATCACTTGTACAAAACACGATGTCAGTTTTCGATTATAGATTTTAAGGAGCAGTTAATGAATCAGCAGATCAAGATGGAGTGTCTTTATTTTCGTCTTACATCATGGATGCTACATCACTCGTCTGTATGTGTATTTAAATATACATATCTATTTATATTTTTTATTTTTTTATTTTTTATTTTCTTAAACTCCCCTCAAAGACAAATTGTCTTTTGTGAAGGAGGGGGCACGCCATGAATAAAAGTAAATCAATTATTAAAACGTAATTGGGAGGACGCCCAGGACTCACCCGACGCCGGCCCTAGGGATGAGGGAAGATGAGGAAGGTGGGAGTGGGAGAGAGGGATGAAGGGAAGTGCCTCTATAGAAAGACCACCAGTTCAAATAAGAGCCGATCAGGGCACGGGTGGTGATACCACGGAGTACGCCTACCGAGATGCCCAACTCACGCAACTCTGTGGCACTTTTCCCACACCACACCCCGCGCCTTGACAAGGTTGCAGCCATCACCTTGATGTTGTTGGGTGCCACTCCTTTTAGCTCCGACACCGCTGGCCGTAAATCATTTCTATCATACTTTCTTATCTTAGCCCGCTAGGTCTGCTCCATGTCCAAGCTGCCATTGCCATCCTGGACATCCAGGATAATGCAAGACCTGTCAGGCTTGACGATGTCAGGCTTCTTAACTTGATCGCTCGGCATGTGGTATAATCTCTCCCTCTCAACATCCCTGCCGCTAAGTGACAAAACACCTGCTATCTGCTCGGCGACCGCATCTTGACGTAGGATGCGGCCCCCATGAGTTCGTGGACACTGCTGCACTACATGATACAGGTATTCATTTCCACTCCGACAGGCACGGCAAAGGGTATCTGTTGTCCCACGACTACCCCTTGAACACCGTACCGCTGTTGGCAGTGTTGCCACGCGGACAGCGTGGAAGTTACGGTAGTCGCGGGCCCCAATGCCCTCCGAAGCCCAATCCACCCATTGGGAAGATATGAGGCTTTAGGAGCACTGTCAGAGTGGCCAACCATAGGTACTACTTACCTACTAAACATGCTGCCTTCATACCTTCACAATCAAGTTTATTTGGAAGAAATGAACGGTTCTAACTCGATTCGAAGAAATAGGGTGTTGGGGTTCCTTCGTATGAAAATTTGATTACTGGTCGCTAAGGACGCAAAACTGAATACAACTCGAAGAAACAAAAAGCGATTGCATTTTGATTTTGGTTAGCTAACATTTCAACGGAGATTAGACCTCTACTTGTGAGGACCTACAGAGCTCAGGGTAGCATCTAAAAATTCAATATTATTTGAAATAGAGTTGGAAATATTCTGATAGAATAACCAGCTCGTATTTCTACCCAATAATTCAAAAAATATAATTTTATTTTATTAATTAAGTAATTATAATATAGATATGAATTGGGTATGGTTCAATAACAAAACGGAGTTTGGTTTATATCGATTGACTCTTTAATCGTATATAGGTCCGAAATGAAATGAGAATGGATTTTGGGTATCAAGGGAAACCGCAAAACATTAAAATGTGAGAAGAAATCACTTACCAGGAGCAAGGTAGGAAAGTGACTGAATGTCGAGCTCGTTCCCAGTCTAGGAGACTAGCGACTCCTCCTCAGGGCTATTCCGCGGAGCAGTTCGCGGAACTGATACATATTTCGAATTGGTGAAAATAACAGTAGCTTTATTTCGAGAATTTTCGAGCTAGGACACTCTTAAGAATTGCAACCCTCAATTTACACCCCTTAGAATTGACTGACATCAACCAAAAGCTTCGCAGCACAACTAGACCCCAATTGGAGCTCATATACCAAATTTGAGCCAAATCGGTTCATGGTTGCTAAGAAAAGTGCAGCGTACGGCGGAGGGATCCTCTCTACCAAATTGAATCAAAATCAGTGCAAAGTGTCACGTACTGAAATTTTGCTTCCGAGTCTACCAACGTAGCGGAAGCTTTGTTTTCACTTTTCAAGGTTGAAAAAAAAGTTCTCCAAAATCGAAATTTCCACTCGCGTTTTACATTTCAGACCTTTCTGAACATTTTGGTTCCGTGTCTGTCTGTCGTGAAATCCTTGCCACAGCCATAACTCCTACAATTCTCATCCGATTTCGATGAAATTTCCAGGGATTATACGGATTAAATTGTAGATGGTCCTCTATGAAAATCATCACCCCCGGGCTAATAGTAAGTAAATAAGTAGTAGTACTAGTGATAGTAGCCGGACTGATAGTGCCGCTGCGCATGCGCAAACGTGCATACCTTATAACAGCAATAACTTCCACATTTTCTATCCAATTTCGATGAAATTTTCAGAGATTATGCGGATTAGAATGGAAATAGTCCCCAATGAAAACCAAGGCCTTAAAATTGACAGTAGTCTCTGCGCATGCGCAATCCTTGTAACAGCCATAACACTTACATTTTTCATCCGAATTTGATGAAATCTTCTAGGATTGTTCAGATTTTCGTGTAGATGGTCCCCTATGAAGGTAGTGGAAGGTACATAGAGATTGATGTTTTGCGATAAACTACTATGCATCGGATCATCTATACAATCGGGTTATGGATACGAGGAAGCTATGTGCCACACCCACTTGGCAGGTGTTTTTATTTTATTTTCGGATTCTAGTTTCATTTAGACGTAAACGTTCCAAAGGTTCATTATTAAAATAATAAACCAAAATGATCCCCAAACTTAAAATGTTCACTCGCACCGAAAGTGGTGAATGTCGTTTGAGGTGGTTAGCTTTAATCGGTTGTGGACTTACAGGCAGATAGACAAAGGTATTCATAAAAGTATGAATTCCGCGTTTACTCACTCAACAGCGATCCTGCTCTGGTAATTAACGAAGTGCACAGTCACAGATAACTCCTGAGTTATGAGTTTAGTGATGAAGTGTTTTGCGGTTACATTGAACGTGTAAACCGTACCACAAGGAGTTTTGACTTTTCGGATTCTCGGTCCTGAAAAGTTCACCATGCTACGTAATCCTATTGATTGATGATGCAGCTTGTCGTTGGTGGGAAACAGCTTACTAGTTCGTAAATATGCGAGTAAGCACGTTTCAAGGGTGATTGAAAACAGCAAAATTCATGTCAGTTTTTTTGTTTACTAACTCATGTTTTCTAAAGAAAATAAAAGAATATTTTCAAAATCGTTTTTAGGGAAATCCATTTTGAAACTTTCTGGAGTTCAAGCCTTTCCTTATATTTACAATTCATTAGTGTCCTTCCAGACAAGCTAAAAGTAAATATTAACTAGAAAATTGAAACTGGTGACAAAATCTGAGTATCTAAATAATATTTAGATACTTTTTAATCTAAATAATATTATAATAGTATAATAATAGTATCTAAAGATAATAATAATAGTATCTAAATAATATTTAGATACTTTTTTTTTTGTATATTATACAAAAAGGATGAGTTCGTTGGCCATAATTTTTGAACAATCTAGGTCAAATTTTCAAAAAAATTGGTTAAAAACCACGTTTTTAGGTCAAAATTACAGTGTTAAATTTTTCAGGTCAAAATTACAATGTTAAATTTTTTAAATTGTTAAATTATTAATATTTGGTATATTCAGGACCGGCATAAAATTTCCTCTGGGAGTACTTCATACGTAAAAAAATTATCATAGTATAAAAATAATCGAAAATCGACTAACAATATTTTGAAAAATGTCTCATTTCTCATTGCTGGACAAATAGGACTTTTTCGTACTCTGAGTTATAGCTTGTAG
Organism: Apolygus lucorum; assembly: GCA_009739505.2. Taxonomy (NCBI): domain Eukaryota; kingdom Metazoa; phylum Arthropoda; class Insecta; order Hemiptera; family Miridae; genus Apolygus; species Apolygus lucorum. The sequence continues at coordinate 54,922,901 of CM019180.2, read as the reverse complement.
TGTTTCCATTCATTTTATAATAAGTATGTATTTGACTAGCAATCAAAATGTTGACGAGTGAAATAAAATTTAATGTTTACTTTACATTCTGAACTACTAACTTTCCGTCCTTCGCTCTTTGCATTCTCTGTCTATGACTGCAGGTGTAGGGGAGGTTGGTGTACATGAAATGATGAATTCCATCTCGGAGGTTGGTAAACCAGGGTTGTAACTATCCAGCTCTATTTCTAAGTTGTAGAAGCACGAAGCTGCAATACTGTTCCCTCCTCGAGGTACGACAAGCATAACCCCCAACTCTATCTTGAGGAAGCACTGAAATTACATGTAGTATTTGAGCTCACATCCACACTAACCTTCACCTCCATGAAAAGTTATCAAAATTAATCAACCAAAATAATAATTAATAAAGAATCTTTGGTAAACTTACTGTCTAATAATCACGGTTAAATCGAAAACTTAATAAATCTGTGAGGTGATCGTTTAGTTATTTAACTGGCTGCTTGATGACGATTGTTTTGATTTATTATTTTCAACAATTATTCTTTGGAATCGAGTGAGAAAACAAAGTTTAACCCCCAAAAATAAAATATGTAAAATCCAAAAGTCGAATTTTAAAACGTCCGCCCTACCGCCTTCCTCCAGACTCTGCACCTTCCTTAGTTATCGTGGACCGATTTTGATGAAATTTGATATAAGGGCTCCATTTGAAGCCATGTTATGCCGCAAAGCTTTTGGTTACTATCAGTCACTTCAAACGGGTAAAAAATGCTTGTATTTTTCAAAACGCCCTAGCTCAAAAACTCTCGATATAAAGGTATTGTTTTATCACCAATTTGAAATAGAATTGAATTTTTAGAAGAACGTCAGGCCAGCCAGAGCTCTGTAGGACCAAACGTTCGCTCCCTATGAGGACTGAAGGGTCGGATTCAAAATAAATCAGAAACACGAGTGTGAGTTGCAAAACACTGTTCAATGACGGAAATTGGCCTGATATTTGTTGTTCAATAATTCAGGCTGATCAAAAGCGATCGTTGTTTTATCTCTGAATGGAGTTTCGTGTTGTACTCAAATGTGCATCCTTAGCAACCAAGAATCCTAATGAAGGCGTCCATAAGCGATTTTAATAGTGGGAAGTATTAATAGCAGCCGGGTAGTGATGAGGCGGCCTTTATGGTTTACTACGAATAAATATCCGTTATGATTAGGCTAATCTATGTCTGTTGATATAAACAAACACCATTCATCAATCTCTCTCTCTCTCTCTCTCTCTCTCTCTCTCTCGTAGTAGGACACGTTTGAAAAACGCTGCAAATTATTACACAATGGTTTATTATTTTTCTATTTAGACCACTCGTCTGCAAAGCTACCAACCATCCAACATGAGGAAAAACATCGATCGCATTTCGGTCAGCTATAATTTGAACGGAGATTAGACCTCTTTTGCGATTCAGACTCGTGTTTCTGATTTATCGTACGTCCAACCCTTAAATTCTCGTAGGGAGCGAACGGTTTGTCCTGCAGGGATCCTCGTGGTCTCAAAAAATTCTATAATATCTTAAATTGATGGAAAAACAATACTTTTATATCAACATTTTTTGAGGGCGTTTTCAAAATTTCAAAATTCATTTTTCAACCTTTGGAAGTGACCTACATCAACCAAAATCTTCGGAGCACAAATGGAGCCTACATACCACATTTCATGAAAATCAGTCAATGATAAGTGGGGAAAGTGCCGCGGACGGCGGACGGACGGCCAAATTTCTATTCGATTTTTGGATTCTACGTACCTTGAAACGTAAACCAACATATTTTGAGGGGGTGTTAAAATTTTTTTTCCTTGGTCGATTCCGAAGGTTCATTATCCGCTTTTTGGGCAGCTACGTATGAACGAAGATTAGGCGTCTCTTGCGATTCAGACTCGTGTTCCTGATTTATCGAAGGTCCAACCCTTAAGTTCTCATAGGGCGCGAACGGTTGGTCCTACAGACCTCTGGGTAGTCTCATTCGATTCTAAAAATTTAATACTATTTTAAATGAATGAAAAACCATACTTTCATATCAAATGTTTTTGAGCTAAAGCGTTTTGAAAATTTAAGCACTGGTATTTTTCAACCTTTAGAAGTGATTGACATCAACCAAAAGCTTCGGGGCACAAATAGTCCCCAAATGGTGCCCATGTACCCAATTTAACCTAAATCGGTCCATTAATCCTCGATGGCACTGTGTCTTGGGTCTGTTACTAATACACTCCCAGGACCGACGGCTTTAGGTGGTCTTTGGAAAGGTTCGACGGTTCGAGTACCTGAGTTCGGTCATCCTTCGTTACCTCGTTGTCGTTACCTGGTGGAGGTTTGACCAGACTACAACTAGGGAGTGTGTCGCGTACAGCGAACGGCGGATGGACGGCAAAATTTTCATTCAATTTTTGGATTATACGTTTCTTTGAAACATTATAACCAACAAATTTTGAACGAGGGGGGAGGGGGTAAACAATTTATTGGTTGATTCCAAAGGTTCATTATTGAAAATAATTATCCAAAAAAGTATTTATCATGAATCTACCAGAAACAATGTATTTACTCTTCGGGGCACAACTAGACCCCCAATGGAGCCCATAATACCTACCAAATTTAATCAAAATCGGTCCATGGTAACTGATGAAAGTGCCGCGTACGGAGTACGGCGGACGGACGGCATAATTTTTAATCGGTTTTTGGATTCTACGTACCTTGAAACCTAAACCAATTAATAACGATGGGGGGGGGGGTTAAATTTTTTTCTTCGTCGATCCAAAGGTTCATTATTAAAAATAACAAACCAAAAAAAGTATGTATCGATGGCATCATATGATAACCTCGTATCTCAATTTTTGGCCAAAATGGTTCTTTTTGAATTCTCTAAATGAAAACGTCGTATCCCACCCACCTGTAATTCAATTTTTAGCGGGAATTGCATTTTCTGCTCTCTAACGCCCTAAATGATAACCTCGGTTTTGATCAAGAGGGCTGAGTGTCACTGATAACCATGGTTTCTTATCGCTAAAAATTGAATTACATACGATACGAGGTTATCATAGATACGAGGTTATCATAGATACGAGGTTATCATAGATACGAGGTTATCATAGATTTCTTATCGCTAAAAATTGAATTACATACGATACGAGGTTATCATAGATACGAGGTTATCATAGATACGAGGTTATCATAGATACGAGGTTATCATAGATACGAGGTTATCATGTGATGCCATCGGTATCATGAATCTACCGGAAACAATGTTTTTACCCTTCCGTAAAGATAATAAGTATCAAGTCCTCCGTAGAAAGGCGAGTTTCCTTTCACAGCTACACGAACTTCAATCATATGTTCGCCGTCCGTGAAAAATCGAGCCGGGAACACGATGTGATTCGTGCCGCCGAATTCCACGTCAACAGGTACAGGGTCGTACACACCTGAATTAGATTATTAAATGCTAATTTTCATTATTCCAGAATTCGTCCAGTGTATGAGGGTCTAAGAAGAGCTAAAGAAACAATTTGAATGAATTTTCGGTGAATAAAATTGTATGATAAAACCCATTGTGATTTGTTGGAGAGATCATAAATGTACTTAGTCATCCTAGCAACTACCAGTAACACCTCACAGTAGTATCTAGCACAACTCAACACTGAAACAGACCACGCTCATGAGGGTCACCCTTTAGTTTTGCTGATCCTACTGAGAGAAATTAGGTCTCTTTTTCAGATTTTGCAAAATAGACGTGATTAAGAATCAACAGCTCTACGTCCATTTGATCCCCATATAAATCGCTACAGTGATTTCTATGTCAATTTTCAGGAAAAACGTTTCATTTCAAATGGAAAAAAGCTGCAAATCTACGATTTATTATTTTTCTGTATGGACCACGACTCATTTGATTTTAAAAAATGTTCAATTTTGAATCAGAATTTTATGAAATATATAAATTTATATATCCTTCTAACGAAACTTTCGGAGCTAGGCTGTTTTGACATTTTTATCCCATATTTTTTACCCCTTAGAATTGACTGACGGTAACCAAGAGCATGACTCCAAAAAATGATTCAAGGCAGACGTATACGTATATTTGTTTCAAAAGCAGTTTTTAAGGAGGAATAAAAAAAAGTGTTGTTTCGCGATCCAAGGTGCAAAAAACCCAAAAAGCAAGTAGAAGCAGTTGAACATGGTTATTTTGTTCTGTTCTTGATTATTTGAAAAGAAAACTCCTATAATAAAGATCTTAATTTCACGTAGATATACATTTTGTAAATGAAATTATAATGATATATTGAACATGATATTCAGAGTTTTGCGCCTAGCAATCCGTTTTCCCACGAGTTTTCTAATTGTTGACAGTCATTGGAAGTAGAATTCAATTTTTCTACAATTTTCTATTGCGCTGAAGTGTCAATTTTTAACGGTTTCCTTAGAAAAATTACGCTTTACATACCTATTGTAGGTATAGGAACATGATGAGGTACAGGCATTCAAATCATCGTGAAATTTCTTGTCTAATGTATGCTTACCTTCAAATCCTTTACCACGTTGTAGACTCCATTTAGTTTCGATGTTCTTAGAACCTGTGCAATCGCTCTTCCACTCAAAAACATTTATTGACACAGGTTGCCCTCTCAAGTGGCTTGGTTGAGCCGATTTGACTAAATCACTAGAATGCGAGAGAAAATGTGAAAGTTATTTGTTTCTCACGAGGAATAGTGGTACTAGACAAGAACGAGAAATACTAGACGAGAAATATCAAAGATATACAGGGTATAACACTGTAAGAACGTCAATCCGAAGAATTTCGATTCTATTCTGGTTCTTTCCGATCGAAAGAACCCTTTTAGCAATTTTTGTTTAACCCCTTGTTTTTCCAAGTTTTTACGATTTTAAGATTTTTTTCGTTTTTATTGACCTTATTTCACTAAAACGTAGATAATTCCCTTTGAATACAGTAAAAAATTAAAAATAGTTATACCATTGGAAAGAGCGTAAAATTTTCCATCTTTCTGTTACAGAATTAAGAATTTTCAAGTACACAATAAGAGGGAAAAATTGGCCTGAAGAGTAAAATTTGTCAAGTCTTCTAAATTTGAGGTTTTTTCAATCTTTTGAAAGAACTAGTAATCATACTCGATTGTTTCTCACTTTAACCCCAAAAGTTGAAAAAAAAACTCAGCTTGCCAACGATATGTTCAGAATCGTTTCCAATATTTTTATTTGTTGAGAAAACCACGCTTTAATGCGAAGAAAACGTGATTTTTTTCTTTTTCAACGAAATCGACGGTTTGACGGAAAGATTCGGGGTTAGATGGAGAGTGAGAGGAGTGGCGGCGGAGGATACAGTGGGAAACAATCGATTATGATTACTAGTTCTTTCAAACGATTGAAAAAATCTCAAATTTAGATGAATTGATAAATTTTACTCTTCAGGCCAATTTTTTTCTCTTATTATGTACTTGAAAATTTTTAATTCTGTAACAGAAAGATGGAAAACTTAACGCTATTTTCAACGGTATAATTGGTTTTAATTTTTACTGTATTCAAAGAGAATTATGGACGTTTTAGTGAAATTAGGTCAAAAAACGAAAAATATCTTTAAAACTTTGGAAAAACAAGGGGTTAAACAAAAATTGCTATGAAGGTTCTTTCGATCGAAAATTAGTTGTGGAATCGAAATTCTTCGAGTTGACGTTTTTATAGTGTTACTCCCTGTATATTTTTGATATTTCTCTACAGATCTCGACATTGACTATCGATCTACAATCAACTCACCATCCATCGAAAAGCAAAAACTTGGCGCAAGTATTTGGAACCTGGGATGAAACGTAAGTGAACAATGGAAGTTCACTTTTGTATAGAGTATGCACTAATTCTCCTTCCTTCAGAAATTCGATCGTAATAGTGACATTATGCACGAATCCCACGTATCCTTTTTTGTGATAGAGACGATCAGAATTTTCAGTGAGAAGGTAAGGAAAGTAAATCTTGGAATCAAAAGCAAAAACCCAGTGCACTGAAACATTTCAAATACGTGAGACACATTTCAAAATCTATCCTTTATCATCTCATCCATGTTGTGGAAAGTTAATGAGCATTTTGTAAATTTTATATATAATATTGAGTAGATTTCTATTGACTAAATAAAACTTTAAAAACGCTGCAAATTATTACACAATGGTTTATTATTTTTTATGAGATTAGACCTCTTTTGCGATTCACACTCGTGTTTCTGATTTATCGTACGTTTATTATTTTAATGGTTTATTATTTTTCTATATAATCGTCTATAAAGCCACCAACCATCCAACATGAAGAAAAATACTTGGAAAATGTCACCCCACGCATATTTGAGCAAAAACCTCTTTTTTGGCCGGTTATTTGCCCATAACTTCTATACGAATTAAGCGATCGGAATAGTTCGACGTTAGGACCAACTAGATCCCAAATGGAGTCTATGTGCAAAAGAACGGGTTTTTTAGACCGATTCTAAGGCCTTTTATGGCCCGGACGGCGGTCGGCGGACGGGGGACGGGGGACGGCGGACGGACATTGCAAATTTGGATTCTACGCATCTTGAAACGTAAAGTGACAAAGTTTGAGGGGGGGGGGGGTTATACAAATTTTTTGCGATACGATCACATAGGCTTATTATTAGAAATAATAAACCAAAATACTTGGAAAATGTCACCCCACGCATATTTAAGCAAAAACCTCTTTTTTGGCCGGTTATTTGCCCATAACTTCTATACGAATTAAGCGATCGGAATAGTTCGACGTTAGGACCAACTAGACCCCAAATGGAGTCTATGTGCGAAAGATCGGGTTTTTTAGACCGATTCTAAGGCCTTTCATGGCCCGGACGGCGAACGGCGGACGGACATTGCAAATTTGGATTCTACGCACCTTGAAACGTAAAGTGACAAAGTTTGAGGGGGGGTTATAAAAATTTTTTGCGATACGATCACATAGGCTTATTATTAGAAATAATAAACCAAAAATGTTCAAATTCAAAACCCATTTGAAATTGTTTAACTAAATATTGGACATACTCGTACTTTCAAGGAAATCTCTCAACACAGAACCTTACAAGAGGCCGGTTTACATTAATTTGCCTTACAAAATTAAATAAAAACTCGGCCCTTGAGGACCCGCCAGCGGGGCCCCCCTGGATCCCCGGATGGTTACTGCTTAGAGCCTTCGGCTAAATTTCAAGAAACATGGAACATGCTTCGGCCGTGTTTTGTTTGTTTGCTGTTTTCTTTTACTAGGAATTTGTTGTCTGCTGTTTTAATTTAGCACTTTATGGGCCTGCTTTTCAAACTGATCGTCATTTCATTCACCTCTTGATGTCCCAAAGGCAGGTATTGTTACTATCGAAAACATCTAAAACGTCGAAAAACACATCGCAACTAACAGCCTAGGTTACAAGATCCTTTGATTACTTTTTGGTAAAAACGATGCCAGCCGACTACATAAATAAAAATCCGCCAAATCGAAGTTGGTTCTTACCATACATAAACAAGTAGGTAGGTGACATAACAGAAAAATTAAAACACAACAAAGGTATTCTGATTATTAAGAAATCGAAAACATCTAAAGCGTCGAAGAATAAATCAAAACTAAAAACCCGCGTTCATAACAAAATCTTGCATAGGTTTCATGATCCTTTGATTACTCATTCGTAAAAACAAAGCCAACCAACAACATCAATATAATCGATGTTGGTTTTTACCGCGAATGTTGTTTACAGTTCTTTTAAATCAGAGTTATATCTCAGCTGTTTTGTAGTATATAATTTACGCATAAATTGAGGGCTTTTCAACGAGTGACGAATGCTTTTTTTGGGATGAACACTAACGGCAATACATTTCCCCAAAAAAGGGGTCAGTTGTAGGAGAAAATCATTACAAAATCCCGCGCTACTTTCGTTCCACGGTTTCGTCACGTTTTTGCCTGGTTAGGTTATGGCTAAAGCATGTTCCATGATAAAAAAAAAACGAAAAACGAAAACAGACTCCACGTTACATCACGCTCACTTCCTTCAGGTAGTAAATCGCAGACTCTTATGTCGAAGAGTTCAGGATCAGAGTTGACATCACGAAGACAAGTCTCTAGTATGTTCATCTCTTTGAATTGTCCTACTTTAGTTGGATAGTAATGGTGTCCATCTGAGAAACTTATGTTGACTTTCACCTGCAAGGAGGAATGATGAAGAGTTAAATCATTGTAATACAGAAATATTTTATTGTAGATATAAATAAATCTGTACCTACCTAATATTCAAGCTGTAGAGGTGTAAAGTAAATAAGTAAGTAACTAGGATGCTTGGAAATTTGACGCTATTTCTAAGGGTATCTGAACATTTGAATTTAGTTGGTAAACAACTGGAGTTTTGAAGTTTTAACCCACCAATGATGCGGGAAAAAATGAGCGACGTTACGCCCCATCCGGAAAATTTTCACTTCGATAAAAAAATTGTTTGATATTCTCATGTTTGATGTTTGACTCGCAGATTGTTTCTGAAGGACTTGCAATTACGCGAGGCAGGTCATAACGGACAACCCAACGGTCGGAACAATTGAAGGGGGGCGCTCTTATTGTTAGGCATGGCATCATATGATGCCACCCGCACAGCACGAAAACCACCATGGCATCATATGATGCCATCCGCACTGAATGGGTTAACCTTCAATCCGGAGCAGCGGATAAAGCTGCAAATATTGTGAACAAGTTGAGCCGACTGATGGCAAATCTAGAGGGCCCATCACCCGCTAAGAAGAAACCCCTTATGAGAACTGCAAAGGCAATTATGCTGTATGGAGCAGGGTGTGGGTAGTCTCCCTGAGGTACCGAAAGTACAGGGCAGATATGGAAGCTGTACAGAGGAAAGGAGCTCTGAGAATCTGTAGCGCATTTAGAACTATCTCAGGTCCAGCATCACAAGTGATAGTAGGAACAATCCCAATATACCACCAGGCATCCATTGTATAGAATCCATTGTAAAGAAGGAAGAGCGGGAGGACACCATCCGTAGGTGGCAAGCAGACCTTGTCTGTGAAACCCGTGGAAGGTGGACAGCCCACATAATTGACGATCTAAAGGCTTGGGTGGAGAGAAACACGGTGAGGTGAACTAATACCTGACTCAATTCCTTTCGGGGCATGGATACTTACACTCCTCCTTAGTAAAGATCGGGAAAGCAAAAAAACAGCAGTTCCCTTACGGACGTCGACTCATAAATCCGCAGTTTTTCTTTGTAGTTTTGGTTTTTTTTTTATAACTTGATTTATACTAAATCATCTTTCAATAGTATCAATGTAATTTAAGACGTATTAGACACATTAAGTATCAAATCAAAACAAATTTATTTATTTTACAAAAGTTTGGTACCTGAATTCCCGTTTAGATTTGAAGTCTAGAAGTTCTGTTTAGATTTGAATTTTTTATTTATGGGTACCATTTTAGTAAACTATTTCAGACAGTAAACTATGTAAAAATAATTGGACAAGGATTCCAGTACCTAGTTGTCGTAACGGAAGGGATTTGCCAAAAAATTCAAATTGAGTTACCAAACGTTCGAATTGGTATAACAAAAGTTCAAAATGAGCTGCCAAAAACTATTCCAAGTTCGAGGTCTCCATCAAATTCTTCATCGATGACAAAATCGGGATCAAAGTTGGAATAGCCATCGTCTGATGAATCGAAATAGCATGAACATCAATCTGCTGGTACCAGGTTGACTGGGGTTGAACATTAGGCACGACTGAGGACGAGTTGGGACCGACCGCGAAATCATTCTCATTATCATCAAAAATTATATTACAAAATTGTGAAGTTGGGATCAACTACGGTAATTTTTCGTGCCATCTCAGAGAGGAAAATACAAACAATGTATTTGAAATACAACGAATGACTCCTTTTTTCTAGAAAAAAGGTTGTAGGAGAGAAGGAAAATACTCTAAACAATCGGAAATGGCACTTGCGCACGTGTCCAAGAGAGACTGAAAACGGGAGCCGCTGATTCACCCTCTACACACTCGTATCCTCACAGTGTCAATGAAATGATAGCTTATTGTATTTTTAATTATCGATATGTCACACTGAAACACTGGCAAAATCTCACTGGAATATATCAGTTCATCTAATCTGGCCGTTCTAGCGAAGCTGGCAGCAAGAAGGGGAGAGCGTTTTTTAAGCCAGAAGCTACAAATCAAGTCTTGTTCGTTGAGCCTGTGGAGCTTCCTGAGAAGACATCCGGGTAATGCTCGGATACGCATCAAAAATCTGTCCGTCAGTAACACTCTTCGCAAGCGGAGTGGTGGCTCATTACACTCTTGTAGTAGGACTGGAATGGGAGTAGATTGAAGGTATCCAACACACATCCTGAGGGATTTGTACTGAATTTTATCCAAGACACCGAGAACTGTATCAGATGCTTGACCATAAAGAGAACAGCCGTAATCAAAAATTGAACGGATCGTAGATCTGTAAAAACGGATTGCTACTACTGGATCCGCTCCCCACTGATTGTGTGTGACCATTCTTAGCACATTGACATATTTCTCCGCTTTCTGAGCTATGTACGAGATGTGGGGTTTCCAAGACAGTGTTTTGTCGAGATAAATTCCCAGGAACTTAACAACTCTTTCCACCTTGAATGAAACGTCCCCAACCCTCATTTCTCGCGCTAATGGCAGACCCTGAAGTTATACCCTACTTAAGTGTAGACACCCTGTATAATACTGTTTTTAATATTATAACGTTTATGAATGACGATTGTACGTCATATTTGAAGATAAAATGGCAAAAATTTCATCTAATTAATTTGTAAAAACGGCGTTTGAGAGCGAAAAAATTCTATTCTCTGTCAGTTCCAACGTTCTTCCTCATCTTTGGTGGGTTGAGGGAAGTAGAAACACAAACCGTTTTTCCATAAATTTGTTATTCTATAATCATTACATTATAGAATTATTATTATTAATCATTACATTACATTATAATCATTACCCCTGTCTCGTTCATCCTCATTAACCCGCGTTGCGGTCCAGGATCATATATCAAGTGGAATTTAATTTTGCCGCCCTTATCACGAGTCTGTACTTGATAATAGTTATATACCGGGGTTCGAACTTCTTCCACTATAAAAAAAAGCTTGTTATGAGAAAGCAATTTTCAAAAACAACTTACTTATATCTACTTGTATCTTATACCTACTTACATCTACTTATATCTACGTGTATAAAAAAATCACTCAATCAAGAGTAATTTTTGGTTTATTATTTTCAATAATGGACCTTTGGAATCGACGAAGAAAAAAAATTTTTAACACCCCCTCAAAATTTGATGGTTTACGTTTCAAGGTACGTAGAATCCAAAAATCGAATAAAAATTTGGCCGTCCGTCCGCCGTCCGCGGCACTTTTGCCACTTAGCATTGACCGATTTTGATGAAATTTGGTATGTAGGCTCCATTTGGAGTCTAGTTGTGCCCCGAAGATTTTGGTTGATGTAAGTCACTTCTAAGGGTTCAAAAATGAATTTTGAAATTTTGAAAACGCCCTAACTCAAAAAATGTTGATATAAAGGTATTGTTTTTCCTTCAATTTAAGATTCTATAGAATTTTTAGAATTTTTTGAGACCACGCGGAGCTCTGTAGGACAAACTGTTCGCGCCCTACGAGGATTTAAAGGTTTTACGTTCGATAAATCAGAAACACGAGTGTGAATTGCAAAAGAGGCCTAATCTCCGTTCAAATTTTAGCTGACCGAAATGCGATCGATGTTTTTCTTCATGTTGGATGGTTGGTGGCTCTGCAGACGAGTGATCTATATAAAATAATAAACCGTTGTGTAATAATTTGCAGCGTTCTTAATTCAAACTTGATCGTTATGCCTTCTGAATAACATCGACGGCAGAAAGATTGGAATCGAGATGAAGCCCTTATCGAGTCTTCATCATTACCGAGTTATGAAAGTTCGATACCAGACCCGCCGCTAAAAGGAACAATCAAATTTGAGAACAGACATTAAATGTTGTTTTTTTTATTACAGGTAAGGGTTACTTCAAGTTAATAGAAGAAGATTTGTTTTACTTAATTTGTTATTTTTGTTTAAAGGAATAAATAAACGATTTTTATTACAGAAAAAACGCAGATAACGTCTCTTCATTCCACCACCTTCACCTTTATATCTATACAGGGTGGATACGACGAAGTGTGGCAAACAAATTAGGCGACAGTAGGTACATAAAAATGAACGTCTTAAAACCTATTCTCTCATGATAGAAATGGCTTTCTTTTGTGTCCTACGACTTTCATCGCCATCAGATAAACACTTGGTAGCTTTGCCATTGTCACTACCTACCAACCAAATTTTTGCTTCATAATGAAAGTTATTTTGAATAAGCTTAACACTCAATTTGGAGAAATAAAAAGACGTGGATCCCTTATTAGAAAATTTGATTACTAGATGCTAAGGATGCAAAACTAAGCACAATAAAAATAATTTGTATTGTGCTCAGTTTTGCATCCTTAGAATTATTCTAAGAACTGAACAACGATCGTATTTTGGTCAGCTAAAATTTGAACGAAAATTAGGCGTCTCTTGCGATTCAGACTCGTGTTCTTGATTTATCATAAGTCCAACCCTTAAGTTCTCATAGGGCGCGAACGGTTTGTCCTACAGGTAGGCATAGGTACGGCATAGGTACAGAATGGTTCTTCACGCACCAAGCTCTCTTTTAAAACCAAAAAGTTATGCAGACTAAACTTCTACTACAAAACGAGTCTTGAATCGTTCATGTCTAAGCTAAGAATTTCAAATCAAGTCATAAGTCCAAGGAATTCATATTTCACGCTTATCCATATCAAAAATAGGAGGAAGTGGAAGAGACGATAAAAATCAACTCACCATCAAGATCAGGGTCCTCAATTGTGCAGTTCTGACCATACCAGCCTGGAGGGCAGTCGCAAAAATAGCCGCCAAAAGTGCTAACGCAGGCGCCTCGGGCACACGGGTTGCCTCCACAATGATCTACTACGAGATTGCAATCGAAATGTTCAGACATTTTGTAAAAATTATGGCTAATCTTGTCGCACTCCTTTTGATGAGTTTTGCATTCGAGATCCAGTGGTTTTCCATCAAACCTCAAACAGTATACGCCGAATCCACAGACGCATTTACTGGTTCGGCCGAGTGCAAGGGTCCACAGAAGGGAAAAGCACCACAGAACCGCAAACGCCTTCATTACCTGAGAAATAAATGTTTATTTTTAAAAATTACGCTCACGAGCTCTTTTATAGGCCCCAGACTGGTAGCCAACTCACATATTAGTTTTGATAAGTGTGAAAATCTCAATCCAAATGTCTTTTTGCAAGGTCTTACACCGTACCGACCACACATCATAAGTTTGACTTTCTCTCTATCGACGCCACAGAGGTTCAGAAACTCCAAACAGCTGGCCAAAATCCAAAATGTTGAAAGTTCAGGAAACTTGAAATAGTTTGTAGAGCCACGTTTTATGGGCAATTACTATCTGCGAAAATAAGCCCTATGAGAGAGGGGATGAATTGTATTTGTAATTGTACATTTGTATTTTTGTTGTCTGCATTGGAGTCGTTTGCTGGTGTATCGTGGGACGGCCTTGTGTGGCATCCTCTCGTGGTTTCGTCCTCGAACCCTAACGTTCGTAGATCCTTTGGTTTTGGGACGCCACCGTGGTGGTTGAGCCCGGGCGGAGTTGGGGTTCTGCTACGACTCACTTTCTCTCAGTCACGCAGCGCTGTCCGCATACGCAAGGCGTTGCCATGTTGATTTACCTTACTCATACAATTGTATGTCCACTTATTTTGTAGGCTAATAATTGTATTAAGTAACTTTATCATTACGATCACACCGAAGCTCTGAAGAATTGCCTGTTGCCTGCCAATACTCCAACCTTGACGCCATCACCTCATGCAGCAGGCCACCGGTATCCTGTCCATGTAACTTTCTGCTCAAAATTTGAGGCTTCGGAAGAAGGGGGAACCAAAGCACAAGACAAATCGACATAAATAGGTTCTAATTCTAGAGAAAATTTTCTGACACCATTTCACTATGAGTCTCGAGAAAATAATTTTCCTTCTTATGTGCCTGAATAGATTTATCAAATGCTCGATCCACCAACATTATTAGGATAATCCAATAAATTACATTATGCAGGTATTACTGTATTCTTACCGCCAAAAGATCTGATTATTTTCACGTTTTCACGAAACAAATGATACTTTTTCAATCAGTGTTTCTGGTGTTCCACAAAACTTGTCACGAAGTTAAATTTCAGCAGAATGATATCTTGAGTTTTTCACACACAAATAAAAATTCTGCTGTTGAAACGAAGTGATTCACAACAACAAATTATTTTCAAATTTAGAATAATGTAACCTAGGAAAGTACTTCCTAAGTAAAACCGCATAAATCACACCTGTAGAATCTGTCACTTTGGACCAATGTAGGTAGATAGGTATTTTAGTAGTTACCTATGTCATTTAAAAAACTGCAAAATAATAGCGGTTAATTGTTGAATTTCTCTCAATTACACCTGTCTGCGAATAACACGGCTTCCTCCGATCCTGTAAAGACCAGAGGAAAGTGCCTCTAGGAGTGCCTCAAAGAGGCACAAACCGTGGGTGTTACTATCCCGAAAAACTTTACAATTGTTCATTTTTCAACGATAAGTGATCGTCTAGGTGGTTTCAAGCGTTTCTAGAAAAATGGATCTATCTTCAATTAATGAAAAAGAAGTCTTGAAAGATTCCTCTGGTAATTTCTCATCAGCGAACGGTTGGGCCGACCTAGAGCTCTGGGTGTGTCAATAAATTTTTAAAAATTGCCATTATTTTGGACTAGTTAATGAAAAAACAACTTCTGTGTTTCAAAAGTTTTCAAGCTAGGGCGTTTCGAAAAAATAAATCTTTTTACCTCTTTGACGTGACTGATGGTACTTTTCCGTTATACCCCCCCAAGACTGTTTCACAACTTTCGCGACTGTTTCACGCCCGCCCGATGCTTCTAGGCACCGGTAATGATTCCTTTTCACATTTTAATAAATTAATGTGTGCTCAGTTTAAGGGAGTAAAGAGATCGGCGAATTCTTGGAAAAACACGGGAGCTGCGCGCTTGCTTGCAATACCTTCCCGATGAATCGGTTGGTTTACAAACATCTCTTCACAAAGGTCAGGAGATAAGGAACGCGAATAATAATTGCAAAAGCTAATTCATCACTCGATACCTAGTTGTGCGAATTTACGTGGATGCAATCAAACCACAACCACGCCATTTTGTTTCAACAAATCCTCACCGACATCGGCAACTTCTAAAGACACGGTAAGTATTTTTTTTCTTTTCCGTAAGAAGGAATCGCTAGAAACACCGGGCGGGGGTGTTGAAGACAGACTGTGGGGGGTATTAGAGAGAAGTACCAAAAGCTTCTCGGCACAACTAGACCTCAAACGGAGTCCATATACCAAATTTATTCAAAATCGGAATGAAATTTCATCAAATTTGATGAAACCGCCTACGGACGGAACATTTTTTTGTTTGATTTTGGATTTTACACACCTTGAAAAATAAACCATCCAATTTTTTTCAAAGTTGTTTACGGTTAAATATATTTTACCAACATTTGCAATCAAAAATCATAAACACAATTACCTCGGTTGGTACCCAGCCCCAGCACTATCACAATCGTAATTAATGTGTTTCACGTTAAGGCATCTCTGCACCTCAGTTTCAGTTCTGCTCCTGATAGTGTCATCTTGTCTTGATGAAAGAGAGGATACAAGAAACACGATGGAACCTGCATATCTAAGGATAGGTATTAATCCGAAAACCAATCTATAACGTCCGGCTGTCTGGGAATCACATGTTGATGCTCACGAGGGTGCAGATCCACGAATTTCAAGCTATGTGAATACATAAATGCATATAATTGTGAATATTCAATGGAAATGTATTCTTTTTCAATAATATTCATTCAAATCAAAAACAAAGTATTTTAGGCAAGAAATAGAGGTATTCCACCCCCCATCCTCACCATTATCTACCATAACATTTCTAGCGGCATGGGAGCCTCGAATTTGGAGAGCATTTTAAAATCCATGATCAACGATACACAACATGCGAATTCGAGTTCACCTCCCCCTCCCCACCCCCCAACCGAGAAATGGTGCCAGTCTGGCACCAAAACGGTAATACTTCGTAAGGTTGAACTTTCATCTATTAGTTTTGGTAGGCAGTCCGTCGAAATTCATTTCCGTATTCAAAGTGAAACACAAAAAAAAAGACGAAATATGCGGTTTATGGTGTTCTGGCACCATGGTGGCACCACTATTAGTTCCATGGTGGCACCACTATTAGTTCCATGGTGGTACAATTTCAAAGCTTGGATACATGTAGTACCCAAGCTATAAAGAAACCGAAATGTTGAAAAATCGGATATTTTGTGAATATTATCCCCCACTCGCCCCCTTCCCCTGATAATTTTGATACTCTGGTGAAATAATGTGCAATTTGGAAGATTTCTGAGTAGAACAATAAAATAAACACTCAAATCGGTTGGAAATTGAGGCCTGGGCAGATTTTACAAGATTATGCCCGCCAACGCACGTTTTTTGAGCGTTAACTCCCCCATTCTCCCTCTTAAAAGGCAAAATTCGAAATTCCGGCGTCGATACACACAACTAGATAGATTTCCGCGTCGAACAAAAAAGGACAACAAAAATCGGTTAGAAATGGGGGTGCGCCTGATATTTTTATTTTTTATCGAAAGTAGACCTCATTCTGAGAATTTTGACACCAGCCGTTCTCTTTATGGATGAGTAGATATTTTTCTATGATTTTTCAAAGTTTCGAATGTTTATGACGTCACGCGCCCGTTCCGCGGGACTCCCCAGCCCACTGCGACGTCGTAAACATTCGAAACTTTGAAAAATCATAGAAAAAGGTCTTCTCACGCTAGAAGGTCGCGGTTGTTGTCAGAATTTTCAGAAAGAGGTCTAGTTTAGATTAAAAATATCAATAAACAGTTTTTCCGACTCATGCGCACACCCCATTGTGGCCTGGGCAGAGTGGTCAATGATGATTGTACCTTGAGTAGGGAATTGTGCCTAGAGTCGCATACAGAAATTAAAAAAAAAAACATTGTTAAAAATATTAAAAAACACATATTATGTACTCAAGGTACAATATAATATATTATATTAGTAAGAAATCACGCCAAACGAAAAATTCTTTTTTTTTCGGGTGAATGTGAACGGTTGACGGATGAAAAACCCTCCTCTTATCTCATCCTCCGCTTCTGCAAGCGTTTTCGGTGGAACTGGAATGGTTTGATTCCGGTTGCACTTCGAGGCAACTGAATTAAACGAAAAAACAACGTAAAAGAAAAAATGACTCAAGGTACACGATTGCGCCAATTAAAACAAAACATCAAATGACGAGTTATCACTCGTAATTAACCAAAAAACCATACATCATCTGATTAACTGATTGTTTTACTTCATTTTGCAACCAAAAATATAAGAAAATACACTTCCCGTTCTTTGGGGACCATCGAAATGTGGAGCAGCTAAACACAAGCCCAGAATCGGACGGTTTTTGAGCATTAACCTCCCTTTCCCCCTCCTAAAAGGAAAAATTCAAAATTGCGGCGACGTATTGCACAACTAGGTAGATTTCCGCGTCAAATAAAAAAATAACCACGAAAATCGGTTGATGTTTGTGTTGTTGACGGTGTGTTTGTCACACACACACACACACACACACACACACACACATACACCTATGGTTTTTTTTCGCGGATTTGGATTCAGAATGGTCTCAAACGGATTAGTGTGTAGTTATTTTTTTCTGTTGAGTGTTGTCCAACTTTAACCCAGATCAATCGCATAAGGATGCCCAAGTCTTACTGCGGGACGTCCTAAAAAGTAGGATTGAAACGGGAGCTCACTGTGAAATGAAATTGAGTGATATTATTAGCAAGTACGTCGTGCGTCGAGGAGCGGTCACGATCGTAACATGGTGTATTTTATTTAGGAAACACGAGATAGTATCTTCTTACGCCACACGAGCGCTCAAATTTGTATCAATGACCACGATTTTAATTTTTGGCTATACCCAAAAACAAGAGAAAGATTTATTGTGGAACTGAAGTTTTACCATTCACATATCAACAAAATTATGAAGTTCTAAAAAATTTAAACGCAATAAAAATGTTAACTTGAAAAAACAAAATTTATTATAAAAATAAAATTTCAGGAATTGAAAATAAAATAGATGGAATCAATTGCCGTGCGCCGATACATTCACTACCACCAGTTGAACCATTTCTTGTCCAGTTGGTCTGTTCTGGCTTCCAGTTTTTGCTCCCCTTCAGTTTCTGCAGATGGCCCGGAATGGGGGTCTTTTCTTTTCCTAGCCTTGGCAATACTTTTGCGCGTCGAGGCAGTACTTTTTTTAGGCGAGTAACTTCGTAAATCATCACTCTCCTCAGAGGGGGTTTTCTTGCGCTCCATCATTAACATGTGAGTTCGGGCAGAATGTTTTTTGTAGTACCTCGCTTTGACAGCCGCCGTACTACGGAGTTTCCCAGGATGGTATTGGCTGACATAATCCTTATCGTATATTTCAAAATGGTATACGAAAATAGCCAAGCAAAATTTACTGAAAAAACAAAAAAAGATAATGGCTATGATGATGAAGAACCGTTCTTCGGTAATGCCTGGATCCAACGGTAGTAAGACTTTGAAGAATACAGGAATCAGAAAGCTGTAGTTCATGCCTGCGCTCAAAGCAGCAGCTTTGCTATAAATAATCACTATCAGCATTATAGCCAAGGCTGATCTAAAACCCTTAGCCGAAACGGCTGTGATGATATTGAGGCTTAAAGCATCTTTGACTGCCACGGCCAAGTCAAGGCACATCACGAATAGGAAAAGACTAAGAGCGGTCGAGTCAAACGCGAACTTGGCGTCAATATCGTGTAAATCCAGAAATACGTCGGCTGGGAGTTTAAACAACTTGTCAAGTACCATATACTGCGGGAAGTAGCATACGAAAGTGGTGATAACCATGAGGATCCCTGAAGCACTCAGGACGACTTTGACCATGCCGTACGAGCGGGTGAAGTACTCCTTGAAACCCGTGGTTGAAACGCCGGCTACAGCGATCATGACATGCACCGTCACCAGTACGAGGAGGAGTGACCGCGAAATTATGGATGATGTCACATCATCGGTCGTCACTCTAATGCTGGCGATCTGCGAAACAACGCAAAAGTCCTCTTAGTCCAACGATAATAAATTAATTAAATTTATAGTAAGTACTAGCGGTGTATAATACTGTTATTTTTAGGAGGATGAAGCCGAAAAATCCATATTAAAGAGCCATCGAATCTCAAAGAAACAAGTTTGGAGCGAAGCTCTTACATTGGACAGCTTTACTAAGCCGGCACTTGTAAGCCTCCAGGATGTACCACAGCAAAATGTTCATTTTTATTAATAGAATAATAATTATTATAATGGATTATTACAAGTAGAAGATACAAAAGTACGAGACACAACCTCGTACGTTTGTGTCTTCAGATGGGCACAGCGGCGACATCAATGCTTAACAACCTATGCTGTGATTATTATTTTTCCCTTTCTGGTGGTTTTCCGTCATCAGTTTTGAGACACTTTCAACAAAGCATAATGAAATACATTTGAAACGGGACCACCATAGATACTGGTAGAACACATTTGACAAAGAATCAGGCAGATTAGTAGGCACCAGAATAACAAAATCCGAGCTGTACAAACATCCAAAAAATTGGGTTTTCCAAAATCAAAATGTTCACTCAAATTTCGCGTTTTAGAGCTCTGCAATCAAGTTTGGCTTGTTTTTGTGTGCACACCATGGCTTCTACTGATGAAATCAATGAGAATTATTGTCCCCAGCTTCATGCTTCGAACCGAATTTGAGCAAAATCGAGCTCCTTCGAGACTGAAAGTTTGGACCTTGACTTGGAAGTTTGGCACCTATGCCAGGGACTAGGATTGACAACAGGCAGACACGGAAGCAAAATTTAAAAAAAACTCTGAAACGCAGAATACGAGTGGAAAATTCTGTTTTGGAGTACCAAAGTTTGTTCGACCTGCTGCACTGCTTCCTTATTGTCGATACTGAAGAAGAAAGAATCCATTGGTTAATAAATGTTTGGTGTGTTGGTCCTTCGAGCTGCAGAGTACGAATGACAAACTCCTCTCTGGTCAATTGAGTGAAGTGGCCGTTAGATACACCATGTTTAAAAGTTTTTGTAGGCAACAACAATTTTGCTTGCAGATCATATTGTAAAAGGAAACTATTTACACATTTACTGAACAATATGTGTTCACCGTTAAACGACTCAAAACTTACTTTTAGAACCGCTGAACATTCACCCGACGGCATATACTCCACAATCAAGTCAATAGTGGTCAGTCGAAATGTGTTTCCAGTCAGGATCTTGTAAGAAATGACGATAAGTCTTGGCACTACATCTCTCCTGGTTCTCAAATCTTCAAATAAAGTTACGAGAGAGTAATAGTAGGCCTTCCATTCTATGGTTGGGATGATTGCTTGGTTTCCGACTAAGAAATAATTCGTTCCCGATTTTCCTGAGTAAAACAGAATTTATGAGAAGAATAGTCGTATTTCATAAATACTAGACATCAGGTTAAAAGTTTGCCTAAAACTGCTATGGATTTTGAAAAATTAGATTATAAATTAAGGCACGTTTGACTGGGCAACCCTTAGTAGTTTGTTACGTTCTTATTTTATGCTTAAGAGGTAATGCTTAACAGGACGTTTAGATGTAGATCTAAACGAGAGAGAAAAATTAGCCAGGTAGCTTATCTACAGGTCTCTCAGGCAAACATAGCAAACACTGTTTGCCTTACTACAAATATGCAAAATAAATAAATAAATTTTTGTTGACATTCTCCTGTTTCCATTTTTTGTAAGTAATATTTAGCTGATTTTGGAAAACGTTTATATTATTTAGGGACTATTTCATTATTATCAAGGAATTTAGATTAAGTAAGAGAATGGAATAAGAAAGTACGTATTTTGCCTTGGATACTAGCCCGCAACACACCAGAGACTTGGAGAGGTCGGTAATGTAGATGATTGCGGATGATAAGCGAACTGGCGCGGGGGCTGGTCCTCCTTGCATCGCTGGATGCAAGGCAAGCAGTTCAAAAAAATGAATTTTTCGGGACTGTTTAGAGAGAGAGGCGACGATCGATGGGGTGGCGGGGGGTCAGCGCGGGGTCCAGTATTGTTATACCCCCTTCCACCACAATCAGCTGTTGCAAACAGTCCGAAAACTGTTTCGTGATCTTGAATGCAGAGAAACTTGGAAGATGAGTCATGGATACTAATTAGCCCACGCATGAAGACATAACATATCCATCCACCCACATTATCTCAAAGAAGGAAAGCAGTTCGTTTTTTCGCCGCCTCAAATATCAGCTGTATGACGTTGACTGGTGTCCCGTTCCCGATTTTACTGTATTTCACTGTACCTAATCGTTTTTCTTGTTGATAAGACACTAGGAAATAATTGCAAAACATTGTAGAATGAAGGTTTCACATCTTATTAGGTCTAAATTCAGAATCTCCCTTTTTGGTTAATTATTTTCAAGAAAAAAGTTTGACCACCCTCAAATTTGATGGTTTACGTTTGTGGTAGGTACTCGTAAGTACGTGTAGATTTTGAAAATCGAATATAAAAAAAATCCGTCCGTCTGCGGATCTTTCCTTAATTATCATGGACCGATTATGATGAAATTTGGTATGTGGGCTCCATTTGGGGTCTAGTTGTGCCGCAAAGCTTTTGGTTGATGTCAGTCACTTCTAAGCGGTGAAACGGAAGGGCTGAAACTTCCAAAGGCACCCTCTCTCGAAAACTCTCGATGTAAAGGTATTGTTTTATCAGAAATTTAAGATTGTACCATTGAATTTTCGGAATCGAATGAGACTACCCATAGCTTTGTAGGACAAACTGTTCGCTCCCTACGAGAAGTTGGAAAAACGAGTATGAATCGCAACAGAGGCGTGACCGCCCTTCAAATTTTAGTTAACCAAATGCTTTCGCCGATCGTTTCTTTGGGATGTACCTACTCGGTTTTGCTTCCTTAGCAACCAGTGATCAATTTTCTAAAGGAAGGAATTCTTTATTTCTTCCAGTGGAGTGTGGAGCGTTTAATTCTTCCAAATAAACTTTATTGTGAAGGTAAAACATGGTTGGTAGGTGGTGACAATGACAAAGCTGAGTTCTTTGCTGGCACGTGATCATACAGAAAAAATGAACCTTTGTGTAATAATTTGCAGCCTAGCTGTTTGCCTGACGAATATTATCACGCGACGCCCCTGCTTATCTATTATTTTGATCCGATCCCAGTGAATAGAAGAACATAATAAGTCGTTCGACAACTTCCCTCAAATTGGCACAATCGGCAAATAAGGTGTGAAAAATTTGACACATTGATGCAATTTCAATGACTTTTAGAAGGATCGTGCATGTTGGGGTTCAAATAGTTACCTATGAATTTCAATATTCGATGTATAGCAGCTGCTGAGAATTTTCTAATGCAAGGGCCACCAAGCATCATTCTCTCTCTTCCTAATAGTCCAAATTCTCCCAAGTTGGGTGTCATTTGGGACAGACGTTTTGATCATATGAATTTTATCGTGATCGGATCTGGTGTAGACATCACGCACATCAAAAATGTCCAATTTCGAACACGGAGGATATCTAGTAGGGGATTGATGTTATGATGATCCCTATTCAGTCTCGGTTGTGGTTTTTTTTTTATTGTCATGGAGTGGTGTCACTAAGAAGAAAATGGTTTCAGAGTCATGAACCGTTGATCATAGATTTTGAAATTCTTTGAGCCTTGGAACATCTTAATCGGCATAGTGTGTACTTTGTTTTTATTTTATACATAATTTACGGGTTGAACGCAAGCTTTCTATTCCCATCTAACAGCACTTCACATAAAATCCATAAATTACTTGGACTTTTCTATAGAGAATTTGGGATTAATACAATCCAATAAATTATTATCGTTCTACCTTGAACAGTGACCGATGGATGGAGCCTGGTATGATTCATCTGAATGCCAGATAATCTTATTGTCGAATCTTCCACTCCACTCTCCGAAATGAATCCGAAAGCATCACTGAATAAATCCGTAAAATACTTCGGCATTTTTAATTGATCTACAAAAATAAATGAGCATCAAATCAGCGAGTCCGATTAATTAAATTATAATCCAATATTATTCAATATAGTTATTTTTGGTTCGATTGTAAGATTATGTTACATCGATATTGTAAGATATGTTATTTACTTTTCGTAGAAATACGTGTTACGAGGACACTTGCTGGTCCAATCATCTTGGATTCTCTGTCCAGGAACCAACGATCTGAAGGGGTAGATTGTTTTAATAAGTAGATGGTCATAATAACATAGAGAATGTTCACCACTCATTTAGTAAAATTGGAAAAAGTGGTTGATATGAGTTTTTTGCTTTACACAAAACTATAACTAATTTAAATTTTTATGAATTAAACTAACTTTAAGAATTTACTAATAAGTTTACTTTAATTAATTTACTAGTAATTTAAATGCTATTATTTACAGAATATTTACATTGAAAAGGTTCATCACCTTTATCATCCCTAAATTGTAGGAGCAGGTACCCCTGTAGCTTGGGGAAGCTTCACTTCACGGTAGCATTGCTACTGGGGAGAACAGCTACACCGTTGTATAGAAACAAGTAAACCTCCGAAGGGAACAGAGCTATACTTACATTGAGGGCAAGTACGTACTCTGAAGGAGAACTATAGCTACACTACTCACAGGAGCAAGTGCGTTCCCTGATGGGGAAAAAAA
>CM019180.2:54616561-54898823 GCA_009739505.2 Apolygus lucorum | reverse complement strand
TCGGGGTGAACTGGTATCTGGTGATAACCCGATATTAAGTCGATTGTTGTGAACCATTTACACTGACCCAACATTGCAAGCGTCTCTTGTAAACGTGGGAGGGGATAAGCGTCTCCTTTGGTGATTTTATTGAGCTGTCGGAAGTCCGTGCAAAATCGCCCAAGCTGCTTTTCTCCCGGCGGCGTCTTCTTTTTGACGAGTAGTACGGGCGCACACCATGGGCTAGTAGACGGGCTAATGACCCCATTCGACAACATGTCCTTGATTTGAGTCTCAACTACTTCGCGGAGGGCGTGCGGAACCGGGTAGGGTTTCTGTTGCGCCACGGTGGGTTGAGTCGTAATTATCTCATGGGATACGTTCAAACGGCATCCCTCCCCCGTAGGTGGCTTAAATAAGTCCCGGAATTTACACAACAAATCCCTAGTTGGTTCCGCGTCCGAAGTTGTGAGATGTTGTAGTTTCTCTTGCAAGGTTACTCCGAATTCGGGTAACGGGGCTTCCCATTGGTCGGTAGGTAGCTCCTCCCACTCCTCTTCTTCTTGACCGTTTTGCGTAGTGCTGACGCATGCCTCTTTTTCATAGTTTTGAATCGGGGGAATAATAGAACAAATCCCGGCGCAGGCTTTTTCTTCCCTAAGGGATATGTTAGAACCCGTTTCATCAGGTGTATCGACTATATCGGGGTATGTTTCAAAGCATGGGTCGGTTGTGGCGAACCGTGTTTCGTTGTGCCGACCCACTGTGTCGATCTGTGTCTCACTGTGTCGATCCACTGTGTCGTACTGTGTCTCACTGTGCCGACCCACTGTGGCGAACTGTGTATCATTGTGCCGATCCTCTGTGGCGACCTGCGTCTCGCTGTGCCGATCCACTGTGTCGAACTGTGTTTCGTTGTGTCGATCCCAGTGATCGACATATGTCCGATGGTAGTTGTCGAGGATACGATCGAGGCATTTTTCGAGGGATGTTTTCTCCTCGGAGTTCGGTGCGGAGTCTGTGCTGTCGCTCCGAGGGAGTGGAAAGTTTTGGTCCGGCCTTTGTTTGATGGTTGGATCTTTCGTCAAGGTTTCGTAGTGGTGCGTATCGTCGTATCCCTCAACGGGTGTATCGATAGGGACGGAAACGCCCTTGAACTGCCGATTCCAAAACTTCAAGCTTCCGGCGCCATATTGGTTTGTGGCGAGATTTGCCCGCACCTCCGAAGTGTCGTCCGGTTCCTTGCAATCCACGCACGATGGTTTTTGCGTTGTGGAGGTAGTTGTTGCCGCCGAAGGGGTGCTAGGGAGAGGAGCATTTTGATCATGATTTTCGTTCTGATCCACAAACGTCCCAAATTCCCGCCCCTCGGGCCGCAACACCACCCCCACGCTGTAGATCTCCTCAGGTGTGTCGACCGGCGTATATGGGCGGATGACGCCTTTGGGGGTGTGGAATTTCATTTCCGGTCCCGTTGTAAATGTGATGGGCACCCTTCGAAGTACATCGAGCCCCAACAGATCAAGCGTGGCGCTTTTCCTTGCGAACACTAGAAAGGTGTGTTCAAATGCGCATCCGCCGATCCTCGTGATGACGCGCTGCTCCCCGGAGAAATGTAGGGGCATTCCATCAGCCCCCCATGCGACCGCTCGAGTTGGGAGAATTGGGATTCCCTTCACGGGTGTTGAAAGTACCGAAAGCGTAGCTCCGGTGTCCACGATCATTTCTCGTTCCTCCGGGCCCAGTCCCACGGTGATTTTCAGAGTCCGTGACATCGGAGCTTCTACGGCGGGAACATGTGCTTCCTCGATTGGTTTCTTGTAGCGGGCGACCTCCATTGAATGTGCCGGTGCCATGACAGGTTGTGACACTGGAAGAAGACGCTTCTTTTTGTAACAGTCCTCCTCCAGATGTTCACGGACTCCACAGAAGTCACAAATATGGTCTTGTTCGGGCTAAACGGGCAATTCACGGGGAAGTGTGTTTTGTCAGCGCAAAACATACACGGATAGCGTGGGGTCGGTTTCTCGGCGCTTCGGCGTTCGTTGGACTTATCCTGGCGGTGGTCCTCTTCCCTGTGTCGATTGTGACGCTGTAGGGGTTCATCTTTTCGCGGGCATCGGGCAGCGAAATGTTCGGGACTCCCGCAGTTGTAACATCTGCGGTCGTTTGTAATGGCCGCCAAGTCCCAACGTTCGTCTGTGTCGATCGTGTCGTCTAGGGTCTCCTCCAGTTCCTCCGCTTTGCTCAGCGCGTCCTGGATCGATCTGGGGCGATTTGTGATGAGCAGCGCACTCATGTTTTTGCTGACACCACGTATGAAAGCGCTCAGGGTTTTTCTTTCTACCCAGTCGTGGCGTTCGTGACGTCGGAGTTGTCCTCCCTCTTCCATGACGGCACACCGGGCGAGGCTGCGGACTCGATCGGCAAATTGGCGGAGCGTTTCAGTGGCGTTCCGCTTGACTGTCCACAGGAGCGCGGCGGCGTGTTGTGGATTTTCTTTCTGGAACCACTTTATCATGTCGTCACGGACGATCTCGTAGACGTTATCTACGTCGAGCGTGTCATCCCGATCGATAAGGAATTGCTTTGCGGTTCCCCGCGCTTTTGTGCGGAGTAGACGGTATCGCTGTCGCGAGGTCAAACCCGTAGTCACCATATCAAAATTCGCAAAAAACGACACAACACTTAGTGCACCGGTCGCGTCTGGGTCCCACGATTCTACTTCGAGGAATACCGAGCGCGGTATGTCCTCCCTATCTACTTCATGTGTTACGTTATTATAGCATTGAAGGAGAATGTTCATCTCTTTCATTGTCTGAGTCATTGTTTCTACAGCTTCCGTGCCGGAGGACGATTGGGTTTCGGTCCCCCTGTCGCTAGGTGTTGGGTTATTGAGAAACATGGTAGCGATTTGTGCTAACTACCACCTAGGCGCAAAGAAGTCTGTCGGCGTGAATCGGTCTAAGTCGAGAAAAATACAACTACGAGAAGAGACATCTTCTCGCGTCGTTTCGTGCGGAAGGCTGCTTCTAATGTCACTTTTCCTGTATAATAAATGGATGTACAGCCTACCTATTTTTATTTTTACCTGTCTCAGTGTGTTTTTAGGGGTTGTTTCGATAGACTCTAAATTTAGAACTGAGCTCGTGTCGAACGGCCTACGAGTTTGAGTGGGTTCGTGTGAGGCTTACTCACACCGGGATCCACTCCGCTGCCACCAAATTTGTAGGCTTGCTACTTGTGGCGGCTTGTGTCGATGACCACAGAAGGTAGCGTCCCGCTTACTCGTGGCGGTTGTGACGATTGGGGCGTCACACCAGTTGTAAACGGGATGTTCGTTCGATAGGGTTGAGGTGTCGATCTGCGGTGAAATTGGTAGCGGCCCGAGGTTGTGACGCCACGTGCCGATCCCAATCGCCCTGAATGACACAAAACCCAACGTGGCGAGCTCAGGTGGGAGGGGGAAGACAAACAAATATCGAAACAATTGTTAAATTTACAAGGGTAGCGTGTGGTATTTACCTGTGACGAGGCGGTGAAGCGGCCAGTCGGATTCCTCGGGATGATGCAATCTGAAATGTTTAGCCTTAAGGGCGTCCTACTGAGAAAATGGCGTCCACCAAATGTGACGCTGCCGGAGGGGCCTACGACGGCTTCTGAGGGAAGCCTCGGAAAATATGGCGGAGTGTGACGCGTCACCAAGCTCCGGTTTTTCACACTGAGGAACCAGGTAAATGAGAAAAGATATCAAATGCAAGATTACAACAATAAAAGGTAAGTTTATTAATTAAGAAATATGGTTTCTGACTAGGCACACTGAAAGGGTGTGTCGAAAAGAAGCCTGATGGGCGCAACAACAAAGGTAAGTATGGCACAAGATTAGATTGTTCAATATGATGAGTTTGCAAATAATAGTTCAATATACAATTTAATAACTCCAATTTGACTTTGTGTTTCAGGTTTCCAGAGTAAATCAGTTCAACGTTCCAGGTTTTCAACAAAGGTGAGTATGGTAAGTATAGGTTATCTTTATGCTACAGGTAAGTATTTAGCTTTAAGTGTACAACTTCTCAAAATTACGACTTTTGTTCAAATGTTTCAGAATTACTTCTACGCACTGTCCTAACTGCATTGGCCAATGATTTAAAGGTAAGTTATAGTTTTCACTCACACTCTTCAGGGCCCTGAGGTATCCTTCCAGGTGTGATGTGGCGGTTGTGGTGGTTGTGGCGACGGACGTCCGGTGGAATCCAGGGGATCTTCAACCAGGTCAGTTCGGCGCAAGACGGCGGTTTCGATGGTCAGGGATCTTACGAAAAGCGTCTTTTAAAGGATTTGGGGGCGGTTTTGACTCTAACAGGCTCAAGTTCACGGGCTGCGGGGCTCACGGTGACTCTTACTGAATATCTGAGGGGGGTCTGCCTGTGGAGGGGGCTGCTCGTTGGTTTTGTTCTGGATGGTCCCCCTCCGCTCCCTCGACGGACGGGCGCCTGCCAGGTGGAGTCTTCTGATTGGCTCCCACCGCCGAGGGAGGGACGCTCTGGCTGGAGACGGCGTCTTCATGTTGAGGGGGGGGTGACGTCACCTTTTGAGCTGACCACGGATCCGAATCTGACAACGCTCGCCGCGGGTGGCTATGACAAATTCGGATCGGAAGGGAGTTAACGAATTAACCCAGCCTCTTCACTGGAAAGGTTCCCCAGTGAGTGGAGACTCACACATGCATTACTTAACAATATGTTTTTCAGCTCGAATCCAAAGAAACTGTTTTAAAGGCTTATTCTATTATTGAAAATAACAAACCTTAACCACCAGAGTCCAAAAAAATTATGTTTTAAGCCGTTAATTTCTATTAAACTCACGCTCTGCTACAGACCACGACTTTATTATAACAGGGGTCCATAAAATGTTTCGACAAGTTTATGTACTACTTAATGGTTTTATTACCATCGTGGATGTTTTGAGTATATTCGTAATAATAAATTACATCGGGTGAAAAAGTTTTTTCGCTTACCAACTGGTATTAATTGACCTAATGCTTATCCAATGGGACGGCCCCTGGCATGCATGCATTACTAAACAATAATATTGTTTAAAACATAATAAAATAGTTTAAACATATTATGTTTGTATTCTAACGGACGGCAAAATTTTTCTTCGATTTTGGTTTATTATTTTCAATAATGAACCTTTGGAATCGACCAAGAAAAAAAAATTTTTAACACCCCCTCAAAATTTGATGGTTTACGTTTCCAGGTACGTAGAATCCACAAATCGAATTAAAATTTGGCCGTCCGTCCGCCGTCCGCGGCACTTTTGCCACTTAGCATTGACCGATTTTGATGAAATTTGGTATGTAGGCTCCATTTTGGGTCTAGTTGTGCCCCGAAGCTTTTGGTTGATGTAGGTCACTTCTAAGGGTTCCAAAATCAATTTCGAAATTTTGAAAACGCCCTAACTCAAAAAATTTTGATATAAAGGTTTTTTTTTCCTTCAATTTAAGATTCTATAGAATTTTTAGAATTGTTTGAGACCACCCGGAGCTCTGTAGGACAAACCGTTCGCTCACTACGAGAATTTAAAGTTTGGACGCACGATAAATCAGAAACACGAGTGTGAATCGCAAAAGAGGCCTAATCTCCGTTCAAATTAAAGCTGACCGAAATGCGATCGATGTTTTTCTTCATTTTGGATGGTTGGTGCCTTTGCAGACGAGTGATCTATATAGAAAAATAAAAAAATAATAAACCATTGTGTAATAATTTGCAGCGTTTTGGGTACAATACGTACCTTGAAACGTAAACCAACAAATTTTGTGGGAGGGTTACATTTTGCTTCCGAGTCTACCAAGGTAGCGGAAGCTTTGTTTTCACTTTTCAAGGACGAAAAAAAAAATTCTCCAAAATCAAAATTTTTACTCGCGTTTTGCGTTTTAGACCTTTCTGAACAATTTCGGTTCAGTGTCTGTGTGTCTGTGTGTCTGTCTGTCTGTGTGTCTGTCATGAATTCCTTGTAACGCGCATAACTATACGAAGTTATTGTCCGATTTCGATGAAATTTTCAGGGATTGTGCGGGTTGGTGTGTAGACGGTCCCCTATGAAAATCATCATCCCCGGACTGATAGAAGCGACTGCGCATGCGCAAACGTGAATTCCTTGTAACGGCCATAACTTCTACATTTTCCATCCGATTTCAATGAAATTTTCAGGGATTGTGCGGGTTGGTGTGCAGACGGTCCCCTATGAAAATCATCACCTTCGGACTGATAGTAGCCACTGCGCATGCGCAAACGTGAATTTCCTTGTAACGGCCCTAACTTCCACTTTTTCTACCCGATTTCGATGAAATTTTCAGGGATTATGCGGATTAGGTTGTAGATGGTCCCCAATGAAGATCACCACCTTCGGACTGATAGCAGCCACTGCGCATGCGCAAACGTGAATTTCCTTGTAACGTCCATAATTTCTACATTTTCTATCCGATTTCAATGAAATTTTCTGGGATGTTACAGATTAGTATTTAGATGGTCCCCTATGAAAATCGCTACCTTCGGACTGATAGTAGTCACTGCGCATGCGCAAACATGAATTCCTTGTAACGGCCATAACTTCTACATTTTCTATCCGATTTCAATGAAATTTTCAGGGATGTTACAGATTAACTTGTTTTGATGTTTTGAGATTAACTACTATGCATCGGATCATCTATACAATCGGGTTATGGATACGAGGAAGCTATGTGCCACACCCACTTGGCAGACGTTTTTTTCTTGGTCGATTCCAAAGGTTTATTATTGAAGAATAATAAACCAACATTGTAGCAATAATTAAGTATTAGCCATCATATAAGACTTCCTTTAGGAACAAAATATCGAATTGGTGCTCGTTTTTGCTTTCGAGTTCACCAAGGTAACGGAGGCATTATTTCCATTTTCAAGGGATGAAAAAGGAATTTCTTCAAAAATAAAAATTGTGTTTCCCGGTACTTATTTGATCAAAGTTAAAATGATATCCTACTATAATGACTTGTTGCTCAATAATATTGATTACCTTCTGGGTTCTACTACATTATGTATGCTGGTTAGAACATGTCCTTTTCCTCTTATTCTGATGGATAATTTTTGATCTTCCGCAGTAGCTCGTATGGCGCGTACAGAAAAATAGTAGCCCAGGTCGTATCTTGTACTCAATATTTTCACTATAAAGACTATGCAAAAAATCGTATACGAATATAGAAAGAACATTTTCATTCTGTTGCGCATTTTTGATTTCTTCTTTACTCTCTGAAACAATAATGACATCCATTACTATCCACAACAAGTTTTGTTTTGGAATTTATTGAAGCTCGTCAAAGTTTAATCTTCTGCACCACATACCTACCATGAATTATTGAAACTTGTACTCTGTAGTTATCCCAATATTTTTATGACATAATTATAATACTTATTTTGCCCCAATCTGGAGGATATTTGGAGATTGATCACTAGATTATCTCTACATTTCTATGTTTTTTTATTAGTTGGATAGGCAATAGCTTTAATAAACTGGGGATATTTGTTACCCATAAATGTTGGAATTGGACTGAAGTTTAAATACCTATTAAGGGGGTTTCAGTCGGTCGTCGTTTGTTCCTCGTTCCGGGTTAGTATTTCTCTCAAATAAAACAGCTCAAAGTTTAAAAGTTGTACCTAAATTTGAAAAATTTAAGAGTTTTCGAAATTCAGACTGAATTCCCCTTAACGTTAAACAAATTGGCGTTAAATCATTGATGCTGAAAACTCGGCGCTTTGCATCTCGCCAGGGGGGCAAGCCCCCTTGGACCCCTCAGATGATAAAGCCTACGGCGTAAATTAAAAAAAAATGGAACATGTTTTAGCCAAATGTAGTGCAGAACCTTTAGCCGTGGGTAGGTATAATACAAAAGTTATATTATCCCTAGCAACATATCTAAAATGCATTGTAAACCGCGGCGCTTCACATCTTCAGAACCGGGGTGTTCGAAAGGCGCGTGACCGTCCCGCGTCCCTCTCTAGCGTAACATTTTTCGGGTAGTTATCCTATGGCTAAAACATGTTCCATGTTAAAAGAAAACTCGACGTTTTTCTTGTTTGTTCAGCCAACAAGAAAGATTCATTTCCAATCTATACCTACTTTTTGTTGGTTATATTTTTATATGATGGACTAATCAATAACCCTCCAGAACGTTGCTCAAAGCGACCTCTCCAGCCATACGCTACCTTGGTGTGATGCTGGACGGGAAACTAAGCTTCTGGAAGCACATCATTGGAGCAGCAGATAAGGCTGCAGATATTGTAAACAAGTTGAGCCGACTGATGGCAAATCTAGGGGTCCCTTCGCCCGCTAAGAGGAAACTCCTTATGAGAATTGCAGAGGCAATTATGCTGTATGGAGCAGAAGTGTGGGCAGACTCCCTTAGTTACCAAAAGTACAGGGCACGTATGGAAGCTGTACAGAGGAGAGGAGCTCTGAGAATCTGTAGCGCATTTAGAACTGTCTCAGGTCCAGCATCACAAGTCATAGTGGGAACTATTCCAATGTACCACCAGGCATTGGAGCGTAAAAGGATAAGAATGAGGAAGGCAGAGGCAATATCCATAGTAAAGAAGGAAGAGCGGGAGGAGACCATTCGTAGGTGGCAAGCAGACCTTGTCTGTGAAACCCGTGGAAGGTGGACAGCCCTCATAATTGACGATCTAAGGGCTTGGGTGGAGAGAAAACACGGTGAGGTGAACTATTACCTGACTCAATTCCTCTAAGGGCATGGATACTTCCGATCCTTCATAGTAAAGATCGAGAAAGCCACTGACCCAGAGTGCAGATACTGTGGGATAGAAGAGGATAATGTCTGCCACACCTTCTTCACATGAAGGGTATGAGGAGGAGTGCGGAAGAGGTCTTCGGAACGTTGCGTCCACTGACAATCATTCATGATATGATTAACAACAAGTCGAGCTGGGACGCAATGGCAGTCATAGCAGTCCTCAAAGCGAAAAAGCTGGATGGAAGATGGGAGGAAGAAGATGAGGAATAGAATTGAAGGAGAGACCAGATCGGAGAGCAGAAGTAGGAGCAGCCTTTTGGCACAAAAAAGGGCTCAACCTGAAGTAATACTGTAGAAGTGGTTCCAGGGTGAGTCCTAAGCAGAGATAGTGGGATTTTAGTTGGTATGCCCAATGCTGGGGTGTCTAACACTGTTGGGGTGAACTTCCCCTTCGTTTTTAAAGAGTTTCCCCACCCCGTAACAAACAAAAAAAAAGCGACTCAAACGTCAATACACCGAAGCCTGATACGGAAGCCTGATTACCGGCTTATAGGGTAATTCTAAAAAAATGAAATGGGACCATATATCTTCATTTGTCAGTTAACAAATATATACCATGGAGTGATTTTGATTTACCAGGTATCATAAAAACAAGGTTTCTTCAAACTTTACATAGTACCATAATTTGAAGGTATTCAGAACTGTTGGAAACCAAATGTTCCAATCCAAAGGTTCAGCATCACTTTCCCAACAACAGTTTAAAATAGCTTCAAACTATAAAACAATGTAAATAGATTGAGTGCGAAAATCCCATTTGTGCAGCATTGATCATGTATACGTACGTTTGGAGAAGTGGGGTAAAATCATTTGGACGTGCAGAGCACGAGGTGTCCAGCACTGGTGTTGATTCACAACGAAGCTGACTAAGCAATCCAAGGCTCCCGAGCTGCTGCAGCGCTTCAGTTACCAGATAGTGCATCTGATGTTTGTAATTTGTCGGAGCGTTGTATAGGTGGCTTTTGGGGGTCAATAGGTAATAGCGTTGTGGGAGGGGTGGAATGTTAATCTAATTTAATTCCAGGGTTCAAATATTTAATATACTTATTACTTACTTCTATTTCACTGCTCAATAACGGTTTATACGTAGGTTTGATAACAGCGTGAAAATAATCCATGAAATCGAGTGGGTTTGGTAACTGCAATTTGGCGTTATCACTCCAAAAGCGGTACTCTCTGCTTGATGTCTATGAAAATAAAATAAAAAACTTGAAATCATCCGTTCATTCTCAACTTTTCAAATTGGAAGAGAGTGCAAATTAGAAATACGGAAAAACCTAGATGATGCAACAAAAATTTGAGCAAATTCGTGAGATTGCAAACATATTTAATATGTTTCGGGAAAGCCAATTTTGGTTTATTTTTGTATACACCCAAACTGTACCTTAGGAAATTTTAGGGGACATTCTTAGAAATGACCCAAGTATTGACAGAAAATTGTATTATAATTGAACAATTAAACATAATAATAATGAAGTAAAAAACGCTGCAAATCATTGCTCAAAGGTTTATTATTTTCTGTATAGATCACCCTTCTGTATAGATTATATAGTCTATAGATCTCTATAGATGTATAGAGATCACTGGTTCTCCATCAATAGCACCTACCACCATCTGTATTCTCCCTTGACCTTCCCTCTCAAATTTCAGCTTCCTGCATTCAATAGGATTGAAAATGGCTTCGGAGCTCACTCAGCTGATCAGTGCTCCTCTAGGCGTCTCCAGCATTCGAGAAGATCTTCTTCACTCTTCAGATCACTGATCAGCTGAGTGAGCTCCGAAGCCATTTTTAATCCTTCGGATTTAATAAATCGTCGATGAAGTAAGTTTCAGGAGGCACTCATTTCCATGTCGGTAGGCACTATTTTTCGAATTGTATGTACCTTGAAAAGCGAAACATAAAATTTTTGGTTTGCTTTGAGCAATGGCTTCGGAGCTCACTCAGCTGATCAGTGATCTGAGGAGTGAAGAAGATCTCCTCGAATGCTGGAGACGCCTGGAAGAGCACTTCCATTCAATAGGATTGAAAATGGCTTTGGAGCTCACTCAGCTGAACAGTGATCTGAGGAGTGAAGAAGATCTCCTCGAATACTGGAGACGCCTGGAAGAGCACTTCCATTCAATAGGATTGAAAATGGCTTTGGAGCTCACTCAGCTGATCAGTGATCTGAGGTGTGAAGACGATCTCCTCGAATGCTGGAGACGCCTGGAAGAGCACTTCCATTCAATAGGATTGAAAATGGCTTCGGAGCTCACTCAGCTGATCAGTGATCTGAAGAGTGAAGAAGCCTTTGAGCAATGATTTGCAGCGTTTTTTACCCACCAACATTTTTTTTTACCTACCAACTTTTTTTTACCTACCAGCTAGGTACTACCTACCACACCATACTGGCTTCACACCTTCACAATCAAGTTTATTAGAAAGAACTAAACGCTTCACACTCGATTCGAAAAATAGAAAGCTTCATATGGAAATTTGATTACTGGTTACGCAGAAGGCAAAACTGTATACAAATCGAAGAAATGAACAGCGATCGCATTTTAGTCCGATAAAATTTGAATGGAGATTAGACCTCTTTTGCGATTCACACTCATGATTCTGTTTTATCGAAGGAAAACCTTCAAGTACTCGTAGGGACCTAACGGTTTGTCCTACAGAGCTCCGGGTGGTCTCAAAAATTTGTAAAAATTCAATACTATTTAAAATTGGTAAAAAAAAAAACGATACCTTTATTTCGAGAGTTTTCGAGCTAGGGCACTCTTGAAAATTTCAACCTTTAATTTTCACCCCTTAGAAGTGACCTACATCAACCAAAAGCTTCGCGGCACAACTAGACCGCAAATGGAGCCCATATACCAAATTTGAACCAAATCGGTCCAGTGTTGCTAAGAAAAGTGCCGCGCACGGCGTACAGCGGACTGCGGACGGCGTACGGCGTACGGACGGAAATTTGTTTATTCAATTTTCGTATTCTACGTACCTTGAAACGTAAAACATCAAATTTTGAGGGGGGGTTAAAAAATTTTTTTTTTTCTTGCTCGATTCCAAAGGCTTATTATTGAAAACTAGCTGAAAAGCCTGCTAAAAGCAGGCAAAAAAAGTCTGCCAAGTGGGTGTGGCACATAGCTTCCTCGTATCCATAACCCAATTGTATAGATGATCCGATGCATAGTAGTTAATCTCAAAACACCAATCTCTAAGTACCTTTCACTACCCTCATAGGGGACCATCTACTCGCTAATCCTAGAAAATTTCATCAAATTCGGATGAAAAATATAAGTGAGTAGGTGTATGTGATTGGATCGAAAAAATACATAGCCTCGGCTGGGTTTCGAACCCGCGACCTTAGGAGCTCAAATTGAGACTTTATCCTCTGAGCTACCGATAACCTGCAATTAATGGGATTTGAGATTCTCACAGGAGACCATCCCTCTATGAGAACCAATTCTCTGTGATTTTCATAGGGGACCATCTACAACCTAATCCACATAATCCCTGAAAGTTTCATTGAAATCGGATGGAAAATGTAGAAATTATGGCCGTTACAAGGAAATTCATGTTTGCGCATGCGCAATGGCTACCATCAGTCCGAAGGTGGTGATTTCCATAGGGGATCATCTACATAATAATCTGTAACATCCCTGAAAATTTCATTGAAATCGGATTGAAAATGTGGAAGTTATGGCCGTTACAAGGAATTCACGTTTGCGCATGCGCAGTCGCTTCTATCAGTCTGGAAACGATGATTTTCATAGGGGACCATCTACAACCTAATCCACATAATCCCTGAAAATTTAATTGAAATCGGATGGAAAATGTGAAAGTTATGGCCGTTACAAGGAATTCACGTTTGCGCATGCGCAGTCGCTTCTATCAGTCCGGGGATAATGATTTTCATAGGGGACCGTCTACACACAAACCCGCACAATCCCTGAAAATTTCATTGAAATCGAATGGAAAATGTAGAAGTTATGGCCGTTACAAGGAATTCACGTTTGCGCATGCGCAGTCGCTTCTATCAGTCCGGGGATGATGATTTTCATAGGGGACCGTCTACACACCAACCCGCACAATCCCTGAAAATTTCATAGAAATCGGACAATAACTTCGTATAGTTATGCGCGTTACAAGGAAATCATGACAGACGGACAGACACACAGACAGTCACACAGACAGACAGACACACAGACACGGAACCAAAATTGTTCAGAAAGGTCTAAAACGCAAAACGCGAGTGGAAATTTTGATTTTGGAGAACTTTTTTTTTCGTCCTTGAAAAGTGAAAACAAAGCTTCCGCTACCTTGGTAGACTCGGAAGCAAAATTGCAGATATGTAAAAAAAAATTTGATGTCGCGGCCTGGAATCGAACCCGGGACCCCCACGTTCGGGCGACATACGTACGTACGTACGTACGGTTGGCGTTTTATGTATATAGATAATAAACCAAAATTATACATTTAAAATAAAGATACGATTATACTCGTAATATTGTAAACAAGGAACAAGGAATTTGAGTTTAAGAGTGTTTTCGCTTTTCGGCAGCTTTTGATCAGACCAAAACCACTGAGAACTTATTTTGCCTCAAGGTTTTACTTGATTAAAAGTGAGTTCGTGCGATTTTTAGAAGACTAGGATGTATTTTTGAAAAATATTGAAATGATTCCCTATATGGTTCAAACCTGCATAACGTGTCTTCCTTCAATATAGGAGATAATAAACCAAAAGGCGACACTCGAATCACTCGCTCTCAACATTCTACAGATTAAAGAATGTAGATACTTCACCTACCGAAAGAATCATAAAAATCACAAAAGCATGCAGGATGATGATGATAGGATTCAATAGCAAATTATCACAGATGAGAACCAGGATCAGATAAAATATCGTGACGTCATACTTTGCCCCGAAGTTGGTGAATTCCAAAATGAAGAAAATGGTGGAGAAACCGACCAAAATTACAAACCCCGCGTACAACCTGCAAATCGGTAAGAAGTTTTACTGAAATATTACACTTTCAGACCTTAACTATGAATTTTCTCCATACCTACTTTAGGTTAACTCTTAGAAATATAAAATTTCAAAGAAACGGATCAGTACTTGGCACAAAGATGTTAATACAAATACTGCAGGTACTTGGAATTGAAATGAAGATGTTAAAAACATAAAACTGACGTAATTCCATCGACAAATTTTTTAACCCTTAATTTCCCACTGGTTGAAAAAATTGTTTTTTCGGATATATTTCTATATTTTGGTCTATAGAGTTGCTAGTTTTGAATATTCTTGGACACCTAAGGAAAGTTAGGAGGGGAATGGCTATCGTTATTTTTAAAATAGATACTTAGAATACGTTCTATCCAATTTTGGCTGGACGGAACCTGCGCCTTTCATTCTAAAACAAATAAATAAACGAAATAACACAAATAACATTGTTAGCCCAATAAGACTCAATGCCCTTCTGGAGTATCTCTCCGTTCTATCCAAAAACACGCGATTGAAAAATCTAAGCCACAACTTCTATTTTCTTCAACTTGAGCTGTTTTTCTGTAAGATTTAAAAATAAATTTAGCAGAATAGTTGTAATATAAGGTATTTGAACTAACCCATGAAACTGAACTTACTGTCCCCCAGTTCATGGTAGGGATGGGTATGATCTTAACACAATATCATCTCAGGGGCCGATGTTTTTTCCGGTTTTTTACACTATGGTTGATTAAAGTATCCAACAGAATATCGGTTTTCGCTTAAAAGTAGTTGAACAGTGTTGCAGAATGTTTACAAATCCGACTTCCGAAAAGACACATCAGGACATTAAGGGTTAAAGAGTTTTTCAATTGTGCGGTGTATGACAATATATATTATGTTTGTAACATGGTATTTCATTTTTGTAGCTTAAATTATAAATATTAGTAATACGCCATTTTTACTCGTTTTTAGCTGTGGAGTATTTCCCGACATAATGAAGATGACACCACCTGAACCAATAAGTACTTTCATCCATTGTGACCTCATAAAATTCACATCAATGACTGAATTCGTATTGTAGAGAGCGTATAAACCAATTTCTGATTACCTAGCGTAAATAATTCGTCGGCCACTTTTCACGTCAAATATCTGACCAGCCACGTTGATGCATCTGAACTGAGTAGGACCAAATACCAATGTCAAAGCTTTCTTGGCCCCTGTAATTTCAAATTTACCATATTACCTTAAACAGGTACCTGAAATCTAAATATTAGAATAATAATTATTCATGAACTTGGGAATCAGTCAGTTTGCTACATTAGGATTGAAAACCCTCTACCTGATAGAGCAAAGCAAAATATTACTGAATACATTTTTTTTAATGTCTAGGAGGTTTCACAATTTTGTCACATAGAATAACAAGGACATACTCGTAATATGTAATTTGTTGGTGCAAAAGTGCATTGATCAAATTACTAATAAACGTGAGCCTCCTAGTGCGTGGTTGATGGTTGGGGTTGAAATTTTCAAAAATGCCCTAGTAGGTAGGTAGTGGGTACCTATAGTTGGTATTTTTTTTTCTATAACTCCCCTCACAGAGGGATGAAGGGAAGAGCCATGACAATGTTGCAGCCATCACTCGGATGTTGTTGGGTGCCACTCCTTTCAGCTCCGACACCGCTTGCCGTAAATCATTTGTATCATACTTCCTTATCTTGGCCCGCCAAGTCTGCTCCATGTCCAAGCTGCCATTGACAACTTGGAAATCCAGGATAATGCAAGGCTGGATGGGCTTGACGGCAATGATATCGGGCTTCTTACCCTGGTCACATGGCATGTGATACAATCTGTCCCTCTCAACATCCCAGCCGCTAGATGACAAAGCACCTGCTATCTGCTTGGCAACCGCATCATGACGAAGAAGGGATACTTGCCGAGAGAGACTCAATGCCAAGACCACCAGATTTGACTGGTGCGTGAATATAGGGACTTGGGACACCAGGTGGGAACTTCAGCCAAGAGCGCACAGCAGAGTGTACTTTGCGATCTAATTCCTGCAGCCTCCCCGCCTTAAGCCTGTCAAAGACTAACCCGTAGGTAAGTACGTGCAGAGGAGGCGCAGCTTCTGCTGTGGCTTCAATGGCTACGCCCTAAGCAATCTAGCGCTCTACCAAGGTCCACACGGCTGGCAGAGATGGTGGCCACCCCCAAGAAGTCGATTCCAAGGTACCGCCAAACCTCCAACACGGATCGAGATGGAATGGGGGATTGTCCTGA
The DNA here is from genome assembly GCA_009739505.2 of Apolygus lucorum. Classification (NCBI taxonomy): domain Eukaryota; kingdom Metazoa; phylum Arthropoda; class Insecta; order Hemiptera; family Miridae; genus Apolygus; species Apolygus lucorum. The sequence continues at coordinate 54,882,758 of CM019180.2, read as the reverse complement.
CAAAACCTCCATCCACAACATTCACCTTATGTTGGCGACCCGACGGGACCAAAGAAACTGACCCACATTTATCGGGGTTGACTACTAGTCCACACCTGGATAGATGCTTAGCAATTGTATTGAGGGCGATCTGCAAGTCCTCACGGGTTTCTGCGGGTAGGATAACATCATCGGCAAAAGCCAATGCTCCTACTCGCACCCCAGGGGCGAGATCAAACCCTACTTCTGTGGGCAGCTTACCCAAGGCCGTATCCACAACCAGGTTGAATAGGAGTGGTGACAGGGGCTCCCCCTGGTGTACCCCGCGCCCGATCACTATATCCCTTGACATCTCACCCCCTGCCTCGAGGACCGTCACGCCTTACTGGTACAGACAGGCCACATACTCAATTAACAGAGATGGGGCCCCGAAACCACGAAGATAACACTAGATTACAAAATTTAGGGGTGGTCTGGCTGCCTCGTTCTTTCACAACTTTTCTTAAGGTATTTGGTGCGCTGAATCCGAATCTGACGTCAGTTTTTTTTTGTTTACGTCGGATTTTCAAGATATAGCTAGTTTTAAGATTTTCCTAGTTCTCACTTTTCTTCGTTTTTTAGTGAAAACTCATCTTGCTCAAATCTCCTCAAAAAGTACTCAGACTTATAGGAAATTTCATGTAGAATCCGAATATGTACTTAGTTTTTAAGTAAAACTGTGTTAAACCCCCTATTTTTCACAAAACGTATCAAAAAACACCGGTTCTCAACGTTTTTTCTTCGGGCTTTCCCTTACATTTTGCCACTTGAAAAAAAAATTAAGGCTAAAAAAAATTTTCTCGGGCCTTTACTTTGTAGGGGGGACACCCCAGAGGAGAATGAGACCAATCGCAGCCTCCTAAACCCATTAATATCGAAGGAATGAGCTTTTTCATGGCACTGAGATGAAAATTCACAAAAACCGTTAGTTAATTTTTCGAGATAAGTATGTGCGTTCCTAAATCTGTTTTCCTCAAATGGTTTTTCCTTTCTTCTATATTTTTTATGCTTGTCACCTATTAAGAGTAAGATCGAAAATAGGTACTCAAAGGGGGAGTAAATCATAATTGGGAAACTCTTGTTTTGTTAAGTGATTTTAATTCAGTTTTACAAACGAAACACAATAAACTGCAGAAAAGTTTACGGTGTAAATCTGTTTCATGAAGGCTCAGATGAATCAAAAGTTGGTACAATGTTTGGTTATTCCTCCACCTCTAACTAACTTAACTTAACTTAACTTTTCTGCAGTTTATTGTGTTTCGTTTGTAAAACTGAATTAAAATCACTTAACAAGAGTTTCCCAATTATGATTTACTCCCCCTTTGAGTACCTATTTTCGATCTTACTCTTAATAGGTGACAAGCATAAAAAATGTAGAAGAAAGGAAAATCCATTTGAGGAAAACAGATTTAGGAACGCACATACTTATCTCGAAAAATTAACTAACGGTTTTTGTGAATTTTCATCTCAGTGCCATGAAAAAGCTCATTCCTTCGATATTAATGGGTTTAGGAGGCTGCGATTGGTCTCATTCTCCTCTGGGGTGTCCCCCCTACAAAGTAAAGGCCCGAGAAAAAATTTTTTAGCCTTAATTTTTTTTTCAAGTGGCAAAATGTAAGGGAAAGCCCGAAGAAAAAACGTTGAGAACCGGTGTTTTTTGATACGTTTTGTAGAAAATAGGGGTTTAACACAGTTCTACTCAAAAACTAAGTACATATTCGGATTCTACATGAAATTTCCTATAAGTCTGAGTACTTTTTGAGGAGATTTGAGCAAGATGAGTTTTCACTAAAAAATGAAGAAAAGTGAGAACTAGGAAAATCTTAAAACTAGCTATATCTTGAAAATCCGACGTAAACAAAAAAAAACTGACGTCAGATTCGGATTCAGCGCACCAAATACCATAAGAAAAGTGGTGAAAGAACGAGGCAGCCAGACCACCCCTAAATTTTGTAATCTAGTGTAATCGGTCAGGGCAAGGTGATTGTGTCAAACCATAGGTACCTACTACCTATCTACTACATTATTACCTACTACATACCACCTTCACAATCAAGTTTATTTGGAAGAAATAAAACCTTCGAAAAACACTCGATTCGAAAAATAGGGTTCCTTCATATTGAAATTTGATTACCGGTTGCTAAGGAAACAAAACTGAATACAACTCGAAGAAACGAACAGCGATCGCATTCTAGTCAGATAAAATTTGAACGGCGATTAGACCTCTTTGGTGATTCACACTCGTGATTCTGTTTTATCGAAGGAAAACCCTTAAGGTCTCGTAGAAAGCGACCGGATCGTCCTACAGAGCTCCGTGTGGTCTCTAAATATTCAATACTATTTAAAATTTGTGAAAAAACAATACCTTTATTTCGAGAGTTTTCGAGCTAGGGCACTCTTGAAATGTCAACCCTTATTTTTCACCCCTTAGAATTTACTGACATCAACCAAAAGCTTCGCGGCACTTCTAGACCCCAAATGAAGCCCACATACCAAATCAAATTCAGACTTTTCCAATTCAATGTGAATGTTTATCATTTCAATGTCAAAATTCTTGAACTTGTGTACCACCTTCCTTACTACTGGTAAATGCAACTCTGGGATATAAAAAGTTTAGTATTCGATGGGCACAGCAAGAGTACACACAAGGGTAAAAAACGTAAAGGTAAAAAAAACTATTTTTAACATTACGTATTTCTGAGTTTAATAAAAAACTGTTTTCATCAATATGTTTTTTTGAATGCCTTTAGATACACCAGGAGAAGAGTTGAATGTCACATTCAGACCGAAAACTATTTAAAAATATAATAAACATTGATTTATTGTGGGATAATAAGAGGTCTACCAATTGAGGGTTAATGCAATCCAACACCAATTTTCATGATTTATACAGATTATCATGCGCAACTTATGGATAACGGATGATATTATAACTAATGATACAATTACGTGCTCGTTATCAAACTTACATGAGTGTCGCAGATGAGTCGCCACCCACAATTTTTTTTGTAATTTATGCGCCTGGTTTCCCACCCAATTTCTTTCCCGTTCCTTTTCCGACTCGTGCGTGGCAGTGGAATCTATGGTGAACAGCACAGACCTCCCCTTGCTATCCGTTTTAGTTTCTTTTTCCTTGGACTGCTCTTCCTTTTCTTTCTTTCCTTTCTTATGAGGAGCGGATGCGTCTTTCTTCTCTTTTCTGATTACCTCCACGTTGAGAGGGTTAGTAGTTTTCCTTTGAATGAGGCCCGACATGAATCTGGATCTACAGAAAAGAAAGCTGCTATCAATACTACTTTTTTATTTGATACTTAGTATCTTGTTCATTTTGGATCAACTATTGGTAATAAAAGTTATAAAATTATTACAGAAACCAACAGTGCATATTATGGCGATGTCCTCGTCGAGAAAATCGATAAAAAGAAAAAGAAATCTCAGTGACTCATTAACGGTAACATCGCAACTAATCAGTATCATATCAGTAACCATTCTTACTTTGATGAGGGGAATTATTAATTGCAGGAAATTTGACAACTTTTTATACGGTAGAAATTAGTAAGAGAAAAGAAAGCGAGGAAATTGGTGAAGAAACCATCTCAATTAATCAACCTTCAAAGTTACATGATCACTGTTTCCGAGGGTCATTCATTGGTTAGCATTAGATACTGGAAGGTCGAGTATCCGACACAGAGTATCGAAGGTAGTAATAGAAGTTCAATTGCCTGCATGATTCCTCTGCGGGGAGCCAAAACATCTTATATTTTATGTGAATCCCTTGAACTAGATGAACTTCATTGAGGATGAATCAACAAGTAAAGGAAAACGATGGGATTAGAAACTAAGAATAATTAAAGTAAACACAGAAATACTGGAAAAATAAAGAAGTAAGTAAATGAAGAAAGTTGGTAAGAATAAAGTAAGTAAAGAAAGAAAGCAAGTAAAGAAGAGTAAGGATAAAGAAATAAGAAAGTAAAGTAAAGAAGAGTAAGAATAAAGAGAAGTAAAAGTACACAACAAGAACGAAAAACCAAAACCTTCCCGGGAGAAGAAGAAAATGATCAATTTGTTTCCAGGCAAACAGGAAAAGTTCGAAAAACAAATAGGAGGGAGGGAAAGTTGGTTCGGCAACCAACATAATATTATTTTGATCGCAATAATTCGAATTCACTGCGTTTGAACTTCTTGAACACTAATCTAAAGTTCAGTAATCACCGAAGTGATATTTCACGTTGAAGGATGTCAAAATTATCCAATTAATGAACTCCTAATTGTTTAGGTATAATATATCATCCAACATCAAATAACACTATAATACTAGTACGGGTATTCAATCCTAATGATCCGCTTCTGTGTCATAATTCCGAAGTTCATAGGGTCAACGAGTCAACATGAGGTAGAAAGTTGGACATTGCATATGTAAAGGCTACCTCTACAAAATACAACAGGAAACGACGGGTCAGTGTGAAGTGTGTGCTGTGCCGGAAGATATTATACAATGTATAATATCACATGTCATGTGATCCTCGAATGTATAAGATACGATATTCAGAGAAAAACGTTTCTGGACAAAATTTCCATTATTTTACCATGTCCATTTAATTTTACAACTTTAATGTTGCGTATACAAGTTTACGAAGAAGTAATAATTTTTTAAACCCAAATGGGGGGTGCGCCTTGATTTTTTTTAGATTTTTAATCGAAAGTAGACTACATCCTGAGAATTTTGGTACCATTCGCGACCTTCTAGCATGAGTAGATCTGTTTCTATGATTTGTCAAAGTTTCGACCGTTTATGACGTCACGCGCCCCTCTCGCCAGGGCGGGACCCCCCAGTCCCCTGTGACGTCATAAACGGTCGAAACTTTAAAAATTCATAGGAAAAGATTTACACACGCTAGAAGGTCGCGGTTGGTACCAAAATTCTCAGAATGAGGTCTACCTTAGATTAAAAATAACAAAGAACAGTTTTTCCTACCCAGGCGCACACCCTATTGACCATAATATTTACTTTCTTAATTTTTACTAGGCATTGAGTTTAAATTTATTGTATAGTTATTATCTTATTATTTATATGTACAGATTATCATGGCTGTGTGGAGCAATCTGATGCCAAATAAAATTATTTTAAAAAATAAATAAAATAAAACACTTGTTGCGAATCTTACAAAAATTCAGTTCCCCTAAAATTACCTAGTGAGAGGGTCATTTCACACAAAAAAGAATATTCAAAGTGCCAATTGTGACCCACCACAAGTGAAAAGACATAAATATGGCTGCCCAAGGACTGGTCCTCACTCCAATACAAGTTGAATAATGATACGATCAATACAAGTTTGAACCTGCCTTCTTCCTCGCTTCAACTAACCTCCGAAGACCTCATTAGAAATTAACTCTTTTCCTCAGATATCGTCACCTCTTCGTTAATCACCTCTGTATTTTCTTATCGTTAGATGGTGTATATAGTGTTGTGAAGTGCTGTGGCTAAATAATCCCAAGGGATTAATTGATCAACCTTAATATCCTTCTGGCCTCAAAGCACGTTAAATCCTGAAAACCTGCTGGTCTCTCAGATGTCTGCCCGTGGAGATGTAGCCGAAAACAACGCTTTCTATCTATCTGAGTCTTGGTCTGTTCAATTGGTACCAATCAGGTAAAGAAGCTCTTTAAGAGATAGGTATAAAATTGTAAAGGTACCTCATGTGTACACAGACTGATGAGTCAAACCACATGGCAGAACACACGTTTGAGAACTGTTTTCCCCCTACGGTAAAAACAATTCAATGATTGGATCTAACATTGAAATATTCCAAATGAAAAATGATATTTCTGCCAGTATTCAGGCTCCAGAAAAACCTAGCAAGCAGACACAGCCAGCTACTAGGGTACTCGCCAGTTCGCTACTTGGATACAGTGGCTCTACGTCCGCACTCTTAAAATAACCATTCCAAAAGAAATTCCGATTCATAAATTTGCTTCAGTAGCGACAATAGACACGTTCCTCTCGACAATAGCATCATGCTATATCTACCTATGGAGTCTCCTGAAAGCAGAATTCCAATGAGAATTCCTACACTCTAAAACAGAAATGAGAACAATAAAATTTTAACTTTGGAGAACTTCTTATTCACAGTCACCTCCAAATTATGAACACGATGCTTCTACGACCTAAAAAGAAGAAGGGACCAAACGACGTAATATTTATGTACTGTATACACTCCAGTACTTAGTATCAGCAGATAATAAATCGTCGGTTATTGCTTTTGTATTGGTAAACTTGCTCTCAAAGAAATGCAACACTCTTGTTAGACAAAACAACAGAGTCACCGAAAGTTAAGAGAAAATATTACTTTACCTGACGATAAGCATGTAGGGTAAAGCGAAAGCGTAGCTAATGACGTCGACAATCATAATAATCCATATTGTATCTGTATCAAAGTGAATGTCCTCGGAAGATGGCTCTACAGTCCCGTAGTAATCTCCCACTGTTGGAACAGTCAGTCAGAGAATGTTAGATGAAGTTAAGTTCTACTTGCAAGTAAGTAGATGCTTTAATCAATATATTAAATTACAGCTCTTCTCTTTTGTTTTCACCGTTACAAAAATGTTCAAGATGTTTCATTCCCAACATTCTGAGGCCGTTGCAGTAGTAGTTATTCATTACAGATCAGAAAACATGCATTTTCATTATGGAGAAGCACACAGAGAGTTTGTGAACCTACCTAATCACAACGTTCAGTAATAGGTTAACACTTGAACGAAAGGAGTCTCTTCTGGATATTCAAAAGGCGAGAGTTAAAGAAAAACGCTACAAACTATTACATAGTTGTTCATTATGTATGGAAAACACCATAGACCTCGGCTTATCCATTAATTTTGTATTATCCCGTAATAGGTTTTTCATAGTTAGGGACCATGGACCGATTTTGATGAAATTTGATGTATGAGCTCTAGTTGGGGCATAGTTGTGCCGCCAAGCTTTTTGTTATTGTCAGTCACCTGTAAAGGGAGAAAAATAGGGGTTGTACTTTTCAAATAGCCCTACCTCGACAATCATTATAACGACTGAAGAAGACTGAAGGGTTGGCCTTAAATGAATCAGAAGCCTTGGTGTGAATCCCAAAAGACGGTTCACTGAAGGAAATAGGCCTGATCTCAGTTCAAATTATTTGAAATGAGCATACAGGAAACAAATTTCGTAATGAAGCCACTCACAAGTCGGATAACGATGTTATTGCTAGTAAGACTAGCCGAGTTCTATGCAGACGTTTACAATACAATAATAATAAATTGTGTAATAATTTGCGGCGTAACACAATAAAATTTGGGGGGTGTAAACAAATTTTGCTCTTGCTAAATTCCAATGGTTCATTATTAAAAATAATGAACCAAAATGTATGTATTTATATTATTTTTATGGAGGTTAGGCCAAACCCGCACGACCGCTCAGTCTTGGAGGTAGGGTAGATCCTGAGCGCCGTGTACGGTCAACCGTTTGTTGGGTATCGAGAAAGACTCGTTTCGTTGTGTAATTAAAACATGTAAGCAGCAAATAAGAACTAGGTGCATGATAAAGTAAGCCTTGTACTATTACATCATGATGTAAATATACTAAATAACTTAACCCATTTGAAACCGTATCTTTTTTTGATCGAATTTTTACACAAAACTTTGTAGGTTCACTAATTTTGACCTGAGGAACAAGGGAAAAATATTGAAAAAATTCTGCCAATAGCCAATTTACTGAAATTGGTGGGTGCCATACGGCACCGCTGGTAAGATATGACACGTCCGATGGAGTGCATGTGAAGACTAAGGATATAAGTTTTTTCAACAAAAATAAACTGTTACCTGGTAGTAAATAGAAGGAATAACAATATTCACATGAACATCATAACATAATTTAGTCAATTCTGTATTTCTTACCACAAAACGATACATTTGAAAATCCTATGAGAGAAATATTGTTATGGAACATTCAAATTTTCGATAAAATAACATAGAACAAACCACTTATAAGCCCACATAGGACTTGTAGCACATTGTTCTAGTCTGGGACTTCCAGTTGAAGCCAGCCCACTTCTTTTCATTATGAAAAGACGAAAAAACTCCTATGATAGGTGTTCACGACATAATGGTCCCTGCGATCAAACAGGATGTCGTCCAACAGTCAAGAAGACGGTATTTGTAGGTACCTCACAAACGATTCTGAATGTCTCCTTGACGTTGTATAATTAAAAAAAACTTTCGTCGCCTAGAATTGCTAAAAATGTCGCAATTCTTGTCAGATTTCAGATCCCAGTAGCAGCGATTGTCAAAAATCTGAATAATTTTGCTGTGGCCAGCAACTACACTTTGTTTAATCGCCTGACTCTTCATCAGTCAGTACATTTGGCTCAGGTGGTTCAACATTCCATCGGGTGTATTGGTTAATTCCAACAGGGATATCACCAATTGGTACCTACATCAAGGGCTTCTTGAACAGAAAATTCAGGCCTGCAATGAAAAAAAGTCTGCCAAGTGGGTGAGGCACATAGGTTCCTCGTATCCATAACCCGATTGAATAGATGATCCGATGCATAGTAGTTGTTCTCGAAACATCAACTACCCACACAATCTCTGAATATTTCTTCGAAATCGGATAAGAAATGTAGAGGCTATGAGACAGCAGCAACTAAGAGCCCCTGAGAGACCAGCGGTGCCATATGGCATCGCTGATGTAAAACCACTTCTTGTGAAGTTATAACTTGAATAAATTCCAACAAAACAATTTTATCCCATAAATAAACATTCTGGTAAAAAGAAAATGAAATAATACTGACAAAAATATATATTTTGATCATTTACACCAAGTTATTCAGCAGCGATTCAACACCAACAGATTGGTCAATTTTCAAATGAGAAACAATTGTACTGAATCACGTTCTGAACTAAACTAACGCTGGTAGGGTTTGAGGTGAATATTCTAGATCAAGAAAATAAGCAGAAGTAAACAATTACGTCAAAAGTTTACTTCTAAATGATGTTCAAAGGAGGTTTCCTCCAGCGGTGCCGTATGGCACCGCTGGTTCCAAATGGGTTAATGTAAATAACAGCAAAACATAATGTAAATATGTAAATAAATTATGTAAAAGCGATCTGTGTAAAGCGATTATGTTAGTTTTCTTGGGCTTTTTGTTCAGCTAGCCAAGAAACTGCAAAGAGTTCCCTGAGGAAGAGTACCTCCCCTTCACCCCCTCTCCATCACCCCCTCTCCTTCACTCCCTCTCCTTCACTCCCTCTCCTTCACCCAAGATTTTGCTTATAATCAACCCGTTCCTATAGAAATATAACTCCGTATCCTTCCATCTTAAGCTCAGACATAGTCTATTTTACTTAGACTGGATCTTGATCATATCGTCTTCAACGCACCCCAAGAAACCTTCAAGTGTACCAAAATTATTTTATTCCTAAAAAAAATTATAAATTCTCAACTACACTCTAATTGAACCTATAATTTTATTCTCAAATAAAACTCACCATGAAAAAGTTGTAAGGCTTGAACAATGAAAGAACCAAAAATTATGCCAATCAGCTTCGTTTGGAACGCCAGGATTCTGTTTTCAAAAGTATACAAACTCCTCAGGTGCCTGGAAGATTCATTTGATTGGTAACAACATGAAATTGAATAAAAGAGAATGGCAGCATCATGATGACATAAATATCTTGATCATGGATCATAATTTCAAGTTAGAGACTGTTTCGTTTTATCAACGTTCAAGTGCTGTTGCTCCCTGACTGCAGGAGGTGTGAAAGCTTTATATTCGTGCAGCAAATTAAAAAATGTAAGGGTCCTCCAAATAAAAAATTTACTGACATTAGACATAAGAAAGCCAGGAATTAATCTGGTGTGACAGGAGAGAGAGTCAGGATAACCTCCTCTCCTCGAGTGTTCTACAGTTTCAACCGAAAGCTTCCTTATTCTAGTTGATGACGACCACGAGGACGTCTTAGCTCTCCTAAGCTAAGTAGTGAAGCAAGAGCGTGAACAAACGCTGCAATGTTGCCAAGAAAGCTGGATGGAAGAAACAAGAGGAAAATGGGCTGCGCGGCTGGTACCAAGTTCTCTCGAAACTGGTACGAAAGAAAACACGGGGAAGTTAATTACTACCTCACACAATTTCTTTCAGGTCATGGGGTGTTCTATGAGTATCTGTACGGATTGGGAATAGTGAGTTCCCCAGTTTGCATTCACTGCCCTGGTTTTGATGTCTGATGTCTGACGAATCACTGAAGAGCTGAAAGTGGCTGCACCCTTGAACCCGGAGGAGCTGCTCGATATGATGCAGAGCGGAGCACAAGACACAGAGCAGGCAAACGACCTCAGCCCGAAAAAAAAAGTTTTGGTGTTTCATGAGGAGCCAATCGTTTTGCCCGCTTCTCCAGGTTGATAAAATAAGCAAATAACAGGCAACGAATTTTTTCAAGAAAGTGGAGAACATGTCGGATTTCACCTTTTCATCGGCAGAAGTATCCCTTCCTGAGAAAGGACTCACAACCCAATCGATTTTCGTCACAGGAACTAGCTTTCTCCATTGAAGCTTCCTATGGACCGTACGTGACGAAGGTAGGAAATTTAGGGAAAGAATAAAAGAGCATGAAAAGGATTTCAAGGATAACAAAGATGATTCTGCTTTTGCAAGTCACCTGAGTAAATCAAATCATGACTTTAGTTTTGATCTGACAAACAGAGGGTACGTAGAATTTCCTCATTATTAGCCGAAGGCAGGTATGTTGGATGTAGTTCAACACGATTGGGTATGCCTTCCACTTTCTCGACTTTTGGGATTCAAACTCCCTTTCGCCTTAGACTATATGAAATGTGTCTTCTGTTAAGTACCTATCTTCAGTTGTTGTTTGTTACTCATGATGACCTAACCGTCGAAATCGATTTAGCTTTGTAATTCATTACTTTCGTGAAATAGACAACGCTCTTCTTGACTTGAACTTGGAAAATCAGGGAACAAGACAAGCATTCCGTTTGTAGGAGTTGTCAGTGTCTCGATAATTTCAAGCAATTGAGCAGTAAAAATTGAGATAAAAATATTACCCTACCAACATCATTGGGAGTCTTGAAGTCACAATAGTATGCGATCAATCATGGAGGCATTTCAGCTATGATTTTTGAGAGGAATTCTTTAGGAAGAATAGAACAACAAATTTCGTCAATGAGCGGCAGAATTCAGGAAAACACTTGGAGTTTGAACGGATGTCAGACCAACTTCCGTCAAAGAACATTAGCACTCTTTGGAGATTCACACACGTGTTTCTGTTATTTTGTAAGTCCAACCCTTAAGTCCTCAAAGGGAGCAAACGGTTTGTCCTACAGAGCTCGGGGTAGTCTCATTTGATCCAAAAATTCAATTCTAGTTTAAATTGGTGAAAAAACAATACCATTATATCGAGAGTTTTCGAGCTAGGGCGTTTGAAAATTACAACCCCTATTTTTCACCAATTAGATATGGCTGACACTAACTAAAAGTTTCGCGGTACAACGAGACTCCATACGGATTTTTTTTTTGGCATTTTACGTCTTCATTTTGGTACAACTTAACACAATTATGGAATCGAAAAGCACTACCGTTAAAGTCAAACTAGTTGTTTCCCAGGCAACGGGGCTAATACGAGTATTTTCATCATTTCTACTGTTTCTATGTAGCCCATAGAATGTATGTCTTGATGACTCGTATTTATTCGATTTTCGGATTCTACGCTCTTACCCAGAAACGTAAATCATCAAATTTTTAGGGAGAGGGGAGGGGATAAGATGTTGATTTTTCTTGCTCAATTCCAATGGTTTAATATTGAAAATAATATTGCGACTGGACAAGTGCGCTCAATAAATTCGGTACAGCATAATAATGAAAAAAAATCGGAATGAATAATTCCCAGAGAAGTTCCCAGTTACGTGAGGGAAAGCCAACTGATCCCAGGTTCAAGAATGGAATCGATGATTTGATGAATTTCAAACTGCAAATTGACTTTTAGTGAAGAAAAAATATCTGAAAAATCTCCGTTCCATCATTAGCTATAAAAGGATCAACTTTTTGCTTGATAACAAGGTGATACCTTATGCCAATGAAGTGAAATATCTTGGAATGACGCTGGATGCCAAACTAAGGTGGAAATCCCACGTCAAGAAGAAAAAGGGTGAGCTTTTAATTAAATTCAGAAAAATGTTCAGGCTGATGGGCTGACAATAAAAATTGTTGGTCCACAATAAGCTCGTACTGTACAAGTAAGTCCTAAAGCCTGTCTGGACTTACGATGCACAACTGTGGGGGTGCACAGCCCAAAGCAATCGAGACATAATTCGCGATGCTGCGTTGATGCATACAGATGCTTTAGAAATTACAGACTTCACTATGAGCTGAAGATTGAATCTATCAATCTTCGCAACCAAGCCATGAATCACCTTTTGAGGCTCCAAGATCATGTAAATGAGGATGTCATCCATCTTCTCCATACAGATGATCTGCTTAGAAGACTTAAGAGAACCAAGCCACACGATCTAATCCACTTAGTGTGACCATCATGAAGTGCAAATTTCAGGACAATAAGAACTAAGTGAATTATCTTAGTTGTCTTAACGTACACCAACTATGTGTCAGAAAAAGGTTGCTCATAAGTTGTACCTTGGTGCAATTATACAAGTTTAAAAAACGTTTGCCAAGTGGGTGTGGCACGTAGCTTCCTCGTATCCATAGCCCGATTATATAGATGATCCGATGCATAGTAGTTAATCTCAAAACACCAATCTCTAAGTACCTTTCACTACCCTCATAGAGGACCATCTACACGCTAATCTGGACAATCCTAGAAAATGTCATCAAATTCGGATGAAAAATGTAAGTGTTATGGCTGTTACAAGGATTTTAAGTTTGCGCATGCGCAGTGGCTACTATCAGTCCGAAGGTGGTGATTTTCATATGGGACCATCTAAATACTGATCTGTAACATCCCTGAAAATTTCATCAAAATCAGATGGAAAAAGTGGAAGTTATGGCTGTTACAAGGAATTCACGTTTGCGCATGCGCAGCAGCTACTATCAGTCCGAGGATGATAATCTCTATTGGGGACAACCTAATCCGCATAATCCCTGAAAATGTTATCGAAATCGGGTAGAAAATGTGGAAATTATGGCCGTTACAAGGAAATTCACGTTTGCGCATGCGCAGTGGCTACTATCAGTCCGGGGATGATGATTTTCATAGGGGACCGTCTACACACCAACCCGCACAATCCCTGAAAATTTCATAGAAATCTGACAATAAGTTCGTATAGTTATGCGCGTTACAAGGAATTCATGACAGACAGTTAGACAAGGAACCAAAATTGTTCAAAAAGGTCTAAAATGTAAAACGCGAGTGAAAATTTTGATTTGAGAACTTTTTTTTTCATCCTTGAAAAGTGAAAACAAAGCTTCCGCTACCTCGTTGGTAGACTCGGAAGCAAAATCATTAGCTGGTTCAAGAAACTCACGTTTGAAAACGCAGCTCACAAACCAAAATAAAACTGTCCTCTTAAAATTGTTGGGACCGATGTACTTCAATTTCAATGTTCAACCATAATACATTTATACTAACTTACAGTTTATGCATACTGTGGCCATAATGCGAGTTGCGTAATTCGTTCAATAGATGATCCATCTTTTTTCCGGGCATAGCTTTGAGTCCCGCCTCTATATTGTTAAACTTGACCGTTCTGATTTGAGCGAATCTCGAGTCATCAGTTTTCGGATGCAATCTGAACCATCGATTTACTTCTGCCATGTACCAATTTCCTTGTTTAATGTCGTAAATTATTATGCATCGGCAATACCTGGAAAATGTATTTTACTATAACTGGAGGGAGGCGTCGCTAAAATTGTAATCATTCTCGATCAAAATCAGAATCACAATTTTCAAGGTTTTTTCAAAATCCATATTGCTTCAGAATCATGCTCACCAGTCTGACAGACAGTGGTAGTTATGCCATAGATAAACGTTTTGAATCTTTCCAAGGGGCTGGTTCGTCGTTAAAATAAACCAGTCATCATTACCTCGATTCAGAAGTTTCCTGGATTTATGTTTGAGTAGGTGCACCTACGAAATATCTTGTTTGTAAGTAAATGCGTATCAGGAAACAATAATAATACTGATAACAATAATACTCCTTTCCAGCGGGCATATATGTTACCGTCAAATTATGAAATCAGTTCGTACATGAAGTTGGTAGTTAGTATATAGAATTACTTCGGAGACCAGTTGAGGAGTATAATTGCTTGCATTATCAATTTAACTATAGTTAGTAGAATAACGAAAGGCCAGCAAGATATCGTGAATGTGGATGAATTTAAAATTATCGGCGGCGACAGCCCAAACTCTTGAAGACAATAGATGAAAATGTATGAAAAATGAAGTTCTTGGCACTTCAAAATGCCATGTTCGAATAAGTGATATTACAATTTTTTATTTTTCGACATTAACGACTGGTGTTCCGTCAATTTACATAATATTTATCAATTTCTATCTAATACCTAATTATATTAACACTAGTTATTTCGTTCATTTCCTGTAGAATGTATCAGAAAACATAGAACTAAACTGTTTAGCTAAAACCGCTAATTATTTTGTATACTAACTAGTTATTTTATACATCAACTGAATTAAACATACTAATGGTAATTTTAGTTATGATCGGTTGAGTCGTTTGGTCGAAATCAGTTCCCAAACACAAACAAACAATTTCTAAGGCAAATTATAATGTAAATCGATTCTGGCATCGGGATCCTTATTACAGATTCTATTTCATAGTAAGTAAGTAAAGTAAACAACCATTTCAGGGTGGATTCTCGTCCGACTGCCATTCCTGGCGTCGCGGACGTCATCAGCTGTCTTCCTAAGGGAAGATCAGAATTTGTTCTGATGATTTCGCTCATGGCTTCCCATTGGCCTCACCGCCCTGGGTTGGAACGAGGGGAACTGCGACCGACTCGCCCCGAAAATATCCCGCGTAGGCGGGCTTCGAACTCACGGCCCTTGCAACCGGTTCGAATCCCGTCTCCACAGACATACGCCTTAGCGTATACTACTATTTCATAGTAGAGTGTAGCAGTAGTTTCATACAATCTAGGGATAGGTATCGATACTCGATATTTCAAAATATCGATACTTTTGTACCGATACTCGATATTTGAGTATCGATACTGCACTATCCGATATTTTTGGATATCGATACTTTGGATCCGATATTTCTAAATATCGAACATCGATACAGTTCTCGCGGAAAATTCAACTTAATGGCTAAAAAATGAAGGTAGAGAGGCTTTTGGGTCATTACTCCTTGGTTGCACAAATGAAGTTTATATCATGGAGAAAATCACTCTGGATGGTCTCTTGAAAGTGAAAAATTAATAAACATTGTTTTTAATAAACATTTTTAATAAACATTAATAAACATTTTTTCTTGAGAATATTGGATAATATTGATAGTTTGTGACACTAAAGTATCGATACTCGATATTTTAAAATATCGATACTCATGCCCAACGATACTTGGGATATTGATACTCGGATACGATACAGTATCGATAAAAAATATCGATACTTTTATAACGATACTTTTCTCTAATACACTCACTAGAATGGCTTATTACCGAACAGTCGAAAGCGCCTGTCACATCGACAGAAGCGGTTTCGACACTGCAAGGGTAGGTCGGACTCTAGATGATTTCAACTGACCTGATTAAAAATGACCCGGTCCTCCAGGTTGGGGGTTCGGCGTAGGGCTTACAACCCACAAAAACTAAATTGTTACGAATCCCGAATAATAAACAAAAAGAAAAGGACATCGGGAAGCCAGGGGCCACACCGGCCTGTAGAGCTAGGCAGTAAGTAAGCATTTCACAGCGTTACCAACCCTACAGGTTTTCTCGTAGAACTACGGGTCTACGGGAACGTAGATGAAATCTACGGGTTTTGTTTTTTTTTTTTTTGCAAATAATGGCTGAAAGCCGATTTATTGTAATTAATTTATATTCTTCAATTACAATTGAATCACTTCAAATCAATTTTTTGATTTCTCTTCTTCAACCGACCAAATAATATACTCAGGAAACGCTGATTTTCCAAGTTTGGTGATTTGGCTGTTTGAGGTCGCTAGACAAACCCACTAATAACTTCACAGCTTCTGATAAGCTTTATCAAGTTTGTATAAAAGGATTGAAGATTGTAAAACCATTTTGAAAAAGTCAATGTTTCGTATAAAATTCTGTGATTTGATTCTATTCACTAATATTTACCCACCTGAACTAACGAATGATCTAGTTTTAAGTTGTAAAAACTTAAATTGTCAATGTAAGATTTTAAGGATTGAAGATTGTGAAACCATTTTTAAAAAGTCAATGTTTCGTTTAAAATTCTAAGATTTGATTCTATTCACTAGTCGAATTTTTTCAAACTGCAATAAGGAAAAAAGATTGGTACCATTATTTTCTGTGATTCCCACTCAAACCTCTTCATTATTTACGATAGGTACTCCTATTTTGTTGTTTGAGACATGGTTAGTAGGTGTATGACTGAGTTGTAGGTAGGTACTTACCTAGTTCTAGGTGCAATGGCTGTTACCTGAATAAAATATTCTAAAATATTTGGAAAAGCTCTTCTCAATTTAATTCAATGATCCCAGAAGGTATGGCATTTTTTATAGACCACGTGTGTGTGTGTATGTGAGTGTAGATTCCTACAGGAATACCTTACGGGATTTGAGACATAAATCTACGGGTTTTTAGGACTCCGACCTACGGGTGTTTGACACAATCGGGTTGGTATCACTGATATTTCGTAGTAGCAGATTTTTCTTACGCGCGCCTCTCAAATATAATATGATATCTAATTATTTAGCAAGTCGAATACAGGAGGCGAGGTCGAGTTAGTCAATGGTCCTCTTTATATCGCCTGGTTATGATGGATTATCCAATAAGGTACATAAACAATTATTGTATTCTTATGATCAGCGGACCAAACCCCATGTATTTTCATTAATTTTTCTCTCCCTTCAAACAAGGAAAAAATTTATCATGTTGCTCCCAATACCTTAACTATATCCAGTAACATAATATATTTAAGATATTTTAGTAAATCAAGTTAAGATATCAACTGACCATCTCACCATTAACCTTTGAGCACCATTTGAGCACACACCGATGGGCGCAAGGCGGCATTTTGGCCGCCTTCGAATATGTAATAGTTTTAGTGTATAATTGCATGTTTACACCATTCATCACTGGGTTTCTCATTAGGGAAACACAAATAAGGTACACAACCATGAATATTAGGTAAAAGAAATAAATTTTATTGAAAATAATTTCAACTAGGTGGGTATAAATAGAAACGTGGGTAATTTGAAAATATGACCAAATCAGACTAAAAAAGTAGGTACCGTAAAACCGTCAAACTTTACCCCACCAGGGGTAACTTCACCCCAAAAAGTGAGAATCTTCAATTGTGACGTAAGCGTGGTAGAACTTAGATAAAAGTTAGCTATTGTGTTTTCGTTATTCTCCACATCCCAGAGAATCGATGCGGCTTGCAATGGCGCCTTTATCCATGTTATCAGCTGTTATCAGTCATTGTTTCCTGTTCAGCTGTTTTTGTCCTGTTTCTTGTGCTCCAAAATTTCTTCCATATCAGGTGTTTGGAGTGGATTTGCCAGGCAAGCCCTCATCATATCACTTTCAATATCTTATTTTGAACAAAATACACTAATCAAATTCTCAAGAAAGTGTTTTCTTAGTTATGCATTTGTTTACCAAAAATTTGATGGTAACTTTACTCCAAAAACCGGGTATCTTTACTCCACTATAAAGGTTGGGATAAAGGTAGCCTCACTCATATTTTTCTTATTTAATCTCGAAAAACATTTGAGTTTTACAATTTTCGCAGTGTTGAATGTAAGGTTTCTAGTGTATCTCATGTCAGAAGTTAGAGATGGGGAGAAGAAATGAGAAAAAGCTTGGTACGCGCCCCTACCGAAACTTTACAACTGAACACCTGCATTATGATATGAACTTAAACGTGCTTTGGTCTCATAAGTTGTGATTTACAATATTATTTACTCTTGGGTTAATTTTGAAATTTACCATTGCAATTCATTTGAAAGTTATCGAATGTGAAACAGACTTTTTCTGTGATTTTGTTAAGTCATTCGTTTATCGTTTATTGTCCTTTAATATTTCTTTACTTGTAGAAAGTTTTGCTCGATTACCTACATAAGGTAACTATACTGGAAGACTGAAATTGTGATCTCTTAACCAGAAATATTGCATTTCAAGCAAATTCGTTGAAATAAATGATCATTAGAATTTATATTTTTCTTAAGTATAACTTGTATATTTCAAGCCAAAAAGTTCGATTTTTCAGAATATATTTTATAATAATATTATACATACTTGATATTATCAAGTATTTCTGGGGTAATGAATTCAATCCCGACTAGTAACATTGCACCACTGCCTGTTTCTGTAGCGATAACCGTGAGTTTTTCGGAGTGGAGTAAAGATAGACGCACTTCACTTAGACTTTACTAATTTTAAACATTTAAACAATTAAATAGAGGAGTTACAATTATCTGATCAATGAGCTCGACCACTCAAAATGTTCAGGAAGCCCTGAAGATCAATTCACTTATTAAAAAAAATCAATTTAACCCATTTCGAGTGGGAGAAATTGTATTTGGAAATGTTTTGGAGTAAATCTTGGGGTAAAGTTTGACGGTTTTACGGTATTCAGACTTTCTTCCAGTAACACAGCATGAACTTTTATAATGCAATATCACAATATAATATTGGTAACACAATAAAGTGAGTTTATAGTGTACTTGAGCATATACCTAACCATATTCACTTTTCCAAAAAATTCGACATCGTCAACTTTCACATTGATTTACGAGCGTCGTTCGAGAATCTGACGTAGCTTCTGCCTGCCATCTGGTGTCTTATGTTGTAATTAGAGAATACCTGAGCGTTCAGTTTCGCTGTGAATTGCTTTTGTCTATGCAAGATCGTTTTTAGTGAAAAGGCGGCCAAATAGCCGCCCAAGCGCCCGCCCGAAGGTTAATAACCCATATGTATATGTGTTATTACATAGGTATACCTATGTTTGCCTGATAATTTCTTCCTGGTAAAATGTGAAGACTCATTCTCGAAACAGATAACGTCCACGAGACAATCACATTGGTTCTTCCGACTGAAAATTGGTTATAAGAAGTCCTGAGGCAAAGCCTTACGGTCTCCCCACTGGTTGCAAGCAACCAGAGTGAGTAGACACCGGAGAGTCTCACTCAATCAGTGTCCTTGCAACTACAAGTCCCTGTTGTAACCTGAAGGTCGAGGCGCAAGTTTTAGCTCACGGGATTTCAAATAATTGGGGGATCTATTATGGATGACAATAACCTACAAAGTCTTGTCGAGTGGTGCCTCAGCCTATGATTACTTCTCCTGACAGCACCCCTACTGAGAAGGGCCTCCTCTAGGAAATGTATTCCATCGGAATACATCCTAATCTTCATGGGGCAGAGCTTTAAATTTATATGCTTTAAATTTTTTTAAATCGGTCCAGCAATTTGAAGTTGCGTACAATAGGTACGTAGTATGACGGTGGAGGGACTAAAGAAAATTCCATTAACAGAGTTCCAAAGCTGTTTTGAACGACGAACAAGTCTGTTGCAGTCTGTGGCAATTACTTTGAAGGAGAGCAAAATTTGGTGTAAAAATATTTTTAAATAAAATGTACTCGTAACATGGAGTTTACCCTGCTAGATGAACTTCGTCCTTCTATTTTAATGGCGACAGTTGATGTGGTTCCTGACAATAGGTTAGATTTCGTGTACACTCCAATGACGACTGGGTACGTATCCCACATACGAGTGTCCTGCATCAGAATGAGGATATCCTGCAACCACGATGCACCGTGAGAGTTTTGTTTGTTGAGACATTTTGTCGTGATAGCTCAACAACAAAAACAAGTTTTGTTTCGTTTTATAGTTAGACATATCGTTCGATTTCGAATTTTAAATTCTATCGACCGTAAATTAGGGAGGAGAGGATTTCGGAACCGTGTTTGTATATAGATGAAGGGTTCTGTAAGCAGTTAGTCTAAAGGAAAAGTTTTGAGGGCATTCTCCTGCCCCTTCGTAGGACCCTATTCTTCCTCAAGTTTGGGGACGGTTAGTTATTTTGTGGTGACACGGTCATTTACAGATGAGCACTCTACTCAGTTCTAAAACTGCAAAAAATTAGAAGGTCAGATAAATGAGCATACTTTTTTTCGGCGTTTCATGTCCGCGTAAATCATGGCAAGAGTCAAGGAAACCAAAATTCCCAACAAGATGAGAGGTATGCTGAATCGGGTGGTGGTAATTTGACTGTCGTAAACCACCTCAATCGGGCTCATCATAACGGTGACGAACCTGATAGGAGTTGCTCGCCCTATAATGATCCCAAACTCGTCGCAGACACACTCAACAGTCAACGATAGTCCCAACTGCTTACCCTGAAAGAAAAATAATATATTTCTAGTGGATTCAACTATTGGCTATAACCATCAATCCTTTTACAATAATCATCAAACTTTTCGCCAATATAGTGAAACCTTCCACCAAATTTTGGTTTAATATTTTCAATAATAAACCTTTGGAATCGACCAAGAAAAAAAATTTTTAACACCCCCTCAAAATTTGATGGTTTACGTTTCAAGTTACGTAGAATCCAAAAATTTGGCCGTCCGTCCGCCGTACGCGGCACTTTTGCCACTTAGCATTGACCGATTTTGATGGAATTTGGTATGTAGGCTCCATTTGGGGTCTAGTTGTGTCCCGAAGATTTTGGTCACTTCTAAGGGTTCCAAAATCAATTTTGAAAACGTCCTAACTCAAAAAATTTTGATATAAAGGTATTTTTTCCTTTAATTTAAGATTCTATAGAATTTTTAGAGACCACCCGGAGCTCTGTAGGACAAACCGTTCGCTCACTACGAGAATTTATTAGCGAAAAAATTAGATTGAAGAAAGAAACATAGAGATAGTTATTCCCTTCTGAAATGAAAAAATCAGAATAGGCATAACTTCTTTGTGTGGTGAAAAATTTCAAAAGACTCCCCCCTTCAGTGAAAATTAGTTGACGTCAATACCTTCCAAGTGATCAGTAGAATGATCAGATTATAGTTTATCTGTGTCCTAAACAGCCTTGAAATCCGCTAGAAATTCCAATGTCAAAAATAACGTCTCAATCACTTAAACACTTTCACCGCTTTTCAACTTAAAAATTTTTAATTTTGAAATAAGTAATGGTTATTAAAAAAATAAGACTTATCAAGAATTTTACGTTGGCGCTCGCACAGTGGCTACCATTGAACTGATCATGGTGGGTCTCATAAGGAACGATCGAGTGGAAATTTCATCGAATTCGGATGGAATAAGTGGAAGCTACAGTTACAAGGGTTTTTACTATCCACAGCAGACAGATATGGAACAAAAATTCTTCAGGAAGGTCTAAAACGTAAAACGAGAGTGGAAATTTCGATTTTGGTTAACATTTTTTTTCAACCTTGAAAAGTGAAAATAATGCTATAGTCCAGGGCGCACAACAACATTGCAACAACAATTGTAATAAGAACCACGTATTGTTAATAATATTAACATATAATTCAACTCCAACGTTGAATGAGTCATATGTAGGTAGGCTTAGAAAAGTCCGAGGATGGGGTGCCAAGAGAACAAGGATGATGACGCATTTCATACATTCTTTGAATGCACGCGATGGACAGAAGAGAGGAACTGCCTATGGGAGAAGTTGCATCTTGCAGCACAGGACACAACCCCAGAGGCGGCCATAGGAAAGATGCTGGAGAGCGAGAAAAACTGGACCACTGTGGAAAATTATGAGGAAAAAATCATGAACAAAAAACACCCTTCAAGAGCGGGAGAGGCAGCGAAGGGGATTCATGGACTGGCCCCTAGCAAAGAACTAAGATGACTCCCAGGACTCAGCTTGAAGTAATGTGTTGAACAGTTCCAGGCTGAGATCCAACGTGGAAAAAGGAGGATAGGTTTTAATGGGTTTGAATCTCACATAACCCGTGCGAGCGGTTATCACCGTTTACAAACCATGGAGTACATTCGTGAAATTTCTTAGGACATTTTTGAACTTTTTCAATTATTTCAGTGCTTAGGTTGTAGGTTGGGATTTGTAAAAGCTATTTTACAAATTTTAAACCGGGTTACTGAGGGAATTGTGGAGGTTGATGGTGAAAGCTTTGGTCTGCACAAAACCAGTTTACCAGGAAAGGGAATGGTGTCTGATCAGCACAAAACCAGGTTGTCAGATGATATGAAGAAAGTAGTCCCTAAAGATTTGCCATGAGATGGTTGAGAGTTGAGAGCGAAGTGATGATGCGATTTGAGCTTGTAGAATGGATGAATGGAGGTCGACCCTCGACGTCCTTTTATACGTTATTCCATTCTCGAGTGGGAGAATATCTAATATTTAATTATTTTCAGCGTCGCGTCGGTAAGGCCGACCGAAAAGAGGCCACCTGCACGTCAAGTGAACATCTGTGTGCCATAAAATGTTTTATTTGGAAAATACAACTATGTTAAGATTCACAACAAACGCCTTGGGATGTTCCACAGGATATTCCCAAAAATTTTTTCAAATTTTGAGACCAAGATGGATGATTTTATCATTACCTACGGCGCAATCAAGTTTATCTTACCTTACAAGTTTTTTCTCCACTCTTCATGTCTATATCTTGTAACCAGCATATGTTGACAGTGTTCCTCACTCCTATCACTATCTTTACCTCTTCGGGTACCTGCGGAGAGTTCAAATTATAAGAAAGAGAGAAGTTTATAGAATAATGAATTTGAGAAGTTGAAATCATGGCCAATATATGGGGGAAGGACCATACCCAGTCCCAGTCATGCTGCATGAGTTAATAAGATAATTTTCAGAAAAACATTTCAATTTAATTTCACTCTTTCTTCAACTGAATAATGCACAGTTTTTGGGATGTAACGATTAAAAAGTACTTACAAATTGACATGATTCAACATCATGAATTGAATGATCATCATTATCTTGAAGTCTTGCAAATTGGTTTAGCGAAGTTTTGGCTTCATCAACTTCATGAGAGCATCCTTCGAACGTACTACTTACCTAGTTTTTTTGATAGATTGTGCCAGACCCACAAAGGCATTCACTTATTTTGATTCCGTCTACAATGGATTCGAGCGTGATTTTTTTTCAGTTGTGTATTATTCTGTTCCACTCCATATCAACTGTTTAAAGATGGTCAGTCTTTCTGAAGGACCCTAATACTTCTCAAAACATCCTGGCCAACAAATCCAGCTATCTTTTTTACCATGGAACACGTTTTTGCCACCATAAACCCGGCCAAAATCGAAATTACGTAACGCGAGACCGATAAACAAATTGAGACACATGCATGTGTTGGACATGCCTATGCTTTAGACTAAATTTGTTCTTTATTATTGACATTTGGCAATATCTAGAATCGCCTTATTTGACCTCACGCGACCTCATTCATAACTGAATGTTGTAATTCAGTAATACTTGCGTCTCGCCGCCGAAAGACGAGCAGCCGGTGCTGCGGTCTAGCGGCAGTTGTGAAAAGTACGCTGTACCTCGGTTTTACCGCTCATTCCAACATTATTATTCATTTAAAAATTTGACGGTTCTACTTTCCTGCCTTATTAAATTTATTGTAAGGAGGAGAAAACTGTTATTGAATTTATGAGTGACGAATCAAGCAGAATGGATTACTATCGTGGAGATTACCGCCTGTGGAACTTTTTTACGAACGTACCTATTGCTAGGAAAATTTCGCCCAGAACGGTTGCAATTTTTTGATTCGCAGCTTCTTGGGCAAATTTTTACTGTAAAAGAACACACAAAAAACCCAGAAACAGCCGGATAGGGATACAAATAGGAATTTTTCATACTTGTGAAAATTCTAAGTACAGGAATATAGTTTGTCTATTAAAACGCTGAAAATTATTACACAATGGTTTATTATTTTTCTATATTGATCACTCGTCTGCAAAACCATCCAACATGAAGAAAAACATCGATCGCATTTCAGTCAGCTAAAACTTGAACGGAGATTAGGCCTCTTTTGCGATTCACACTCGTGTTTCTGATTTATCGTACGTCCAACCCTTAAATTCTCGTAGGGAACGAACGGTTTGTCCTACAGAGCTCCGCATGGTTTTCAAAAAATTCTAAAAATTCTATAGAATCTCAAATTGAAGGAAAAACAATACCTACCTTTATATCAAAATTTTTTTGTTAGGGCGTTTTCAAAATTTTAAAATTCATTTTTGAACCCTTAGAAGTGACCTACATCAACCAAAATCTTCGGGGCACAACTAGACCCCAAATGGAGCCTACATACCAAATTTCATCAAAATCGGTCAATGCTAAGTGGGGAAAGTGCCGCGTAGGGCGGACGGACGGCCAAATTTTTATTCGATTTTTGGATTCTACGTATCTTGAAACGTACACCATCACATTTTGAGGAGTGTTAAAAATTGTTTTTCTTGGTCGATTCTAAAGGTTCATAGTTGAAAATAATAAACCAACATTATTGAAAATAATAAACCAAAAAGTTGGGATTAATATCAGAGAGAAAGGAAATTTAGTTAGGTAGGTACTTATAGTAGAATCGTGGAGGTTTGAAATTTGTGCGAATCGAATAATTACGGCCGACTAGTGCGAAATTTTCCGAACAATACGTTCGTATAAAGTTCCGCAGGCGGTAATCTCCACTATAATAATCCATTCTGCTTGATTCGTCGCTCCAAAACACGAAAATTCAATTGCAAGTTTCTTCTCCTCACAATTTACTGAGGCAGGAAAGTAGAACCGTCAAATTTTGAAATGAGTGGTAAAAACGAGGTACAGCGTACTTTCTAAAAATGCCGCTAGACCGCAGCAACGGGTGCTCGTCTTTCGGCGGCGAGACGCAAGTGTACCTGCATAGTCTGGCATAAATTTCAGCAATAAATGCACAAGAGTTTGTACTTACGGAATCGGCTAATAATAATCCAACGTAGAAGTACCGAGGTATTGTTAGACTCGGAGGCTCTGGTTTCACGACATGTGCGTTGACATAGTAGTTCAATTCTTTACTGAACTTTGGTTTTGATGGCGTAACATTTGCAACATCACCGTAGTCGGGTAGTTCACGAAAATTAATCTTCATCTAAAAGAAAGATGAATGCGAGTGGGCAGTTAATTATGAGCGTTCACCTCTTGAATGTGCCTGAAGAAATCATTTCAGGATTCTAACTTTAACACAGTGGGATGAAATTTGATGCTAGAGGAACTATTCATCTGTTCATAGGCTTTTCTTCTCATCTTGAAATGATAAATTATGAGTAAAACCTCCAAAATGAATCAATAAAAAACATATTCGATAACAGTGAAATCAGTATTTTTCTTTCGATATTCTATCGATATCACTGATATTGATGAAAAAAAGATTTAAAAAAAAAACGTAAGGTCAAAAATGTCTGAAGAAAGGATTTACCCTTTTATTTTTATTTCTTATGATTATGTTCATTTTTTGAAAAGTATAAGAGTAGTTATGAATAAAATGCTTGCATACGAGTCTGCAATACATTGGGACATTTTCATGTCAACCACTACACAACAAGGTAGTGAAGTAAGGTTGTTAGTTCGTGTACCCAAGCATCAAAATAAGAAAACAGTTGATTGACGCAACACATTGAGTCTATTTTATTTATTGGTCGCGTGAACAAGTTTTCGTGGCGTTTTTTCAGTTTATGTGCCAAAGCAAAATTCACTTAGAAACTCACTACTCTCATAGGAAAAATGTTTAAATAAATTTTAGCAATTTAAATTGCTAAAAGGGGAATTTTTTGCCATAAATGGATCATAGACTTAAGTCACAAATCAATAAATGTGGCTACGGCTGTGACGACTTCGGCCACGTCCATTCCTTCGCAAAAACTAGTCTCGATTTTTTACCCGTCTAGAGTACTCGTCAATGGTCGGGTCTACTCGCTATTCGGCCAACTCCGCAAGTGTGACCAGAGTATACCGAAGGACGAAAATTCGGCACTGGGCGAGTATACACGAGTATACTCGGTGCTTGGCGAGTGTTTGGTACTCGCCGAGTAGGATGTGATCCGCACCTTAACTCAACAGAAATAGTTCACAGGGCCATAGTCAGTTCTACGGGCGTATCTCCATACGTCTCAAAAAAGAGATCTAAATCGGACGAGAATTCTAGATTCACAATGTTTAAGGGAAGAAGTTCCATATCGCAATCTCACTTTCAATGGTATTTTATCCACCGTGAGTATTCGCAGGTCCCATATTTCAAAGTCATTAGGTAGAATCACTTTGAACACGGCAAAGTATTTGTATCTGTCAGCGTAATTTGACGGTCGTAATATTGTGGCGTACGTGAGTTGTTGTTTGTCGCTCAAACTCGCTTGAACTCCTCCGAGTAGGATCTGCACAGTCAAAAATATGCAATTAGTTGGAGAAAGGAGAAGGGAAATTAACTATGTTGCTTTGAACAGAAAACAACGAAGACTTCGCCAAGTCACCACGTGCAACCGTAATAATGTCAAAAGCGAACATTATGTTGTGAAAACTCTGAAAATATTTACGCGATATTGATAGCAAACTTCATGAACTTTCACTCGAACCAGCAGGTATTCATCCAGGTATTTTAGTTCGTTATAATTAGTTAGTTCGTATATAACTGAAAAAACTTTCTTCATTTTCATGATCTACGATCGTATGTATTTTATTCTGCTGACGAAATAATGATAAGAGGTATTCCAGATGGTGACTCGTTTTACACCAAAACGTTCATTACATAAGTACCAACAGGTAATTTAATATATTTATAAAATACTATGTGATCCCTGAGATATCATTTATGTCTATAATTAAAATCTCGAAGTACCTAGATTCGAAGGAGGAACAAAAATCATAATATTCATACCGGAAGTGTGATGCTGTACTCAGCGTTCGCTGGTAGCCGAGTGTAAGACTTTGAACTGTTGGTCATGTAGATTATGAGCGTTGGTGTGACACTCTCATCGCGCTTCCTGTTGCCCACTAGAACAACCTGAAAATCGGGTAAATTTTTTTTTTTTTTTTTTCAAACAAAGCACTTTTTGTGTTGCAAACATAATTTATTTCCCAATGTATTTCCTATGAGTAAATAAAAATTGATTCAAGTATTGATTGATGAAGAGTACCTACACTGATCACCTGGGCTAAATTTGTGAACAAAAGTATTATCTAAATTTGCTCTTTTTGGTCCGGACTATCTGAGATTTCTTTGGGCTACTCAGTACTAATGGCACGTAGAGCTCCTTGTTGAACAGCTGGATAAGATTAATAATTATTTAAGAATTATTTTACGGCATTGGTCCCATGAACATGAAGTTTCTCAGGGACTGTTCTACAAGGGACTGTCCTAAGTTGTTGAACATGATTGACCAGTTTATTTTACCAAATTTAGTGACCGAAATCGAGTGACTAGCTGAGAGATCACCCAAGTGAGCTGCAACTTGCAAGCAAGCGCTATGAAGCAGAGTTCTCTGGAATTCCTGAATAACACGACGCAAAGAAGGTAAACCAATCAGTGTTTGAGCTGAATGAAAACTTTTATTTTCACCTGCCTCATGGACCCCTCCCTTTTCATTATCCATAAATGAATGGAAATCCGAGGCAAAAACACTTCAAAATTTACACTACTTGTTTATTGTTTTTCAGTAAGGATTACAGAAATCGTCTGAAAATGAACTCGACTTTTCTGTCAATTGTACCTACCTAAAATATTATTGCGCCAGGTGAACAATCAAGTTAATCTTGACAGAAAGTACCCACCAGTAAAACATCGTTATCCCAGAGCTGTGGGGGCCTGCAATGCGAATTCTAATTCTCGGTTGTTAAGTAAGCACAGGAGTAAGTGACATGAAATTCTATTCGAAGAAACGAAGAAATAACACATTATTCAGCTGAAATTTGGCTCACTTCAGTCAGCCAAATCAGTGAATGTCAATGTGAGTTTCACACTCCTGTTTCTGATTCATCATTCGTCCAACCCACTGAGTATCGGAGCGATAACCAATTCCAAAGAATCTTCCTTCAACGGCCCACTTTTACAAGAGAACTTCTACTAGAACCTTCTAAGGACCAGCGGTAGGTGAGGGAGGAAGGGGATGATGATGGGCCGGTCCTCTGATGACTCTGATAAGCAATGATTGATCATCTGGGTGGCCTCATTCGTTTCTAAAAATTTACCACTATCTCGAATTGATGAAAAACCGTCATGGAACATTCAATTATCAGGTAATTAATTATCCTCATTAAGCAAACGGTTGATCGCACAGCTCTGGGAAGGCTAATTCGATTCCAAACAATACAAGGTTTTCAAGTTTTCAAGCAAGTATTTCAAAGAAATATCAACCTTCACTTTCCTTCCCTTAGAAGTTACTGACTATAAACAAACGATCGGTGAACAATTTGACTCTAAATGAAGCCTCTACATCGCATTGCTTCAAGATCTGACCATAAGAACTAGGCAAAGTGACTGAAATTTTTTATTGGATTTTTGATTCCATTATCGAAATTAATAAACCAAAACCACCAAAGTCCAAAAAATTATATTTCTATCTTCTTCACGCTTTGCTCCAGAACTCGACTTTATCATGTTAGGTGTCCCTACATCGTGGATGTTTTGAGTTTCCGGTGTAATCTATTGCCAAATCTTGAATGAAAACTTACGACCAAACCCAATTCTCTTCCAGTCAAGTCGGTAACTCTTATGAGAGGTGGAAGATCTATTTTTGCTAGGCCAACCCACGTTTCGTTGGGGTTTACGGGACCAAATATGAAATCACACTCGTTGTCACCAGTATTACTTTTGTTGAATGCTGCAATCAACCCTTGGTAGGTGGTTCTCTGTTGATATAAAACATAATAGTCAATATTCAGTAAAATCCCATTTTAATTCATTTTGATTGTAAATCTTATTATTCAATCACCACATTAACTATCATTTTGGGCTGTATGCCCAACCCAGAAGCTGGCCAAAAGAGGAAAAATCGGACTTTTTTTCGTACAGTTTAGTAATCATAACGAGTCCAGGTACCTACTCCAATTTTTTTAATATCAGGTAGAGTAATGAAGATATGTAGAACTCACAGTCATCCAAACTCTAGTGTGGGTGGACCCAATGTTTCTAATCCCATAGAATAACTTGGAATAAAAGTAAGCCGCTTTCACAAACAAACTCATAGATTCCATAGATGTTTTTTCTGTAGACCTCCTCTGAAAATTGAAAAGCGTAATCTTATTTGCGAAGAAACGAATACAAAAGATGTTGTATTAGTCAAGATCTGCACAGGTATCTTCTACAACATACGATAACTTATTGTGAGTACAGAAGTCAGTGATTCCGTTTTCCGCCAATTTCCATCTTATCTAAGAGCGACTTACAGTAGTTATCTTGTTTTTCAATTCTCTTTGAGCAATTGAGGCTCCTGGAGTATTATTTATTTTTAACCCTAATTGGACCATGGTGTCAGTAGTGTTACCAAAAACATCTTAGGAATTCCACAGCTTTCCCAAGGTGTCACCAGATTAACTAGATTCAAATTGCAATTTGGACAGAGCTGAATTTTGTACCATTTTTTGTAAATTTATTAAACGTACCGTAGGTATTTTTTAAACAAAATTTTAAACGTAACGTAGGTGTTTTTTGTAAGTAATGACACAATTTTGAGAATTTTTCTAGGTTTTTTTTGGACATTTTTATCTTAACTCTATTTTGAGACTTTCAATTGCCCAAAAAAATTCTTCTGTCTGTTCATTTAAATTTTCAATTAAATTTTGGTTACTTCGGAGACACCTTGGGACAGCTGTTGAGTTCCTGAGATGTTTCCGGGGTCACTAGTGATACCATGGTCCAATTAGGGTTAATGTCTGCCAAGTGGGTGAGGCACATAGCTTCTTCGTATACGTAACTGCCTCGTATAGATAACCCGAAGCATAGTAGTTAATATCAAAACATCAATCTTTAAATAGGTACCTTGCACTCATAAGGAACTATCTACACTGCAACCCGCACAATCCCTGAAATTTTCAACTAAATCGGATGAAAAATGTAGGTGTTATGGCTGCTACAAGGATATCACACGTTTGCGCATGCGCAGTGGCTACAGTCAATTTGGGGGCCATGAATTTCATAGGGGACCATCTACACACCAATTCGTGCAATCCCTGAAAATTTCTTTGAAATCGGATGGAAAATATAGAAGTCATGGCTGTTACTAGGAATTCGCGTCTGCGCATATGCAGGAGCTACTATCAGTCCGAAAGTAATGATTTTCATAGGGAACCGTCTACACGCTAACTTGCACAATCCCTGAAAATTTCATCGAAACCGGGCAATAACATAAAACGCGAGAGGAGATTTTGATTTAGGGGAACATTTTTTATCAACCTTGAAAAGTGAAAACAAAGCTTCCGCTACCTCGGTAGACTCGAAAGCAATAGAACCCAAACATCCTATCGAATTCGGCCAAATTTGACTGAGAAAAATTAAACACTATTAATGGCAAATCGATTACGGGCCCTTCCCAAAAACGCTGCAAATTATTACACAATGGTTTATTATTTTCTCTATTGATCACTTGTCTGCAAAGCCACCAACCATCCAACATGAAGAAAAAACTTCGTTCGCATTTCGGTCAGCTAAAACTTAACGGATATTAGGCCTCTTTTGAGATTCACACTCGTGTTTCTGATTTATCGTACGTCCAACCCTTAACTTCTTCTAGGGAGTGAACAGTTTGTCCTACAGAGCTCCGCGTAGTCTCTAAAAATTCTATAAAATCTTAAATTGAAGGAAAACAATACCTTTATATCGAAATTTTTTGAGTTAGGGCGTTTTCAAAATTTCAAAATTTATTTTTGAACCTACATCAACCAAAATCTTCGGGGCACAATTAGACCCCAAATGGAGCTCTAAATTTTAGGGATTGTGCTTTGGCGTGTAGATGGTCTCCGAATAAAAAATCATCGCTCCCGGACTGGTAGTAGCCAGTGCTCAAATTTAAAAGTGCAGAACTTGAATTTCCTCGTAATTGTCACATTTTCAATATTTTCTCCCTGAATTCCGTGAAATCTTCGGAGATTGTGCGGGTTGACGTGTAGACGGTCCCCTGTTAGGGTAGTGCAAGGTACTTAGAGATTGATGTTTTGTGATAAGTAAGCTACATATCAACGGATCATCTATGCAATCGGGTATACGATAGAGGAAGCTATGTGCCACACCAACTTGGCAGACTTTTTTTTCAACTCACTAGCCTCAATAGTGTTGAGATTATAATACCAACTCAAAGTAATTACGTATCCCTCTACTCACCATAATCTGAAACTGAGCATCCAAAATAGGATCATGAGCCGGCAAAAGCAACAAAATATCAGCTATGGTGTCGATAACGTTAACATGCAAATGCGCCAAATTCCAGCATTTTATTATGCCACTGAAAGTCCAACAAGAGTATAAGTGGTGGAATAGTTGTGGAAGTGTCCATAAATTACTGAAATGAGTTATTCTATCTCTGTAGCACTTAAAGGATCATTAACCGGTCAATCTCCAAAATTTACCTCCAAGTATGGAACATTGAGTATTTATTTTCTGCTTAATAATGTCTTTATTATTCTGATTGTAATGAAAAGAATTCACAAAGAAAGCAGTTTTACGTTTGTAGATACGAAGTAGAAAAACCTAGATCAAAATCATGGGGGATGGTGATGGTTCTCGCGTGTACCATAGGTCAGTGAAATTCGTTCCTCAGGCTCATCGATGTGGTAAAGACTGAGAGAGCCGTTCCCAAGCTTCTGTTTTGAGAGAGTGAAATTTAGAACAGCTTGAGGATGATTATTTCAGTAGTCTCAGTCCAGTAACATACTCACATCAGTGGCTGCTCTTGGAGACTAACCATGGATATGCGCCGTGAAGGGTCCTCAGAGAATCTTCGTAAGAGCTCTCCAGGTCGTTTTTTGATCAAAATCTAGTCCATCTGGACCAAATAATGTGATGTACTTTTGCTAGCTTTGTTCAATCACATTCGCAGTTCTAAATATCTTTAAATTCAGGTCTTCTCACCCCTAGGTGAGATATCAGTCTCTGATTGATTCTGCAAAACCCACTCAAATATTTACTTGTCCTTCTTCAAAAAATTCCCAAAATTTATCCATAGGGAATGCACTAGGATAGCACTCTGTCAGAGAAGCTGTATCAACCTTCTCCTCCTTAGTAAATCCAACCTGGAGCTTCCGCCTGGTTTCCTTCTCATTCCAGCTTGCCGAAGTTTCGCTCTGACACCATTTGAAGCGCTGCTGCCAATGTGCCCAATCCGTATCAAAGTAAGGAGCCTGTCTTGCCTGAGCCACCACTGACAAACGTGGGCCCGTGCATCACGAAATTCGATTCCAGGTGCGAATCGACGGTTCCCTCGATTGCAAATCAGTAAGGCCCACATTTCTAAAAATCGCATGACGTCATGTCCCCACCACACCAAAATTGCCGTTTCCTTATCAGTAGGATTCCATCCCCAATCATCGAGCAGAAAAAATTTGAAAAAGGGGAAAAATTGTCCCCCAAAATTAAAAAATACAGCAATTATTGGATATCCACAATACAGAACAATACGCCCCCAAACAAACAAAATCATCGTTGTGTACATCAGAGCGTTTTTGTTGCAGTGCTTCCCAAAATCAGTGACGATAGAGTACTTCGGTCCAAGTGAACCAGCTGCCTTTGGGGAACAGTGGGTAGCTGCCACGAAGAATACCTTGGAAGAATCTCCAAGAACTACCAGGACCTGAAGAGGATTGACAGGTCAGTCTTAGTATCAAACCTTTGCT
Organism: Apolygus lucorum; assembly: GCA_009739505.2. Classification (NCBI taxonomy): domain Eukaryota; kingdom Metazoa; phylum Arthropoda; class Insecta; order Hemiptera; family Miridae; genus Apolygus; species Apolygus lucorum. The sequence goes on along the minus strand of CM019180.2, from coordinate 54,849,717 downwards.
TCCCATATCTACAGAACCCAACTACCGTGTTGCTGACGAGAGTCCGCGGCATCCGCGAAAATAACGTGAATTAGCGACGACGCGCGGTCAGGAGGCACTTAGGTTACAGTAATATTTTCGTTCCATATTCCATTACATTTTTTGTCCATATTTCGTTCCTATTTCAAAGCAAGTAAAACTAAATTTGAAATAAAATTCATTCTTAATATATACTTAATTCAATTTTCGTTACTCTTTCCAGAAGTCTCGGTGGTTCTGGATACTAACAGACAATTAGAGTCTGCTGGCCCCCGAAGCTACCCGAATCACTGCTTAAGCTATTTTAGGAAAATCAGACTTAGGCTGGGTGGAAAATTCGGAATTCCATGTCACGAATAGGCAGCATCTGAGCCTAACCAAACCGCCGACGCCGTTCTAATAGGGCAAAATCCTAACTGCTAGGTAGTATATAGTTTAAAAGTCAAATTATACATACTTAAGGATATCTCCATTGGTATAAACATTCAGTTTCATTTCACCAGTAATGTCGTCATGCCCATAATCCCAGGTCCATTGGATAATTTTCATAAGTAATTTCAAGGACAACGTTCTTGTGTTCACCCATGGCCGGTATACATTCCTATCAATGGTTACACTCTCCTCGTGGAGGAAATTTTTATATTCCATGTACTCTAAGAAGGGAGAGTATAAGTTTTCCTCTTTGTTGCCATGAGAAGACATGAACAGCATGGTGCATATGAATATTGCGGTCTGTACTTCATCTTGTCGCAAGTTGTCTTGCTGCAACAAACGATTCCATTAAATTTACAAGAGTAGTCATGAATTAATGAGACTCCTTATTTTCTCAGATTTAGTCCCGTTCCTCATTTCCGACTACGAGATTCATTTACAAATGCGTTTTATGGAAAACAAATGGTGATAAATGGTGATAAACTGTCCAACTCAAATGTTGATAACTGTCTTTGGGCAGTTATTATGGGATAAGTAGCAAAAACTTTGAAATTTCCGAGGCGAGTGTTTTCAGGGCTAATGGTGGCATACTCAAGCCTAAAACATTGATTCTAACGAACAACGGTAACTCAAAGATACTAAAGAGAAAAGAAACCAGTAAAATAAGGAGCACGTAGCTTCAAGGTTTTCTGTTTTTTTTTTTAACCTTGAAAAGGTTTTAGCGATGGGACCCCCCGCCGAAAAACGACAGGAAAAATCGACAGTAAAAAGCGACAGGAAAAAGCGACAGGAAAGTAGCGCTATGATTTATCATATGCTTGACGACAAATATGCTTGACATCCTCTCCTGTTGAACGCAGGAACCTGAAATTTGAGAGGGCGGGTCAATGGAGAATGCTGAAGGCGCCTGAGTGATCACTGATCAGCTGAGTGAGCTCCAAGGCCATTTTCTCTCCTTTGAACGCAGGAAGCTGAAATTTGAGAGGCAGGGTCAATGGAGAATGCTGAAGGTGCCTGAGTGGTCACTGATCAGCTGAGTGAGCTCCAAGGCCATTTCCTCTCCTGTTGAACGCAGGAACCTGAAATTTGAGAGGGCGGGTCAATGGAGAATGCTGAAGGCGCCTGAGTGATCACTGATCAGCTGAGTGATCTCCAAGGCCATTTTCTCTCCTGTTGAACGCAGGAAGCTAAAATTTGAGAGGGCGGGTCAATGGAGAATGCTGAAAGTGCCTGAGTGGTCACTGATCAGCTGAGTGAGCTTAAATATTACAGTGGAAGAAAGATAAAGAGGGAGAGGGAGCAAAAACCTTTTCAAGGTATGTCACATTTTAGCCATTAGGCTCTAAGCGGAAATCATCCGGGGGTGCACGGGGCGAAGCCCCCGCCGAGGCGCGCAGCGCCGAGTTTTTTTTTTTTTTTTGCTTATGCAGAGGCAAAAGCCCAACATGCAAAATGCCTGACATTTTCATCGTTAACAGTGTATTATTTTTCGTTTGGTACAAGATTACGCGCTAATTATTAAGTAATTGAACATTTCGATTTTCTTCGATAGTTTTTGATTTATCATGTTAAGTCTCGTAGGAAGACAATCGGGTCTCTCTCTCTCCACGGTATTGTTGCCACCAAAGTTCATCGCCCATTACCTTAGCAATCTCAGAATGAATTTCTTCGGTGATCTATTCAATCTTCCTTGTCTGATTTACGTCACTCAGAGCGCTTTTCAAGGCAGACCCGATCTGAGTATAAATAATCCAACATCCCGAATGCGAACTAATAATAAGGTCTTGTCTGAAACCCTTTTCTTCCAATCTTATTAGAACTTCACAGCGTACGTCTTTGTGTTCCTTTCGTCTGTAAGCGGTGCTCCGTTGCTAGGAGGCTCGTGGTGCAGTTGTATCTTGTCAATTGCGCTCTATTTGTTGTACTATTTATTTAGAGAATTCGGGCAACCGTTTTCCTCTCTTCTAACATCCTCTCTGTCTGAGCACAGTCATTGAAGATCGATCCTATGCTTCTAGATTTCTAAACCCTGGTGGCAAACTATCGCGCTACCAACCTATTGCTTAACATGCATTTCTACCAATTTATCTGTTTGTATTCAGTTTGTGCATAGCTGGATCCGCTTTAATAAGCTGACACTTTTTTCACAGAGCAAAACTAGACTGTGACGATAGTTCCATACCATTCTCAGCAATTCGATCTTCTTTATAAGATATAAGATAAGATTATAATAAGATATAATATAAGGTGCCTCGTCTGTATGCAGTAGTCTTCAGTTGGTTTTACAAAGTAGTTTACTCTTAATGCAGTGAACTTGGTCCCTGAGTACCTCCAGACAACTGGGACGTGGCTTCGAACAAGGCACATCCAGGCCTTTCTCATCGGACACTGTACCTCTTCTGATCTAGTTGCAGGTACATTTCAGTTTTTCCAGCGGAATACTCTTTCTGGGAAGCTCTGATGATTCCTCCACCAAACCTCCCGCCTCCCTTCACAATCCCACACATGATGCCTCCGCCTGGCACCTTACTCACCTCTCAATCCGACCCCCTACCTCATACTCGACTGGACACTCTGTTAACAAGTATACCTTTTCCTAAAAGCTATGTAGTGCAAGAGCTCTAGGATGGAAAAGTACAATCTTTCGTGTTTGTTGCCAACCACATCATCAATTTTGACATTCATCTCCGTCACTGATGAGATTTATGTCCCTATCAGATCATTGAATCAGACGCATGGGAGAGTTTTCGGTTGGACACCGTATTTCGGTATGTTATGGCGTAACGAGTACTAGTTATAGATTTTGTTCGCCGAGATGAAACAATTATTATTTGCACCAAACAACTTATTATTCTGGGAGTCCATGGATGAGTCTATCATGTTATACATTCTTGAGGTCACTATATTATCACCAAAAGCGAGGATTGCGAAAAAGCTTCAGAGCTAACTCAGCTGATTATTATTAAATAGGCTCCTTGTCAAATTTTGGCCTAGCGGGATGGCACTGATATTGTTATCAGCCTTTTTTGCATTTCTGTCTATTCACTCCCTTGGCTCAGTGATACCTGGCCCGACTCAGGTTAGTGTAGCAGACTACGGGAATTTGTTGTGATGTCGTTTACTAAGCCTCTAGGGAACTTTGGGAAACCTAGGATGAAATTCACCATGGCACACAAAAAAACAAGGGAAAAATAGTCTATAGTTTGGTCACAGCCCATCACCTCTCACAGGGCCGCCCCCTCTCCTTCCAAGTACCAGCAGCATCTTTCCTAGACGTCCCTTTCCGAGATTCCTGCCCTTCAAGAGTGACAGTGTTGTCCACAAAACAACCTAATGAAACATCAGAGCTCACACTGACGATTAAATTTGAATTAAATAACCAAAAATTACCGAAGAAAAAATAATAATATACACCACGTGGGGAAAACTGGGCCAAAAATAGTCTCAAAGCCCTTTCTTCTCTTTGCGGATCCTTCCATTTGATATCAATTGTCTCGAACTTGGACTTCGCAAGTAATTATTGAACCAACTTAAGTATAGCTCACGGTGCTTATCGGGGTACATTCAATTTCAGTACTCAGAAACACTCTTAACACCAGGGGCGTCGCGTGATAATATTCGTCAGGCAAACAGCTAGGCTGCAAATTATTACACAAAGGTTCATTTTTTTCTGTATTGATCACGTGCCAGCAAAGAACTCAGCTTTGTCATTGTCACCACCTACCAACGATGTTTTACCTTCACAATCAAGTTTATTTGGAAGAATTAAACGCTCCACACTCCACTGGAAGAAATAAAGAATTCCTTCGTTTAGAAATTTGATCACTGGTTGCTAAGGAAGCAAAACCGAGTACATCCCAAAGAAACGATCGGCGAAAGCATTTTGGTTAACTAAAATTTGAAGGGCGATCACGCCTCTTTTGCGATTCATACTTGTTTTTCTAACTTCTCGTAGGGAGCGAACAGTTTGTCTTACAAAGCTATGGGTAGTCTCATTCGATTCCGAAAATTCAATGGTACAATCTTAAATTTCTGATAAATTCGAGAGTTTTCGAGAGAGGGTGCCTTGGAAGTTTCAGCCCTTCCGTCTCACCCCTTAGAAAATACTGACATCAACCAATAGCTTTGCGGCACAACTAGACCCCAAATGGAGCCTACATACCAAATTTCATCATAATCGGTCCATGATAATTAAGGAAAGATCCGCGGACGGACGGATTTTTTTTTTAATATTCGATTTTCAAAATCTACACGCACTTATCTACCACAAACGTAAACCATCAAATTTGAGGGTGGTCAAACTTTTTTCTTGAAAATAATTAACCAAAAAGGGAGACTCTGACCTAGACCTAATAAGATGTGAAACCTTCATTCTACAATGTTTTGCAATTATTTCCTAGTGTCTATCAACAAGAAAAACGATTAGGTACAGTGAAATCGGGAACGGGACACCAGTCAACGTCATACAGCTGATATTTGCGGCGGCGGAAAAACGAACTGCTTTCCTTCTTTGAGATAATGTGGGTGGATGGATATGTTAATGTGGATATGTTATGGATATGTGGGCTAATCTCTCTGCATTCAAGGTCACGAAACAGTTTTGCGACTGTTTGCAACAGCTGATAGCGAGGTAGTGGGGGCATAGTAATACTTGACCCCGCGCTGACCCCCCGCCGATCGTCGCCTCTCACTCTAAACAGTCCCGAAAAATTCATTTTTTTGAACTGCTTGCCTTGCATCCAGCGATGCAAGGAGGACCAGCCCCCGCGCTAGTTCGCTCATCATCCGCAATCATCTACATTACCTACCTCTCCAAGTCTCTGGTGTGTTGCGGGCTAGTATCCAAGGCAAAATACGTACTTTCTTATTCCATTCTCTTATTTAATCTAAATTCCTTGATAATAATGAAATAGTCCCTAAATATTATAAAAGTTTTCCAAAATCAGCTATATATTACTTACAAAAATGGAAATATAGGAGAATCTCAACAAAAATTAATTTATTTATTTTGCATATTTGTAGTAAGGCAAACAGTGTTTGCTATGTTTGCCTGGAGGAGACGCCACTGCTTAACACTAATAAATCGTATCCGATAGAAGATAATTCGAATAATACTCACTTCCAGTACCATGTGTAGGTATGGGATTCGATCCCACTCCAAGTCTATATTATCCCAAGTAAGGAATTTTTTATCAGGATAATCAGGAGAGTCAAATTTTAAGAACTGAGAAGTCATGAGCCAGACCACGTGTTTCAATAAATCGCCAGTGTCCCCGATTTCATACTGGTACATTATATCATCATCAGTAACAATATTAACTTTATACGGCTGGAACAAAACAACATATTATTGGAAATCGTTTCCTATTTTCACGGAATAACAAAATGTTGTCAAATGTATGTTAGGCATTATGATAAAGGTAAAACATAGTGTCCCTTACTCACAGTATGATTGTATTGTATTGTATGATTGTATGATATGATTGATTGTATTGTATGATTGTATTGTATTGTCCCTTACTCACAGTATGATTGTACTCATATTGAAAATCGTATGCGTGAGAGATCATCAAAGAGATCACTACCAGGAGTGGCAACTAACAACATCAGGGTCAGGCGCGGGTCTAACCACCAAGGCCTCGATTTGGGGGTAATGATGACAAGACCAGGGGTCTATTGTATTCGGAGAAGTAGGCTGAAGGGAAAACCAAACACTTCACAATTAAAATTGTATTCATCTTGAAAAACTCAGTCCACGCACTCCTCTCTCCTCCTTGTCTCGACTAACTTCTTCCCCTAAACGTGCGTTACCCCTTCCTAATTTTTCTCCTCTGTTAATTATATGCCTGTAAATTTTATTTATAAGGAACTTATATCTTAAATTCAAAATAAAACATTTTAAATCGGAACTTAATCAGAACTCTCTATCTTTCTAAAATATCTCCATCACAACAATTCAGCCCAGCTGTTCATGCCAAATGATAACAGGGAGTTAGACTTGGAATGGTGAAGTCATTACATTATTCTTTCTTTCTGTAACAATTTTATTTCGTTTTTATATAATATATTGTATAATTTTATACAATATTATTGTGTCTAAAAACGAGAGTAAATCAAACATTCAAACAAAACAGCGTCCCATTCGTTCAGATTGGAGGTTGATTTCGATACCTCAGAGGCGCGGTCCATCCATCTTCCCCATTTTTAGGACGTCCCACAATAAGACGCGTCCTTATGCGATTGATCTGGGGTAAAGTTGGACAACACTCAAAAGAAGAAAAAATAACAACACACCAATCCGTTTTAGACCATTCTGAATTAAAATCCGCGAAAAAAAACCATAGGTGTATGTCTGAGTGTGTGTGTGTGACAAAATCTTGTGTACTCTGCCCAGGCCTTAGTTTTCAAACGATATTCGTGGTTCTTTTTTGTTAGACGCGGAAAACTATGTAGTCGTGCACTACGTCACCGGAATTTTGCCTTTTAAGGGGGAGGGAATGGGGAGGGGGTTAATGATTAAAAAACGTTTGTTTGCGGGCATAATCTTGTAAACTTTGCCCAGGCCTCAATTTACAACCGACTTGCGCGTTTCTTTTATTATGGACTCCATTTCCGACCTTTTCAAACAATCGAAGGTGAAAATAAGTCTTTGAAGTGGTCGTTTCTCTCGAGTAAGCCATCGAATTTCGATGATTTTAACTTCATTCTCGACTTTTTCAATCAATCGAAGGCGAAAACAAGTCTTTGAAGTGGTCGTTTCTCTCGAGTAAACTGACGAATTTAGGTGATTTTAATGTTAATTCTCGACTTTGTCCAAGAATTGAAGTCTCTGTTGTGTCTGTCATGGAATCTTTGTTACGGGCAAAACTATTCGAAGTAATTCTTCGAATTGCTGCAAATGGATTGCAGATGGTCCCCTATGAAAATAATCACCTTATGAAAATAATCACCTGATAGGCACTTCTACAGTTTCCATCCAATTTCGAAGAAATTTTTTGGATTATGCGCATTGGTGTGTAGATGAAAATAATCGCCCCGGACTGATAGGTACCCACTTACAGATAGATGTTTTAAAATAAGCTACTACATTTTTAATGCTTTTTCATTTCAAAATGTCCTTTAAGACCTGAATTTTGAGAAATTATGATCACATTTATTTCATGTTTAATAATAATTTTATATTCATATCATAATGTTATGTAATATTTAATGTTATATCATTTATAACACTGAAAAAAGTCGAAAATTGACACACAAAAATTGACAAAATAAAGGAAATTTTTTTCTGGGAATCGCTGGTTAGTTACCATGGACCGATTCTGATGAAATTTTGTATATAGGCTCCTTTAGGGGTCTAGTTGTGCCCCAGAGCTTCTGGGTGATGTACAATTGAATCGATGAGAATAAAAACAGTAGGTACAAGTCCATTTTTGACGATTGTTGAAAAATGGCTTTTTGTAGGTTGTAACCAGAAGAACTACGCATTGAGCACAAGAGCAGTATGCTAACCACACCCGGTAAGCTTGAACAGAGCCTAAATGAAAATGATTGAGGGAAAAAACAGTAGGAGTCCATGGACTTATACCACCTGACACCTGATATCTCGATAAGCTGATTGGGGACATGTACTGTTGTCATTCTCACTGATTCAATTAGTTCTCACAATAATTCGGAGATGGAGTGACAGCTCGGGAAGGGACAGACCAGAAATTTTGGGATCAAAAGAGATAAACTTGGAATAAGGTAGTAGTAACAATTTCGTAGTGGCCTCCAACAGTATCGTTTTCTCATCAATTTAAAATAGTATCAAATTTTTAAAACCGGATGAGATCGCTTTATTAAAAGTTGGGACGAATGATAATGCATAAAAATCTCAAATGATTCACAGAAGTAGACCAAATCTCTATTCAAAGTTTAGCTGATAAAAATGTGATATTTGTGTTAAATTGTGATAAAAATGTGGTATTTTTTTTTTTCTTTCTCCAAATAGAGTTTCATATAGCTCAGTGGTGCATTCCCAGCAACCAAGAACCAAATTTCGTTACGAATATGAGGGTACCGAACTACCAGATGACGTTGTTTCGCAGATAGGTAGGTACTTTCTGTCAAAATAAACTTGATAGCGATCTATACAGAAAAGGAATGTGTAACCATTTCCAGCGATTGATTCGATATTCTGATTCTACCTAAATATCTTGAAACTTATTGAAAATAATAAACCAAAAGCCCCTCCTCTCTCCTAGCACACTTCATCTAACATTTCATTATAGTCCATTTTCTATCTATTGTCAACGTTGAGCCACATGACAGCCAATATCGGTGATTTTCAAACGAAAGCAACCATATTTCAAAGGCTATTTTTTCAAGCAAATTTTCAAAGAAAATTAAACTTAATCGCAACCGATTGTCAATGAATAAAAAACTGGGTTAATAAGGTTTTTTCTCAAGGGCAAATTCTGCCAAAACACTTGGTTCAAAGCATTATTCATCAACAAATTTTGGAATGTAGTAATTACCGTAGGCCACATGGAGTGGCAAGCCTTCACGTTCATGGAATCTACGATGCAAAGTATAACTTGGTGGAAATATGACTCGAACTCCAGGGCTGTATAGTCGTTTGCTGTGTTCGTTAAGACAGCGTCTGAAACAGAAAGATTGGAGATACCGTATAGTCGTATGATATGGAATGAATATTTAATATTATTATTCAGAATCCTACGTGGAGACAATATTAAGCACCTACTTTGGAGCGATCTATACGCTGTACTACTGCTTTAATGCGCTGCAAATTATCTGTTACGCAACGGTTCCTAATTTTCCAACGGTTTATGTATAGATTACTCATCTGCAAACATCCGACTTTTTCCAAGTTCAGTACTTTGTTATAGTAAATTAGATATGTTAGCCTAATGTCGTAAACTGGTGTGAGATTGTTAACTTACATACATCAATCATAAATATACAGGGTGACCAAAATTTATAGGACCAGCCATGTATCTCCTTAATATCTGAACCTTTAAAAAAGTCTGCCAAGTGGGTGTGGCACATAGCTTCCTCGTATCCGTAACCCGATTATATAGATGATCCGATGCATAGTAGTTAATCTCAAAACACCAATCTCCAAGTACCTTTCACTACCCTCATAGGGGACCATCTACACGCTAATCTGGACAATCCTAGAAAATTTCATCAAATTCTGATGAAAAATGTAAGTGTTATGGCTGTTACAAGGATGTTACGTTTACGCATGCGCAGAGGCTGCTGTAAATTTTAAGGCCTTGATTTTCATTGGGGACCATCTACAACCTAATCCGCGTAATCCCTGAAAATTTCATAGAAATCTGATAATAACTTCGTATAGTTATGCCCGTTACAAGGATTTCATGACAGACACACAGACAGACAGAAATGGAACCAAAATTGTTCAGAAAGGTCTGAAACGCAAAACGCGAGTGAAAATTTTGATTTTGGAGAACTTTTTTTTTCATCCTTGAAAAGTGAAAACAATGATTCCGCTACCTTGGAAGACTCGGACTTCGCGCATGGGGCAAATGCGTAATTTGCCCGTTAACTTTGTTTTTCCAAATGAGAACCCCCATTTTTTATCGCAGATTCGGATTCTACGCAAAATTTCATGAACATTTGACACCTCAATCGATTTTTGGTTTATTATTTTCAATAATGAACCTTTGGAATCGACCAAGAAAATTTTTTTTAAACCCCCTCAAAATTTGACGGTTATGAAAATCATAACCCCCGGACTGATAGTAGCCGATGGGCATGCGCGAACGTGAATTCCTTCTAGCAACCATAACTTCCACATTTTCTATCCGACTTCGATGAAATTTTCAGGGATTAAGCGGATTAGGTTTTTGATGGTCCCCAAAGAAAATCAAGGCCTTAAAATTGACAGTAGTCTCTGCGCACGCGCGAACGTGAAATCCTTGTAATTTACTTTTTTTCAACCGAATTTGATGAAATTTTCTATGATTGTTCAGATAGGAGTGTAGATGGTCCCCTATGAAAATTATCTCCCCCAGACTAATAGTAGTTGCTGCGCATGCGCAAAGGTGAATTCCTTGTAACAGCCTTAACTTCTACATTTTCCATCCGATTTCGACGAAATTTCTCAGAATTGTTCAGATTAGCGAGTAGAAAGTTCCCTGTGAGCCAATTCTTGCAGCCAATTCTTGCAGGAGTACCACAGGGAAGCCTCTTGGGTCCGTTCCTCAACCTAATATATGTCAGCGATATACCTACTCACAACCGACTGGTCACAGCCCAATTCGCGGATGACTCGGCTGTAACTGCACATGTAAGTGCACATGTAACTGCACTTGGAGAACCTTGAAAACTGGTGCTCAAAATGTAAAATTGCAATGAACCCAACGAAGTCGAACCAAGTACCGCACACCCTCCAGCGCAACATAAGTACACCACAGCTGGAATTGTTTGGGGACACCATTCCAGAAAATACCGAAGTACGATACTTAGACTTGCACCTGGATGTTAAATTAACTTGGGCAACCCACATCAAGTTCTTGGTGCAGAAAGTCAAAAGCAGAAAGTACCAAATGAAACATCTGCTAGTGCACACATCACCCTTAACTTTATGCACCAAACGGCTGCTGTATCTTTCGCTTATACGGCCAATCTGGCAGTACTCTTGTGGGCTATGGGGAGCCGCAGCACCGAGTAATGTTAGAAAAATAAAGATAGAACAGAACAGGGTCCTAAGAATGATCACAGGTGTACCATGGTTCGTGAGCAACGCAAGCCTTCATAGAGATGTGGACATTCCAACAGTACAAGAGGTGATCAGTGAAGCTTATGCGACTCTACACGACTCCATGATGCATCATTCCAACCCGTTGGCAGCTGACGTAATAGCTAACCAGGCATCACCCAGGACTTCAAGAAGGCTCAAAAGAAGGCAGCCGGTTGATCTATTATACACAGTATAAAAGTGAAGAAGAGACTGTGACGTAATAATTATATATATATATATATATATACCTTATATTAAACTAATTACTCTGGTAAAGGGTGCCCACTGGGACACACCTTTCTGCATGTTTCATGTTATCTATATTTATAATATTTATTAGCTTAATTGTAGTGTTCATAGAACAATAAAATTGGTACATTGGTTAAAAAAAAAAGTTTTCTGTATTTTACGATAAGTTTTGGGTACAAGTTTCATATATGTAACAGGTAGTACCCTACCTTCTTATGGGACCAGCGTATAGGTACTCGTCGTCCCATAATCGAACAAAATCAAGAATTTACGAGTGCTTACTCTACTATAGGAGCGAGTGATGTGTTTTGTTAGGTTATTGGTAAAATGCAATCCTGTCATTGCAAGTATTGACAAGAATACTTATTCATTCATCCTAGGTGATTTACACTCACCACGCACCCATTCGTGGAACAGATATATTTGATATTTAACTGGTGGAAACGCGTATTTGGGTACTATGGATGCATCCACCAATCCAATTGTGCACACAGTATGGTTATCCTCGTCAGTCGTTTGCATCAGTGAGAATTTAGCAATCTCCAATTTCAAATCATTGGTCTGAGTTTCAACAGAAGCCATCAGCATAGGTCTTCCTTGAATTGACACAAATAAGCAATAAGTTAAAAAGCTGAAAATCGTTGTGTTGATAAATATTAATTTTCTAGATTCATCGTCCTTACATGGTACGAATAATATACATATATATGTATAAATATTTTTTATAAACCCCTCAAAGACGGAGGGGGCACGCCATAAATAAAAACAAATAAACAAATCAAATATTAATGGGAGGGACGCCAAGGACTCACCCGACGGCCCTAGGGATGAGGGAAGTCTGAAAAGACCACCAGTTCAAATTGAGCCGAGCAGTACGCGTCTGGTGACACCACGGAGTACGGCTACTGAGATGGCCTACTCCGTGGCACTTTTCCCACACCAAACTCGGCGCTACGGTAAAGTTGCATCCATAACCCCCTGTTGGGTGCCACTCCGTTAAGCTCGGACACCGCTTGCCATAAAATCATCTTTTCGCGTCTCATTTCTCTTGCCGTAAATATACAAAGTACCATCAACTTAACAACTTAGTATGTAAGTTCATAGCAACTCGCACAACTAAACATGTATCACGTACCATAGTACAATGCTTATTTTACAGAATTGCATTTCGTAATTTGCTTTACATATCGATTGTTCAATTTTCAGTTTTATAACCACCAACATACCCACGATATTGGCTTTTACATTGAGCGACGATACACCTAGAGTGGGATTGGCCAATTTAAGTCCCTGGATCCGAATTATTCGAGTTGTCGTGAGAGGTAGGAAGTCTTGACTGGCATGCTGCAGGTCCGAGGACGGTAAAGGGGCTTTATTCAAAGCGATTTCCCACTCGAAGGACGCTGGCACGTATGATGGTAAGGTCGTGGCCACTGCTACTAAATTGTAAGTTACATCAACGGGAAAACAATTGAACAAGCATCTGAAAAACCGAAATGTTGTAGGTACAATCAGTGCTTTCAAAAAGTCGAAAGGGTACATACGTATGTCAATATTATCTAATAAAATGTTCTGCGGTGTGTGTGCACCAAGAAGAGGAACAGGAACATAATACAAACAGCACAGAATAAGATACTCAGGTGTATAGGGAAAATTCACCTTGCTACGTCCGGACAAGGGCAACAGGAGATTCCTCCCCGTAAAACTGAAAGTTGGCCATAATGGTCCGAGGGAGACGGCGATTCCTCCCGATGGGAAGCAGGTCATTGAGCCGAGGTTCGTCAATTCTTTTTCCCTGAAACCTGACCCGTGCCAGACCCGAAAGTCCGGAGCTATCCAATCTGTATATGTAAATGTGATTAATATCATTATCTGTGTACTATTTTTCTCAGGACCAAACTTAAGAAACTTCCAACCCTTCCAAAGTCCGTCGATGAGTTGTTCTCTATTCTACAATGAATATCGCACCACCAAAGGAGAGGACTTCTTGCTAGTGGTAAACGAAACGCACAAAGTGGTCATATTTTCTTGCCAAAGTAATATGAGATGTCTCGTCGAATGTGATTGGCTGTACAATGTACATGGATAGCACCTTCGACTACGCCTCAAAATTTTTTACTCAGCCTCAAAAATTTCACGTCATTTTATCCCCACATACTTCATTTCGTCGATGCTTTAATTGCTTAGTAACGGGGAGGAATTGAATAAAGGGAGGATTTCACAGGGGTAGGAATTGAGTAACCGGGAGGAAGGGCAATCACTTTGACAGGGAGGAATCGCCATTCTTTTTAGAGCTCGGAGAGGAATCGCCGGTTCCCGCCGGACAAACGTTCACAGGTACTGGAATGTCGACGAACAACACTCGAGACATACGAAGGCTGAAAAGACCAAATCTCTAGACCTGGCTACAGTTCACTGAAGTGATGTGATTAGGGCGAGTAGGTAGTGATCATTGAACAACAAAATGCCTTTATTTATATTAATCTAAGTTGAGATGTACTTATGCACAGTAGGTAGTGGTAACAATAAAGATTTTTTAAAATTGTGTTTTGGTTTATTATTTTCAATAATGAACCTTTGGAATCGACCAAGGAAAATTACTTTTAACCCCCTCAAAATTTGGTGGTTTACGTTTCAAGGTACGTAGAATCCAAAAATCGAATAAAAATTTGGCCGTCCGTCCGTCCGTCTTTCCACACTTAGCATTGAGCGATTTTGATGAAATTTGGTATGTAGGCTCCATTTGGGGTCTAGTTGTGCCCCGAAGATTTTGGGTTTTGATGTAGGTTGAAACTTCTATGAGTTGAAATTTTGAAAACGCCCTAACTCAAAAAATTTGTATATAAAGGAATTGTTTTCACATCAATTTAAGATGGTATAGAATTTTTAGAATTTTTTGAGACCACGCGGAGCCCTGTAGGACAAACCGTTCATTCCCTACGAGAATTTAATGGTTGGACTTACGATAAATCAGAAACACGAGTGTGAATCGCAAAAGAGGCCTACTCTCCGTTCAAATTTTAGATGACCGAAATGCGATCGATGTTTTTCTTCAAGTTGGTTGGTGGTAACAATGGCAAAGCCGTGTTCTTTGGAGACGAGTGATTGAAAAGAAAAATAATAAACCATTGTGTAATAATTTGCAGCGTTTTTACCGTATTTTAGCGGTTTAGCCTGATCTTTGGAATCTGAACGAATCAACTCACAGGCATCAATCGTATATCGTTAGAATCTATCGTAAAGCATAGGCCGATAACCTTTGGTACTGATGGAGTTCTCAAGAAGAATCTGAATACTGATTGTGGTCTCGCTGTTGTAGTATCGTGTATTGTAGCCTCTCTTCATTCCTACACTCGAATTGTATGGATTCCTACTCAGCATCGAATTGTGTGGATTTCCGTTGAGCTGATAGGAAGTTATCGGTTTTTTTATCAGGGTAGGTTTTATTTATTTCTTGGGCAAGACAAGGGTAAAACTTTGATTTTTGTCGCCGGAATTCCCATTGAAGAGGGTAATAAGCGCGATGCAAATACTCCCACAATGGTCTAAACCTATTACTGTACTAACGTAACAAATGTGGTGAGTATCGGTTGAGGTGGTTAGCTGTAATTGGTTCTGATACAGGCAAACAGACCAAGATATTCATGTACTCACTCAACAGCGATCCTGCTCTGGTATTGAACGAAGTGCACAGTCACGGATAACTCCTGAGTTATGAGTTTAGTGATGAAGTGTTTTGCGGTTATCTTGAACGTGTACACCGTATCACAAGGTGTTTCGATTTTTCGGATTGTCGGTCCTGAAAAGTTCATCATTCTACGTAATCCTATTGACGCTCATGCAGCTCTTGATTGGTGGAAAACAGCTTACTAGTTCGTAGATATGCAGGTTGACGCGTTTTAAGGGTGATTGAAAACACCAAAATTCAGCTAGTATTTCTATTTAGTGGAGGTACCTATTGAAACTTGGAAGCATAAAGTTTTTTAGTGAGGAAAATGTATAAAATTGTTTATAGGGAAATCTGTTTTGAAACTTTCTGGAGTTCAACGCCTTTCTTATATAATACTGATACTTGTTAAAGGAATTATTTATTATTTACAAAAATTTAAATCCATCACGTGCACTGTAATCGATATGAATATTTAATAAAAGGTTTTTACTACTACTACCAATACTGATAATTTTCAGACAAGCTAAAAGTAAATATTAACTAGAATCAAAACTGGTGCCAAAATGTTTATAAATATAAAAAAAGAAAAAAATTAAAGGATGAATTCGTTGGCCATAATTTTTAATCAATCTAAGAGGTCAAATTTTCAATAATTTGGTTAAAAAGAACCACTTTTTCAGGTCAAAATTACAATGTTGAATAATTATTATTTGATATATTCAGAATCAGTGTAAAATTTTCTCTGATATTACCATAGTAGGTACAAAAATAATGAAAATCGACTTACAAAATTTTGAAAAATGTCTAATTTTTTCATGCTGTACAAATAGGACTGTGGCGATATTCAGTGACTTGTCAATATAAACATTAAGTGAAGTGGAAGAAGATACGCTTTATCTAAAATTAACCTGTCCAGAAAAAGATAGCTATTATTCGTACAGTGCATGTGACTTTTCTCAACCGTATTGTCTCCAATAAAACCCGGTGAAATTTATAAATTGTTTAATTGGTTATACAAATCCCACAAGTGGTGACCCCAGTTCGTTTTCGTGCACGCGAAATCGGTCAGTAGTTATGGCAGAAGGCGGTAATTTGCCACCAACTCCGCGGCCTACCGATCAGAAAAATGACGACGATGCGCAAATTTCCGTTATTCGTATCGGGCCGATGTGGCGGAATAAAGTTTCAATCTGGTTTCTTCAAGTAGAAGCTCAATTTTTTAACGCAAAATGCTTCGCCGAAACTCGCAGGTACAATCATTTGCTGGCCGGACTGGAATCCGATGTTGCCGATCGAATCTCGGACTTCTTTTCTAAACCATTGTCCGAAACACCGTACACCGACCTGAAAGCTCGCATCATTAATGAATTCGAAGAATCCGAGGGGCGTAAGGTAACCAAACTTTTATCGGAATTAGAGTTGGGTGATCGAAAACCATCAGGTCTACTCCGAGAAATGCGGTCACTCGCGGGAACAAATATTGCTGAGGATTTTCTCGCATCAATGTTTCTCCAGCGATTACCCCAACACGTTCGCTCAATTCTAGCTACGAGTAAAGATGATCTTGATGGAATTGCAGGCATGGCTGATAAAATAGTGGAATACTCGTCCAATTCAAGTAGCCCTGTTTATGCTGTTGCTAATAACCCTACTCGTCAAACACAGTCAATTGATGAACGGATAGATCGACTTGAGACTATGATAGCTGAACTCTCAACTTCCATTCATCGGAATCGGTCCCGTTCGAGATCATCACACTCTGATAGAAGGAATTACCGTTCCCGTTCACGCTCTCGGAATAATAATAACAATAGTAAAGAGTCACACAAGTTTTGCTGGTACCACCGCACTTTTGGGAAAGATGCTCGTAACTGCGACCAGCCATGTAAGTACGATCCCAGTTATAAGAAAACTGGTCAAACAGGTGGAGACAAAAAGGAAAACTAGAAAACATCGCTGTTTATGCGGCCGACAGTGGTGTTTAAAAAATCATGATCTCAAGCCGCCTTTTTGTTTTTGATAAAATAACTAATTTAAAATTCCTAGTTGATACCGGCGCAGAAATAAGTTGTTTACCACCCACACCTAGTCAAAAACGCCGTCAACCAATTCGTTATTTGTATGCTGCCAACGGAACTCGGATCCCCGTCTTCGGAGAACATCTCGTTCAAGTTGATTTTGGGTTTCGAAGACAATTATGCTGGCCTTTTCTCATCGCCGAGGTTCAAATACCTATAATTGGAGCGGATTTCCTCGGACATTTTTCGCTTCTGGTCGACGTAAAACGAAAAAGACTGATTGATTCTCATACTAACCTTCACGTTTCTGCGATGCGATCTAACATCACTCACCCCACTCTGCATGCTGTTGACCCTAACCATAAATATATCGAACTTTTGAAAAGTTTCCCCCACCTATTACGAAAAAATCCTGTGTATCAAGGAAACACCAGCGAATTCCAACACTCAATAGTTACACATGGACCACCTGTTACATGTAAGCCACGTCGTTTAGCTCCAGATAAATTACGCCAAGCAAAAATGGAGTTTCAAAAAATGATTGACTTAGGTATATGCCGTCCATCTAGGAGCTCATGGGCCAGCCCTCTTCACTTAGTAGAAAAACCCGATGGTTCCTGGCACCCGTGTGGCGATTTTCGATTACTCAATGCCGTCACAAAACCGGATCGTTATCCAGTCCCAAATTTACAAGATTTCAACTGTCAACTCGCTGGAAAGAAGATTTTCTCCAAGATTGATCTGGTGCGCGCATTCCATCACATTGCTGTTGATCCAAGAGACGTTCACAAGACGGCGGTAATAACTCCATTTGGCCTGTATGAGTTTGTAAAAATGCCGTTTGGCCTTAGAAACGCTGGTCAATCATTCCAACGTTTTTTGGACACCATCTTACGTGATTTGGATTTCGCCTACAGCTTCCTGGATGACATTTTAATAGCTTCAGATTCACTTGAAGAACATTATGTACACCTACGAAACATTTTCGAACGCCTCAATCAATATGCAATTAACATCAACCTACAGAAGTGTGTTTTTGGAACACCTGAGGTTGAGTTCCTTGGCTACCTCGTCACTCCAGAAGGCATAAGACCAACACCAACCAAAGTTGAAGCTATTTTGAATTATGAAAAACCCAAGAATATCGCCGATTTGAGACGATACTTGGGAATGTTAAATTTTTATCGCCGCTCAATCCCTCACGCTGCACAAACTCAACAAACGCTCTACAAATTGTGCCAAGATACCCGCAAAAAGGATAGAAGGCCAGTTCAATGGACACCCGAGGCGATTGCCGATTTTGAGAAGACAAAGGAACAACTTTCTAACGCAACTCTTCTAGCCCATCCATGTGCTGACCTACCACTTGTCCTAATGGTAGATGCTTCGGATAAAGGCATGGGTGCTTCACTACATCACCAACGCGGAGACCATTTTGAACCATTGGCATTCTTCTCGAAAATATTTACACCCACTGAGACCAGGTACTCAACCTATGACCGAGAACTTTTAGCTTGCTACTCAGCAGTTAAATATTTCAGGCATCTCGTTGAGGGTCGTGAAACTATAATTTATACGGACCACAAACCGTTGACGTATGCTTTTCAGCAACGCCCAGAAAAAGCCTCACCCCGTCAGTTGAATCACCTTGACTTCATAAGTCAATTTTCAACCGACATTCGGTACATTTCTGGTCAAGACAATGTTTCTGCCGATTTCCTTTCGCGCATTTCTTCAATAACGGTTCCACCATCGCTAAAATACGAGGACCTTGCTGACGCTCAAAAAGACGACCAAGAATTGTCGGAGTTGAGAAACTCGACCTCTTGCTCTCTTCAACTTAAGGAGTTGACTCTCAACGGAGGGCAAACTCTTGTTGTAGACTCCTCTACAGGCCAACTCCGACTTTTTGTAACAGAAAAATTCCGCAAACCAATTTTTGAGTCAATGCATAACCTCGCCCATCCTGGTGTGAAAGCTACAGTGGATATGGTTCGGAAGCGATACATATGGCCTTCTCTCACTAAGGATGTGTCACTGTGGTCTCGATCGTGCGTTTCATGTCAAAGATCCAAAGTACACCGTCATACCTCATCTGCTGTCGGAGTGTACGAACCAACTGTGCGCCGTTTTGCACACATCAACATCGACTTCGTTGGACCGCTACCATCCTCCCAGGGATGTTCATACATTCTTACGATGATAGACCGCTACTCTCGATGGCCTGAAGCTGTTCCAGTGGCTGACTGCACTGCCGAAACCGCCGCAAATACTATAATCTCAACGTGGATTGCCAGATTTGGGATTCCAGAGATTATTACATCAGATTGTGGCAGGCATTTTGATTGTTCTCTGTTCGAGCAACTAGCTAAAGCATTGGGATTCCACCATGTCAAGACCACGGCATACCACCCTGCCTCAAATGGAATTATTGAGCGGTGGCATCGTGTCCTAAAGACCTCTCTCAGAGCTCAGCTAACAGACTGTTGGGTGAGCAAACTACCTTTAGTACTGTTGGGACTTCGGTCATACATCATGCCCTCCTGCAACGCAACTCCAGCTGAAGTGGTCTATGGTAGTGGGATTCGTCTTCCGTCGGATTTTCTGAGCCCCTCCTGCGAGACTACACCTCAGAATGTTTTTGTAGCTCAACTCAAGCACAATTTACGCGATCTGCAGCCTGTTTCACCAAAACATAACGCAGCTACCAAGATTTTTGTTCATGCAGAATGCTTCTCACGTTTTCCTAAGGCATGACGCCTCCCGCAGAAGCCTTCAACCAGTCTACGATGGGCCATTTAAAGTTGCATCACGCACTGGCAAGACATTTGACATCATAACGCCTAGAGGGACAAAAACAGTGTCGATTGATCGACTCAAACCAGCCTACCTTATGATTGACTGTAACCCTGAACTGCCTCAAACAGCACCTACAAACAAGCCTGAAAACAAGAAGCCACTGGACATGCAGCAACAGCAGCCCATGCAGCAGAGCCGCCAGACGCGTTCTGGACGTTCAGTACGTTTCCCTGCACGTTTCCTCAGTGCCGTTTGCACTGGGAGGGGAGTATGTGGCGATATTCAGTGACTTGTCAATATAAACATTAAGTGAAGTGGAGGAAGATACGCTTTATCTAAAATTAACCTGTCCAGAAAAAGATAGCTATTATTCGTACAGTGCATGTGACTTTTCTCAACCGTATTGTCTCCAATAAAACCCGGTGAAATTTATAAATTGTTTAATTGGTTATACAAATCCCACAGGACTTTTTCTTACTCTGAGCTGTAGCTTTTTGTGTTGGCGATCATTTTATAGTAAGTACCTATGTATTTTGACTAGAAATCAAAATGTTGATGCGATAAGTAAAATTTAATGTTTACTTTACATTATTCTGAATTACTAACTTTCCGTCCTTCGCTCTTTGCATTCTCTGTCTATGACTGCAGGTGTAGGGGAGTTTGATGTACACGAAATCATGAATTCCATCTCGGAGGTTGGTAAACCTGGGTTGTAACTATCCATCTCTATTTCTAAGTTGTAGAAGCACGAAGCTGCAATACTGTTCCCTCCACGAGGTACGACAAGCATAGCCCCCAACTCTATCGTGAGGAAGCACTGAAATTACAATTGATACGTATTTTTAGCACACATCCCAACTACCTTTCACCTTATACAAACAAAGCTATCGTTAGAAAAAAATTTTTCTTCGATTTTCGGAATTTACGTACATTGAAACGTAAACCATCAAATTTTGAGGGGGGTTACATTTTTACCAAAATAAGGTAATCTGTGTAGGGTATGGTTTAGATGTTTGAACTGGCTACATAACGATGAGTTTTTTTAGTTATTATTTTCATTAGTGAACCTTTGGGATTGAGCAAGAAAAAAAATTGGAGCCCCCTTAAAATTTGATGATTAACGTTTCATGGTAAGGTAGAATCAGAAAATCGAATTTTAAAAAATCCGAATGCGTCACCTTCCTTACTTACCGATTTTGACGAAATTTTGTATATGGGCTCCATTTGGGGCCACATAGTGCCTAATAGTTTTGGTTACTGTCAGTCACTTCTAAGGGGTGGAAAATATGGATTGTAATTTTCAAAACACCCTTGCGAGCTTGAAGACTCTAGGTATTTAAAAAAATGTTCTTTTCACCTTTTAAAATGGAATTGGCAGTTTTACAATCTAATGAGACCACCAAGAGCCACGTAGCACAGACAGTTCGCACCCCACGAGGGCTGACAGATTGGACTTACGATAAATCAGAACACTACTGTGAATCGCTAAACACTGTTCACAGACGGAAATCGGCACAATATTCTTTCAAATTTCAGTACATCAAAAATACGATCGTTCTTCTTTTCTATAAAAGTATAGTTTTGTGTTTTACTCAGTTGTGCATCCTTAGCAACCGAGAGTCAAATTTCGAAATGAAGGCACCCTCAACTCTCAGATAGTTATATTATTGCTAGGAGGTAGCTTTAATGGAAAAGCAGCGTTCTAAGCAGAAGGTTGACGTATACCTACAGTCAAATTATAAACCACTGTGTAATAATTTGCTTTTGGGTAGTTCATGGTTTTGATCGTTTCACATGCTTAAAACAGCACTGACGGCACATTGTACTGTCGATGTCTAAACTTGTTTTGTAAGAGAATATTTCAACTCGCCATACTTAATGGACAAAACTGGGGAAGAAGCTCGCTTGCTTTGTTAATTCTTGCGTGGACATCCAGGTCAGATTCACTATCGCCTGAAACCACGAAGCCTAAGTGCGCCACTCGATCTGTGTGTTTCACAGATGTGGTTCACAGCATGGAAGGTGCTGAGTTGGGTGCATTTCAGTGGATTTTAATTGATTTGTCAGACATAGAATCCTCCTCCCCTGCCCTGGCCAAGATCATTTACAATTCTTGAGCCTGCATTATTCTAAATCCTTTAGTCTCCCAGTTAGCTCCCGATGTATGCCTCTTCTTCTTCTACAGTGCATTACTTTTAACATTTTTCTAGCAGTATCAGGAAGACAATTGGGGAGAACTGTCAGCTTTGTATCACATCAACGTTGCGGGAATTTCTGTGGCAAGGCGGCCTTCATGGTTAACCACGATGGTGTAGTAATCTAATCCATGCCCTGTTTATATACACTAACACCATTAATCTGACTCTCTCCCAAAATACGATATATGAATATCAGGAAATGAAAGGATTTATCATGAATCTATCAAAATTGTTTTTACCCTTCCGTAAACATGATAAGTATTAAGTCCCCCGTAGTACGGCGAGTTCCCTTTCACAGTTACACGAACTTCGATCATCTGTTCACCATCAGTGAAAAATCTTGCCGGGAAAACGATGTGATTCGTCCCTCCGAATTCCACGTCAACAGGTACAGGGTCGTACGAACCTAAATCAGATTATTAGGTACTAATTTTGAATAATACGAATTTGTCAAATGTTTAAGGTCTAAGGGGAGCTACGTCAATTGATTGGGACTGGGATCAACTGGAAATTCAACACCTTCTTCGCCGAGCTTTCGGCAAATTTATTACCCTCTCCAGGGCTAGAATAATGTTTTATTAAGTTAAACCACCAAATGCTCACATAAAAAGAGATGGTGTATTCGCCACCATAATTAAAGAGAAGATCAACATTTTTATGGAAAAATGAAAAAATGAATGAAAACCGGCTTTTGGTACAGAACAATTAATTATACAAATAGACAAATCAGACAAATATAACAACTCTCAGCTTATAAAGAATAATAAGTTAGATAACAATGATAGCACGTAACCATCTGTTACTGTAACATATTGTTACATTTAATTGTTACATATTACAACAATTTAAATGAATTTTTGGTAAATAAAATGCCATGAAATAACCCATATGTTGGAGTGAGAATAAACACATTGTGTAGGTACTTAGTACTTAGTAAACCTAGCACCTACCAGTGACACCTCACAGTAGTACCTAGCACAACATAACATGAAATTAGGCCACCCTCATTGGGCCTAATCAGTGTATCTTTTTCAGATTTTGCTTTCGTGGATAATATTTGCAAAATAAGCATGATTAAGAATCTCCAACAGTACATTAATATAAGACATCCATAGCCAATTTTCAGCAAAAATGTTTGATTTCAAACTGTAAATTATTACCCAACGATTTCTTATTTTTCTGCACGCATCACGTCTCATTCGATTCAAGAAATTGTGTTCAATTTTGAATTAGAATAAGTATAATGTATTACATATAGATGCAAAATTTTAACCCCCTCTCAAAATTTATTGGTTTACGTTTCAAGGTACGTAGAATCCAAAAATCGAATATAAATTTTGCTTCCGAGCCTACCAAGGTAGCGGATGCTTTGTTTTCACTTTTTAAGGTTGAAGAAAAAAGTTCTCTAAAATCATAATTTCCACTCGCGTGTGTCTGTCGGTCATGCAATCCTTGCCACAGCCATGACTTCTACAATTCTCATCCGATTTCGATGACATTTTCAGAGATTAAGCGGGTTGGCCTGTAGATGGTCCCCTATGAAAATCATCACCCCCTGACTGAAGCCTAGATTTTACAAAATAAAACGCTGCAAATGACCTTTGTGTCACTTATTTGAGGTATAGAAACATAATAATGGTATATAGGCATTCAAATCATCGTGAAATTTCATTGAATGCTTACCTTCAAATCCTTTACCACGTTGTAGACTCCATTTAGTTTCGATGTTCTTAGAACCTGTGCAATCGCTCTTCCACTCAAAAACATTTATTGACACAGGTTGACCTCTCATGTGGCTTGGTTGATCCGGTCTGTTTATATCGCTAGAATGCGAAGGAAAATGTGTATATAATTCGTTTCTCACGAGGAATAGTGGTACTAGACTTCCTGATCTAGGTCGAAGATGGGCGACACTCAACAAAGAAAAATTCCAATCGAGCAACATGAGTTGTTGAGTGAATTTCGAAAACACTTTGGAACATGAACAGTTTTTATTTCATTTTTATATTTATTACATCAACATTTTTTATTAATGTTTTTAAAATTATGTTTAATTACTCCATAATATTGTTGGGATGTTCAAATTTACTGTTCACCACAATTAGTCAAACTGATGTTAATACGAAAATACTCACAAAATTTTAAATTATAATTTCTGTTAATATTTGCATCACTTATTCAAAGCCATTTTTTACATTTGAAAAATTTTGAAAATTAATATTGCTGCCTATATTCTGTTTAATGTTTTAAAGTTTTTATAATGAGCTTAAAATTTAAGGTAGAAAACTATTGTGTTTTTGTGATGTTCTATTGATACGATACGATCTTTAGTATTTAACTGAATTACAAAATTACTGAAAACGGAACCTTATTGAAGAATCCATCGTAACCACCAACCTCGAGAACATCATCAGACCGTCGAGAGAGTACCTTTACGCCTTTACATCGAAAGCGCTCGCCTTCTATACTCGACTTGCTGGTTACGACGGATTCTCCAATTAACAGTAATTATATATCCCTGACTTCTATCTGCAGATCTCAAAATATCGACTAACTATTTACAATCAACTCACCATCCATCGAAAAGCAAAAACTTGGCGCAAAGATTTGGAACCTGTGATACAACGTATGTGAACAATGGAAGTTCACTTCTGTATAGAATATGCACTAATTCTCCTTCCTTCAGAAATTCGATCGTGATAGTGACATTATGCACGAATCCGATCAATCCCTCTTTGTAATAGAGACGATCAGATATTTTAGTGAGAAGGTAAGGATAGTAAATCTTGGAATCAAAAGCGAAAACCCAGTGCTCTGAAACATTTCAAATACGTAAGACACATTTAAAAATCTATCCTTTATCATCTCATCCATGTTGTGGAAAGTCAATCAGCATTTTGCACATCTTATATAATATTGAGTAGATGTCTATCGATTAAATCATACTTTAAAAAATGTGCAAATTCAAAGCTCATTTAAAATTGTTCAACTAAATGTTGGATACACTCGTACCATCAGAGAACCTTACAAGAGGCCGGTTCACATTTGACATTAAAAAATTGAATACCAAAACAAAAACCAACGATTCCACGTTACATCACGCTCACTTCCTTGAGGTAGTAAATCGCAGACTCTTATGTCGAAGAGTTCAGGATTAGAGTTGACATCACGAAGACAAGTCTCTACTATGTTCATCTCCTTGAATTGTCCTGCTTTAGTTGGATAGTAATGGTGTCCATCTGAGAAAAGTATGTTGACTTTCACCTGCAAGGATACCAAAGGAAGAGGAATGCTGAAGAGGTAAATCATGATATAAATATTATATTGTACATATAAATAAATCTGTATTGGAGATAAAATTCTATTCACTGTCAGTTTCAACCTTCTTTTTGTGGTGGGTTGAGGGAAGTAGAAACATAGAACATTTTTCCATGAATTAGCTATTCTATAATCTTTACATTACCCCTGTCTCCTTCAGCCTCATTATCCCTCGTTGCGGTCCAGGATCATATACCAAGTGGAATTTAATTTTGTCGCCCTTATCACGAGTCTGTACTTGGTAATAGATGTATACCGGGGTTTTAACTTCTTCCACTATTAAAAACGCAGCAAATTATTACACAATGGTATATTAATTTACTGTGTAGATCACCCGTCTGCATAGAACTCGGGTTTTCCATTAATACTACCTACCTACTAGTAATAACATTGCTATCCTAGAGCTGTTGGTGGCATAATTACGAAATTTGGTTCTAGGTTGTTAACCCAACCTTTTGGGCCCAAAAGGGAAGCCCAACTAAGAGATTAGAAACAAACCGGTACTAACCGGGTAAACAA
Organism: Apolygus lucorum; assembly: GCA_009739505.2. NCBI lineage: Eukaryota > Metazoa > Arthropoda > Insecta > Hemiptera > Miridae > Apolygus > Apolygus lucorum. The sequence goes on along the minus strand of CM019180.2, from coordinate 54,823,728 downwards.
TTCAAATAATTCCATCAGCTGAAATTCGAAAAGATATAAGTAAGCCCATTCCCGTCAGAGAACAATTTTTTGCGATTCACACTCGTGTTTCTGATCTACTGTATGTCCAACCCTCAATTCCTTATATGGAGCAAACGTTTTGTCCTACAGAGGTCAGGGTAGTCCAAAGGATTCTACAAATTAAACTCTATTTCAAATCGGTGAAGAAAAAATACCTTTAGGTATATCGAGAGTTTTCAAACTAGGGCGTTTTGAAAATTACAACCCCTATTTTCAACCGTTTTTGGTTTATTACTTTCAATGATGAACCTTTGGAATCGGCCAAGGAAAAAAAGGTCCTCCCCCCCTCCTCATCAAAATTAGTTGGTTTACGTTTCAAGGTACGTAGAATCCAAAACGTTAGAGAGTTGAGTATACGTTGATGACCGCTAAAAAGGTCATGGAGCTGAGTTTTTCTGTGATTTAACAATGTTGACAGGCCTGAAGGACGCAGGTGTTTCTGAAAACTGTCGGAACGTTGAAAATTTTAAACCGTTTCTTAGTTTGACAACACCTGCAGAGTTTTGGAAAAACGTTGGAAGTTCCTGAGAAGGAATTATAGACTACAGTACACATGTTAAAATCTATGTTCATCATAGAATCGGCTTTCTTCTGTGTCCAACGAATTTTGTCGCCATCAGATAAAACGCAAAGAACTCGGCTTTGCCACTGTCACCACCTGCCTACCACGTACCTACAGCGATCGCATTTTGGTCAGCTAAAATTTGAACGGAGATTAGGCCTCTTTTGCGATTCACACTCGTGTTTCTGATTTATCATAAGTCCAACCTTTAAGTTCTCGTAGGGAGCAGACGGTTTCTCCTACAGAGCTCCGGGTGGTCTCTAAAAATTCAATACTATCTTAAATTGGTGGAAAAACAATACCTTTATAACAAAATTTTTAGAACTAGGGCGTTTTCAAATTTTCAACCCTTATTTTTCAACCCTTAGAAGTGACCTACATCAACCAAAAGCTTCGGGGCACAACTAGACCCCTATTGGAGCCCACATAACAAATTTCATCCAGGTCATAACTTCCCATGACGGTTTTCCCCATTTTTCTCTGGTAATTATTGTTCGATTTTGATGATTCCAGTGGCAATAAATTTTTTTCAATTTCCTAGGCCCATGCACTAATGAATTTCTAAAATCCTTGAAAATTTCAAATTTAGCTACAACTTTTTAATTTTTGCCCCTACAATTTAGGGAAATACGGAATGAAGGAACGAGGAATGAACGGCGACCGACTGAGACTCCCTTAAGTTCTCATGGGGAGCGTACGGTTTGACCTACAGAGCTCTGGGTGGTCTCATTCGATTCCAAAAATTCAATGCTAGGTATTTTAAATTGATGAAAAAACCACCCCCTTTATATCAAAAGTTTTTGAGCTAGGGCGTTTGTAAAATGTCACCCCTTATTTGTCAACCCTTAGAAGTGACTGACATCAACCAAACTTTCAGGGCACAACTAGACCCCAGATGGAGGCCATATTATTCCGAATTTCATCAAAATCGGTCCACGGGAACCAAGGAAACTGTCGCGTACGGCGGACAATGTTTAACTCGATTTTTGGATTCTACGTACCTTGAAACGTAAACCAACAAATCTTGAGGGGGGCTAAAATTTGTTTCTTGGTCGATTCCTAAGGTTCATTATTGAAAATAATAATTTCAAATCAAGTCATAAGTCCAAGGAATTCATAAGTTACCCTTATCCATATCAAAAATAGGAGGGAGCGGAAGAGACGATATAAATCAACTCACCATCAATATCAGGGTCCTCAATTGTGCAGTTCTGACCATACCAGCCTGGAGGGCAGTCGCAAAAATAGCTGCCAAAAGTGCGAACGCAGTCACCTCGGGCACAGGGGTTGCCTCCACAATGATCTATTACGAGATTGCAATCGAAATGTTCAGACATTTTGTAGAAATTATGGCTAATCTGGTTGCACTCGTGTTCAAGAATGTCGCAATCGAGTTCCAGTGGCTTTTCAGAAAACTGCAAACTGTATAAGCCGAATCCACAGGTGCATTTACGAGTTCGGCAGAGTGCGAGGGTCCACAGGAGGGAAAGGCACCACAAAGCCGCAAATGCCTTCATTACCTGCGTGGATGAAAGTTTATTAAAAATAATAACGCTCACAACCTCTTTTATACACCCCAGTAAGACTGCGAGGCCAGTCAAATAATAGTTTTGATAAGTGTGGAAATCCCAATCCGAATGCCTATTTGAAAGGTCTCACTGTACCAGCCACACATCATAAGTTTGACTTTCTCTCTATCGGTTCAGAAACTCCAAAAACCTGACCAAACTCCAACATGTTGAAAGTTCAGGAAACAAGGAATAGTATATAGAGCCATGTTTTATGGGCAATTGCCATGTGCGAAAATAAGTCAGAGAGCCCTTTGAGAGAGAGGGGATGAATTTTCGAATAGATGGTTAAGCAATAAGAGTCAAGATTTCATCAAAACAACGCAAAAGTCCTGTACTTAATACTTTTTGAGTAAGCAGTGCGCGAACCAGTACAACACAATACATAAATTTGAACTGAAAATTTGGGTAAAGTATCAAAGCTTCACGCTTATACGTTGTGACAAGAATAATTATGTCTTTTTGCACAGAGTAGGTATTTTTGGCATCGCTACAGTCACAATGTGAACCGTCATGAAAAAACGCTGCAAATTATTACACAATGGTTTATTATTTTTCTATAGATCACTCGTCTGCAGAGTCACCAACCGTCCAACTTGAAGATCGATCGTATTTCGGTCAGCTAAAATTTGAACGGAGATTAGGCCTCTTTTGCGATTCACACTCGTGTTTCTGATTTATCGTACGTAAAACCCTTAAATTCTCGTAGCGAGCGAACGGTTTGTCCTACAAAGCTCCGCGTGGTCTCAAAAAATTCTAAAAATTCTATACAATCTTAAATTGAAGGAAAAACAGTACCTTTATATCGACATTTTTTGAGTTAGGGCGTTTTCAAAATTTCAAAATTCATTTTGGAACCCTTAGATCTGACCTACATCAACCAAAATCTTCGGGGCACAACTAGACCCCAAATGGAGCCTACATACCAAATTTCGTCAAAATCGGTCAATGCTAAGTGTGGAAAGTGCCGCGTACGGCGTACGGCAGACGGACGGCCAAATTTTTATTCGATTTTTGGATTCTACGTACCTTGAAACGTAAACCATCAAATTTTGAGGGGGTGTTAAAATTTTCTTTTCTTGGTCGATTCCAAAGGTTCATTATTGAAAATAATAAACCAAAATCCGATTTCAACCCGCAACCACGCCTGGTTACCACACTTAAAACCAGCAAACAATACCTAGTAGGTACCTACAATAAAATTGTTTTTTACTTAATTACCTTTCGTTATCCACTCGTTGGATAGCTTTCGATTATGCCAACATTTTATTCTGAATACTCGGCCATAAAAATAAATCAAACGTGGTAACGGTTTTTTGTTGCGGAAATGTGAGTTGAGAAACATTTTGGATGAAGTTTTCGTAATGCTGTACTTACCTAATAGTGGCATATTTCGGAGTTTTACATGTTAAGGTACTACAGGTAGTAGTACTAGGCCTTTTCATCTAGGCAACAATCCAGGCTATAGGTACTCATGAGTTTCATAGCTTTCTGATCAAGTATAGCTTGGGTGCATGCACGAACGTTAGTATTACGGTTCCCTCGTTCTTAACATACCAAAATCGGTAAGAATTGAAGGATATTTGGGTTTAGGCAGTTCACCTATTAATTTCATTGCATTCTGAATGGAAGGAATCACGATGTATGGGAGACGAACAGAAAAACGTTAAATTCCTTATCTCGGGCAAAATTGAAAAAGATAAAATTTAAATTTGGTGATGAAATCTGATTAGCTAGAGCCACAGCATAAGACAAATCGACATAAATAAGAACGAATTTCGAAAGAATTTTCTGACACCATTTCACTGGGCTCCGTGAAACGGTCAATAATGCTTCCGAGTCTAACAAGGTAGCGGAAGCTTTGTTTTCACTTTTCAAGGTTGAAAAAAAAGTTCTCCAAAATGAAATTTCTGAGTTTCAGACCTTTCTGAACAATTTTAGTTCCATGTCTGTCTGTCTGTGATGAAATCCTTATAACCGGCATAACTATACGAAGTTATTGTTCGATTTCGATGAAATTTACAGGGATTGTGCGGGTTGGAGTTTAGACAGTCCCCTGTGAAAATCATCACCCCCGGACTGATAGTAGCCGCTGCGCATGCGCGAACGTGAATTCCTTGAAACAGCCGTAACATCCACATTTTCCATCCGATTTTTGTGCCGAACCTGGGCTTCAAGCAAAACTACACAGAGATCTCCCTGCCCCGTACCATAGGTACCATAGGATTCTTGTCTCCTGTTTAACAGACAGGCACTTAAGAGTCAAACAAGAAGATGAATACTCTCAACTAAAAGCAGGAGTACCCTGAAGAAGCGTCTTTGGATCATTGCCTACTCTTTTTACTGTATACAAGGGACCTTCCCAAATCATCAGAAACTATAAAGGAAACATTTAAGGATGACAGCAGTCCTTGCAGGTGCCACCACCATAGAGTCAGACAGGAAGTATGAGCGCCTTATAGATTATTTGGGTTGTATAGACATCTTTGGGTGGTTGAAAATGACTTGATCTGGTGAATACGGGTTCTAATCTTCCCAGTTAGAGAGGTGATGTGCGTGTTCCAGGTAAGGCGCTGATCGATAGTGAGGCCGAGGTAAGTGACTGGATTGGTTGAGTAGTCATATTTTTTGCGATAGGTGAATGGAGCAACGACGGATTTGGGAGCATTAATGACCTCTCACTTCAGAGACCAGGTAGTTATTTCATCAGCTATGTGTTGCAGTGTTTGGGCAGCTTGCTCACAAAAGGTGTTCCTAGTCACAATTATATGGCTCGAATGAAGAATAAAACTTGACGAAGCTAAGTCAACGCACATAAATGTCACGTTTATGAAGGTCAACTAAAGAAATGAACAGACTTATGCGGATACTGCTAAAAAAGCTTGGCTGGAAAAATGGATGTTAAGAAAAAAGAAATTAATCAAAAATTCAAGAAGTTACATTGGCCAATTGGAAGAAAAATTCACAAATGGCCGTACACAACAAAGTGCAAATGTGGGGTCAGCTGTGACCGAGCGAGCTACGGCGTATGTCTGTGGGGACGGGATTCGAACCGGTTGCAGGGGCCGTGAGTTCGGGGCCCACCTCCGCGGCATATTTTCGGGGCGAGTCGGTCGCAGTTCCCCTCGTCCCAACCCAGGGCGGTGAGGCCAATGGGAAGCCATGAGCGAAATCATCAGAACAAATTCTGATCTTCCCTTAGGAAGACTGCTGATGACGTCCGCGACGCCAGGAATGGCAGTCGGACGAAAATCCAACCTGAAATGGTTGTTTACTTTACTTTTTTTTACAAAGTGCAAATGATTAAACATTAAATCTATACTATGGCTGCCTTCTAAGGGGGTGCACCAACAAGAGGAACAGGAAAATACAAACAGCACAGAATAAGATACTCAGGAGTACTTATAGGAAATACTCCTTGGTACGTCCGTACAAACGATCTCCGAGTCCAGAAGATTGATGAAGCCATCAAAAGTCGAGCTACAGACCACGATAACAGTCTACACAGGCCCAGGAATGTGGACTTACTGGCTCACTAGCACAACACTCGAGACAAACAAGGCTGAAAAACACCAAACCTCTGGACCTGGTTACAGTTCACTGAAGTGCTACCGAAGTGCTAAGTGCTGAAGTGCTACCTGGTTACAGTTCACTGAAGTGCTACCGAAGTGCTAATTGCTGAAGTGCTACCTGGTTACAGTTCACTGAAGTGCTACCGAAGTGCTAAGTGCTGAAGTGCTACCTGGTTACAGTTCACTGAAGTGCTACCGAAGTGCTAATTGCTGAAGTGCTACCTGGTTACAGTTCACTGAAGTGCTACCGAAGTGCTAAGTGCTGAAGTGCTACCTGGTTACAGTTCACTGAAGTGCTACCGAAGTGCTAATTGCTGAAGTGCTACCTGGTTACAGTTCACTGAAGTGCGATATGTGTCGATTAGTGATCTTTGAACCACAAAATGCCTATATTAATCCAATAAAGATTGTTTTTAAAAAAATATGCAGGTATTATTGTATTCTTACCGCCCAAAAATCTGATTTTCTAGTTTTCACGAAACAAACGGTACTTTTTTCACTCTGTCCAAGTGTTTCACAAAACTTGTCAAAAAGTCAACTTTCAGCAGGTTTATATCTACAAGTTTTTCACACACGAAGAAAAATTCTTCTGTCGAGAAAAAATCATTTTCGACAACCAAATTATTGTAAAATTTATAATAATGTTACCTAGGTGAGTACCTCCTAAGTAAGACCGCATAATTCACACCTGTAGAATCTATTAGTTCCGACCAAACTAGGTCAAACAACTTTGAAAATTATTACACAATGTTTTTTTGCTTCCGAGTCTACCAGGGTAGCGGAAGCTTTGTTTTCACTTTTCAAGGACGAAAAAAAAAAGTTCTCCAAAATCAAAATTTTCACTCGCGTTTTGCGTTTTAGACTTTTCTGAACAATTTTGGTTCAGTGTCTGTGTGTCTGTCTGTCTGTCATGAATTCCTTGTAACGCGCATAACTATACGAAGTTATTGTTCGATTTCAATGAAATTTTCAGGGATTGTGCGGGTTGGTGTGTAGACGGTCCCCTATGAAAATCATCATCCCCGGACTGATAGAAGCGACTGCGCATGCGCAAACGTGAATTCCTTGTAACGGCCATAACTTCCACTTTTTCTACCCGATTTTTAATATCGTCTGTGAAGAACACGGCTTTTTCCGACCCGTCTAAGAACTAGTGGTAGTTGTGAGGAGTGGAGGGGTCTTCTTGGGCTAGCTCATAGGGACACGTGGGTGTCGAATTCTGATAAATTTCCCAATAATTGCTCATTTAACGATAGTTGATTGTCTGGGTGGTTTCATTCGTTTCTAAAAATTGATTAATCAGGTAAATAATCAACCGCATTACCGAGCGGTGGGGCCTACAGAGCTCTGGGTGGTATCAATAAATTCTTTAAACTCGTCACAATTTCGAACTAATGAAAAAACAACCCCTATAAACCAAGTTTTCGAACTGGGGTATTTAGGAAATGATAGCATGGAATATGCTTAGCCTTGGACTTAGTATCCGAAAAACGTTACATAAGTGTGGAACGCGAGGCTGTCACTATAGTTGCGGGATAAGCTAAATTCGCTCTTGGTGGCTAAGCTGAAATTTCACGAGTAGCCTCAATAAGACTGCAAATTGAAAATGACAAACTTTACACTTCCTTGATAAGCTGGGTGAGCTTAATTCGCTTCTGATGGATTTGTGGCCAGATTCCATGAATTCCTCTTTTAGCCGTCGGGCCTTAAGAGGTCCCAAACCGGGGATGGTTTTGGTTTATTATTTCTAATAATAAGCCTATGTGATCGTATCGCAAAAAATTTTTATAACCCCCCCTCAAACTTTGTCACTTTACGTTTCAAGGTGCGTAGAATCCAAATTTGCAATGTCCGTCCGCCGTCCGCCGTTCGCCGTCCGGGCCATAAAAGGCCTTAGAATCGGTCTAAAAAACCCGATCTTTCGCACATAGACTCCATTTGGGGTCTAGTTGGTCCTAACGTCGAACTATTCCGATCGCTTAATTCGTATAGAAGTTATGGGCAAATAACCGGCCAAAAAAGAGGTTTTGGTTTATTATTTCTAATAATAAGCCTATGTGATCGTATCGCAAAAAATTTGTATAACCCCCCTCAAACTTTGTCATTTTACGTTTCAAGGTGCGTAGAATCCAAATTTGCAATTTCCGTCCGCCGTCCACCGTCCGCCGTCCGCCGTCCGCCGTCCGGGCCATAAAAGGCCTTAGAATCGGTCTAAAAAACCCGTTCTTTCGCACATAGACTCCATTTGGGGTCTAGTTGGTCCTAACGTCGAACTATTCCGATCATTTAATTCGTATAGAAGTTATGGGCAAATAACCAACCGGCCAAAAAAGAGGTTTTTGCTTAAATATGCGTGGGGTGACATTTTCCAAGTATTTTTCTTCATGTTGGATGGTTGGTGGCTTTATAGACGATTAAATAGAAAAATAATAAACCATTAAAATAATAAACGTACGATAAATCAGAAACACGAGTGTGAATCGCAAAAGAGGTCTAATCTCCGGATGGTTTGTGGCTTTATAGACGATTATATAGAAAAATAATAAACCATTAAAATAATAATAATGAAATAATAAACCATAAAAATAATAAACATGCGATAAATCAGAAACACGAGTGTGAGGCCTAATCTCCGTTCAAATTAAAGCTGACCGAAATGCCATCGATGTTTGGATGGTTGGTTGCTTTATAGACGATTATATAGAAAAATAATAAACCGTTGTGTAATAATTTGCAGCGTTTTTCTGATGAAATTTCTCAGGATTGTTCAGATTAGCATGTAGATGGTCCCCTATGAGGGTAGTGACAGGTACTTATAGATTGGTGTTTTGTGATTAACTACTATGCATCGGATCATAATATGATATTATGTATATATTTTTATGTAATATGATATTATGTATGATATTATTGTATATATTATATAGGTACAATCGGGTTATGGATACGAGGAAGCTATGTGCCACACCCACTTGGCAGACGTTTTTATTATCTGCGTGTATGGTATTCGCAGGGACTTTCAAGTCCGTACCCCTTGCAATGACGAGAGACAGAGACACCTGTACAGATGAATTTTCTTCACGAGAATTCTCAAAAAATTAAGCTATTTTACATCAAGATCCGAGTTTGAGTCAAGCTGGGTTCACATAGATGCGTAACGTCCGTATGCGTAATCCGCAAAAAGAAGAGTGGGGGTGTTCCGTAATGCAGAAAGTGCGTAATGCAAAAAAGAGCGTTCACATGGCTGAATGATTACGCGATTACGCTCCAAAAGTCAACATCCGCAAAGATCAGTCTCACCCCATCAATTGGCTCCAGCCAATAGCATCCGATTACGCACTACGGATTACGGACATTACGCACCTATGTGAACCAAGCTTTACTTTTCTGCTACCAATCTGCCCTTTCCTAAGCCAATATAAAACTTGACTGCCTGCATTTGATTTCAACTTATTTTAGTTAGGTATCTCTACATAAAGTTATTCTTGCTATACCTATCCACATCAAATTACTTTACTTCCACTCACCCATAACATTCACCTACGCAACAACAGGTCAGAGTCAAATGGAGTGTCGAGGTTGGAGTAGCTAAATAGACGCTAAGAAATAGACGCCGTTTAGTGGAATTTACCATAACGGTTTATGTACACGCAGAAGAGATACATTAGGTTTAGAGGAAATCACTCGTAGAAGAGATACTGACTATCAAGCTTTGGTCCGGAGCAGTAGGTATCCCTTACCCGTGTAGAAATCTTGATCGTGAGCACCTACCTATTACCTAACACTCATTAGTCATCCCTAATTTTTCGATTTCAAAATTTTCGTGGCGCATCTTATATATTTGATAAAATACGTAAACAATGATTTTAAAAAATTATGTATTACCGCCTACTTAAGTTTGTGAGATTCTGGCACCTACCTACCAACTTATTCTGATAGAAAAATATATTCTGGCGACAGAGATCATAGAGCGTTCTTTTCCAATCATTTTAACGTAGGTACTAACTCTAAAACATATTGTTTGATAATGCTTCCATCACAGGGTACATCCCACTAAATTAGTTCAATTTCATGCAGTAAAGAATGAAACTTTTATTCCCCTTTCTATTGCACGTAACAGTTTTAACCCAATGTAATTTAAGTACTCGTAGTAAGTTGAAGAAGTAGGACCCCTATCATGACGTGCCTCGCACACGAATTTGGAAATTGAATTTTAAATCCATGATCTACGATACCATATAATGATAATTCTATTCCACCCCCGCAGCCTCCCACCACAGCGGTGAAATAGTAACAATGAACTGTTATCTGTGCTTTTGGTAGGTATTCCGCAAGAGATGCGGTTTCTTGAATCCTGGCACCATGGCGACACCAATGATTTGATCCACGGTGACCCAAAGAATAGTTCATAGAAATCCAGAGGTATCTACATCGGAATATCGAAAAATTGTGTATTTTGTGAATATTAACCCCCATTCTCACCCTCTCCATGCTAAATTCAATATTTTTCATATTCAATTCAACATTCAAATTCATTATTCTTATTTTTTTTATAATATAGAGCCTTTCGTAGATATTGAAAAGTTTTGTGCTCACCAAGATGAAGTAAGGCCTGAGGACTTCTCAGGTTAAATAATATTACAGATAGGTAGTAAAAGAATAACAAAGACATGATGGAAAAGACGCATTATATGCAGGCGGGTGATTAATAAAGTAAAATAATAAACCATTGTGTAATCATTTGCAGCGTTTTTTTAATGAATATTACGTTTTATTGGTGGGCTCAATCCTAAATTTTATCCGCCAAAAAGCGTTACAATTTCGTTTACAGTACTTACTTAACATTTTGGCATAAATCAATGCTATAATTTTTGGAAGCAGAGCGCAGTGCAGTTTGAATGAAAGGGAAAATTTAAAGAGGCAACTTGATTTTTAAAGAACGAACGAGAGACAGTTTTACAATAACTATAAAATTATTAAAAAATTATGATAAAAAAATAATATTTTATAATAATTATAGAATTATTCTAAAATGGCCGTTACAAATGCTTTACGAGTACTTGATCAGGAAGGTAAGAGAACATAGTTCTTGGTGGTCGAATAAGCCGTACGAGCACTGCCGTCACATCGCTGACGTTCCAACAATCAAGAACTTTTCAACGAGTGGATTACGATTTTTGTAGATGAAAAAACGACTGAGCAACTATTTCCAAGTTACTAGGTTTCGGCATGAATTTTCCTTCTAACATAAATTTAGTTTGCTAGTATCGAGTGTGGTAACTAGGGGTAGTTTGAGTACCTATATAAAATTTTTCATTACGGTTTGCACTGTAATGCCTCAAATCCCTACTCAGTGCAAAAAGAATTCTTGTCACAATGTACTCTTATCAGAGTGAATCGTTGACACTTTTATTATTTTATTTTTTAAATAAAATAAATTTTGGAATTTTGGAAAATTTTGTTAACAGAGAAGCTACTATTGATCCGATAATGATTACATTCGAACAGGTCTTTCAGTGGGTTACCATAGGTTCGAAAATTTTGCAGATGAATTTGAATTCATCTGAAAAATGCAAAAATTCATCTGCAGATATTTGGAAGCCACAGCACATGGCAAATCGAAATGAATGTGAACGAATTCTCGTAGGAAATTTTTGACACCATTTTACTAGGCTCCGTGAAACGGTCAATATTTTACTTTTATATACTCAAACAGGTTTATCAATCGCATCAATCACCAACAATAAAAGGAAATTCAATCAATTAAATTATGCAGGTATTAGGCAGTATTCTTACCACCAAAGATCTGATTATTTTCAAGTTTTCATGAAACAATCGGTACTTTTCTCACTCTTTTCTTTCTCTCTTCTTTTTTTTCGAAGTGTTCCATGAAACGTGTCAAAAAGTCAACTTTCAACAGATTTATATCAATAAGTTTTTCGCACAAAGAAAAATTCTGCCGTCGAGATTGAATAGTTTTCGACAACAAATTAAAGTAAAATTTTGAATAATGTAACCTAGGTGAGTACCTCCTAAGTAAGACCGCATAATTCACACCTGTAGAATCTCAGTTAGGACCAAAGTAGGTAGAATGTATTTTAGTGACATCATAAAACAACTCGGCAAATTATTAAACAACGGTTCATGTATATTTCCTGTAAATAACACCCGTTTGCGAAAAAACGGAATTCTACCGACCCTTTTAAGGACCAGTGGTACTAGTGGTGTTGAGTGGAGGGAGGGGCTCCTCTTGGGCTAGCTCATCACACGTGGGTGTTGTATTCCGATAAATGTAACAATAATTGCTCATTCAACGATAGTTGATTGTCTGGGTGCTTTCATTCGTTTCTAAAAATTGATAACTATATTGAATTGATGAAAAACTCATGGAATGTGTGTCGATAAATTCCCAGAAATCGTCACCATTTCAAAGTAGGTAATGTAAACGCTGCAAATTATTACACAAAGGTTCATTATTTTCCTGTATATCACTCGTCTGCAAAGAACAAGGCTTTGACATTGTCAGTACTACCAGTACCAACCATGGATACTGCCTGCCTACTTCACAAGCAAGTGTTTATTTTGAAGAAATAAACGTTTCACTCTCAATTCGAAGAAATAAAGAGTTGCTAGGGCCTTCATTAAAAATTCCTTCATTGGAAATTTTATTACTGGTTGCTAAAGACGCAAAACTGACTACAAATCGAAGAAATGAACTACGATCGCATTTTGGTCAGGTGAACTGAGATTAGGCCACTTTTGCGATCTACACTCGTGTTTCTGATTTGTCGTAAGTCCAATCCATGAGTGCTCATGGGGAGCGAACGGATGGTCCTACAGAGCTCTGGATGCTCTTATTCGTTTCTAAAAATTCAGTAGATACTTTTCTCCTTGAATTTTTTTTTTTCCTTGGTCAATTCCATTTTCCACAGATTTTGGTTTATTAAGACGTCCCACAGTAAGACTTGGGCGTCCTTATGTGATCGATCTGGGGTGAAGGAGGACAACACTCAACAGAAAAAAAAATACCACACAGTAATCCGTTTTAGACCATTCTGAATCCAAATCCGCGAAAAAAAAAACCATAGGTGTATGTCTGTGTGTGTAACAAAATCTTGTGTCGTCTGCACAGGCCTTAGTTCTCAACCGATTTTCCTGTCTTTTTTTGTTCGGTGCGGAAAACTATCTAGTTGTGCACTACGTCGCCGGAATTTTGAATTTTGCTTTTTAAGGGGGGGGAAAGGGGTGTTAATGCTTTAAAAACGTGCGTTTGCGGGGGTAATCCTGTAAAATCTGCCCTGGCCTCAATTTCCAACCGATTTGCGTGTTTCTTTTTTTGTTTGACTCAAATAACTTCCGAGTTGTACATGATTTTACCAGAGTACCAAGATTCGGAAGGGGAGGGGATAATATTCATAAAATATCCGATTTTTCAATATTTCGGTTCCTTTACTGCTTACTAATTGTACCCAACCTTTGAAATTGAGGAAAAATTCTCATTATACCTCCGGATTTTCCGACGTATTTCCGCTTTGGTGCCAGACTGGCACCATCGGTGGGGGGGGGGGGGGGTGAACTCGAATTCGCATGTTGGGATGTTGGGTATCGTATATCATGGATTTTAAAATGCTCTTCAGATTCGAGGCTCCCATGCCGCTAGAAATGTCATGGTGGATAATGGTAAGGGGGGAGGATCACTATTTCTTGCCTAAAGTGATAAATATAATCGAGTGAAACAGTTTTATCGCTTGCCAGCTGGTTAAACTGATCTAATGCTTATCTAATGGGACGTCGACTGGAATGCATGCATTACTAAACAATATGTTTATTTCCTGCCTTTGCAATCGACCACAAAAATTAAATTTTAACCCCAACTCAAAACTTGTTGGTTTGCAAGGAACGTAGAATCCGAAAATCGAATTTTAAAAAATCCTGCAGTACGCGGCACTTTTCTTAGCAACCATTGACCGATTTGGTTGAAATTTGGTTTATGGACTCCATTTGGGGTCTAGTTGTGCCGCGAAGCTTTTGGTTGATGTCTGTCACTTTTAAGGACTGAAATTTTGAAAATGCCCTAGCTGAAAAAACTTTTGAAATAAAGGCATTGTTTTTTCATTGATTCAAAACAGTATTAATGTTTTAGGATCGAATGAGACCACCCAGAGCTCTGTAGGACCAACCGTTCGCTCCCCACGAGCGGGTTGGACTTAGTACGATAAGTCAGAAACAGAAGTGTGAATCACAAAGTTGTTAGTTTCTTCGAATTCTACTCAGTTTTGCATCAACTTGATTGTGAAGAGAAATTATGGTTGGTTGGTAGTGGCAATGGCAAAGCTGGGTTCTTTGCAGGTGAGTGATCTATACAAGGTGTCTACACTTAAGATGGGCACAACTTCAGGATTCGATTCTACAAGTTATTTCCAAAAAAAATGTCTCTTAAGAATTTTCTTTTAACCGACTCAAAATTCTTTTTTTTCAATTTAAAGTTTTTTCTCGCGTTTTCGACCTAAGGGCACTGATATGGTCATAATTTCCTTATTTCTCCTGAAAATTCAAATCTGACTACACCGTTAGAAAGAGCGTTAAATTCCCAAGCTACCTAGTGCAAAAACAAAATCTTTCAGCAATAAAATAGTTTCAAAAAATCAAGTCAAAAAGCAAAATTTAAAATTTTTTCGAAACGACTTTCTTCGACCAAAGTTTTTACTGTGAATCCCTGCCCATTTCGAGGGGCGCTCTTCGGAGAAAACATGCTCAAATTGTCAGCTTTTCAACGGTCTATCAATTTTTCTTTTAAACATTCAAATTGGAAGAGTAAATTAAGTTTGAGTGTCAAAAAACGTGTGTTTTACATGAAAATCCAGCGTTTCAAGAGGTTTATGGTCCCCCTCGATCCCAAGACGGCTTGGCGAGTTTGGTATCATTTCCTATGTAATTTTTACGCTGAATCCAATAGTGATACTTCCGAATGATTCCGACTGCTAGAAAGTGGATTTTTTGGGAAAAAAAACCTTCGTTTTTCGTACATAAAATACGCATCATTTGTAGATATGGTAGTGAGCATAAAGTAACACCTTTATACTCAACAAAAACTTCAATCAGCTAGAAATTCGGTGTTTTTATTGAGTAGAAAGGTGTTACTTTATGCTCACTACCATATCTACGAATAATGCGTATTTTACGTACGAAAAACGAAGGTTTTTTTTCTCGAAAAATCCACTTTCTAGCAGTCGGAATTATTCGGAAGTATCACTATTGGATTCAGCGTATAAAATTACATAGAGAATGATACCAAACTCGCCAAGCCGTCTTGAGATCGAGGGAGACCATCATAAACCGCTTGAAACACTGGATTTTCCTGTATAGAAAAATCACAATCCTTTGTGTAATAATTCGTAGCGTTTTTTAATAGTCATGTATGGAAAAATCTTGAGAGAATAAAACTATTATCTATTTTGTGACGAGCTAAAACTCAGTGGTCTTGTTTTGAATCATATTATTATCCTTAGCAGTACAGTAGTACTTGGTACTTCTGTAATATTGAGAACGGATGAAGGAAAATATCGTAAAAAATAACGTAGTTGGCTGATAAATATAATATTTAATTATACCAACATCGAGGTTTGCACAGTAGACGTACACAGACATGGATAGTGTGGATTACAACGTAAACATTCTTTCTAAAAACATTCACAAATAAATATCATAAACCCAGGTACCTCGTGGGTACCCAGCAATATCACAACTAATGTTTTTCAAGTCTATTGTTCAGACATTTCTGCACCTGCATTGCACTACTGCTCCAAATATAATTTAATCCAAAAACCGACCTGTAAAATGTCCGGCAGTCCGTGAATCACAGATGGGTGCTCACCAGGGTGAAGCTCCGCGAATTTCTAGCTTGTGAATACATAAATGGGTAAAATTGTGGGTATTCAAAGAAAAATCTTCAATTTTTTAAATTATACTCATTCAATTCAAGTATTCGAGATTTATTTATTTCTCTTTCTTCTGACTACCTATTCGATTTTGCTCCCCAACCATGTCTCCGACCTGTTGGAGATGGATATGATTACATTCTCACTGGTCCTATTGTATCGTGAATTTGAAACCATTTTTGGCTGGTGAAATTCTTACTTTTCTTTCTTGAACTGAAGGGTTAAAATTAGAACTAAAACGGGAGCTCGCTGTGAAATGAAATAGGGTGATATTAATTAGAATATGCGCTTATCAATAATCTCATGCGCTCATTAATTATCTACCTATCGATGAGAGCTTGTACTCAAGCGGGGTTTTCTTATAATCTATTCCTTCCACTTGGCTTGAAAATGCATGATGACTAACCTATAATCACTAAGTACCAGTAAAGTACATGGGTTATATAATTAAAGTGTGCTTATCATACATGCCACTCTACTTCGAATTCTGCGGTAGTTTTCACGTGTTCCAAAAAGTGAAACACGTTTGGCCACGACGGCCTCCTAGACAGACGACACGATAAACGACCTATCTGGTCACAGGGTTCTACACTGGTAGGTCACCAGTAACAGACAAGGGTCTAGTAACATACAGTCACGAGTTTGGACCGGAATAATAAGCCTTGTAGGCAGGTTTGATGTTTGTTGTGATCCATGAGTAAGGGAAAGTAGTATATCTCAGGCCGGTTGTACCTTAGCATCCATTAAAAAAAAAGTCTGCCAGGTGGGTGTGGCACATAGCTTCCTCGTATCCATAACCCGACAGTATAGATGATCTGATACACAGTAATTAATCTCAAAACATCAATCTTTCAAGGATTTTTTAAATTCATTAGTGCATCTGCCTAGGGAATCGAAAAACTAAAAGATTGCCGCTGGAATCATCAAAATCGAACAATAATTGCCGGCGAAATATGGGAAAAACTGTTGAATAAACGGTTTTTTCGGTTCGAGGAACGAACGGTGACAGACCCCCTTAGTACGCGAATATTTTCAACCATAATTTTCCATAATAGAATTTCGACATACATGGAGTTGTCTGTTTTATTATTTGAATCATCTTAGTGCTAGTCTGTTTCAGGGGATCGTCAGATTCGGTGTCTGTTACTAGAGGACGCATCTCTTTTCGTAATTGTGTCATTAAAGATACTATCAACTAATTTAGAGGACTCAAAAGCAGCCAAACGTTAGAAGAGATTGTCGCATGAGAGATAGTCTGTGACGGGTGACGTTACCCTATCAGTTGTTTGTGGAAATTTATCTGTCTCTGTTCAAAGATCAGTTTCTTGTTCCAAGGATGACAGGTAAATCATGGTAAAATTAACCCACCAGTCCAACACCATAGAATATTTTGTAGGTGCTAACGACAGTTGGAGAAAGATTTGCCACAACAAATAACGACACCGGAGAACATCATGATAAGCTGAAGACTGAGCCTGACTGCTTCAACACTACTTACGATGACATTGGTAAGTGGCTCTTCAATAATAGTAGTAATTTAGTCGCCAAAAGTGATTCTTCCGTTCCAACATTTTTATCGGACCACAAGGAGAGGAAATTTTGATTTCTTTTAACCCTCTAATGGTAGACACTGGAGCGCGGCGCTCCCTCGGCCCATTTTTCGAGTACTGAGGCTCACAGTGGCTATCCTGAGGGCTGTGAATAACAGTTCCCTCCTAGAAACCCCCTCCACGCAGGATCGCACCCTCCTCCCAGTTTCCCAACCAACACTGGGGTTAGTATGAATCAGGTTCTCGCACTGAACTGCAAAAGTGTCAGATCACTCTGCTATCGAATACTGAGGCTCACAGTGGCTATCCTGAGGGCTGTGAATAACAGTTCCCTCCTAGAAACCCCCTCCACGCTGGACCGTACCCTCCTCTCAGTTTCCCAACCTACTCTGGGGTTAGTATGAATCAGGTTCTCGCACTGAACTGCAAAAGTGTCAGATCGCTCTGCTATCGAATACTGAGGCTCACAGTGGCTATCCTGAGGGCTGTGAATAACAGTTCCCTCCTAGAAACCCCCTCCACGCTGGACCGTACCCTCCTCTCAGTTTCCCAACCTACTCTGGGGTTAGTATGAATCAGGTTCTCGCACTGAACTGCAAAAGTGTCAGATCGCTCTGCTATCTGAGCGCTCTTCTGACCCCAAGAAATGGGTGTAGTGGCCTGAGGAAGATTCTGACGAAGAGGCAGAACGTGCATCTGACTCAAACGGCTTTGATTAGACATATTTTAATTGCTGAGTTATTTGTATTTTAGATTTTAGCAAAACCTATTTTTACCATTACGTATTTCTGAGTTTAATAAAAAATTGTTTTTACACATGTTTTTCATTGAATACTTTTACACAAGGAGATGAGTTGAGTATCACATTCAGACCGAAAACTATTCAAAAAAATTTTGAATATGATAAATCATATTCAATATGACATTTATCATATTTTTTATTTATTTTTTAACATTTATCATATTTAATATGATAAATATTGATTTATTCGGGAGGGAGTACGAAAAGTGCGCCGCACTCCTGGGTCCACCATTTCCGGGATGAGAAGAGGTCTGCCACTGGAGGGTTAAAAAAACAAATTGTATCAAAGCCCTAAGTAGTTTCGTAAAATCTAACTCTGAGGGTAGTTTTAGTGAGGTTGGCCTAGGAAGGTGTGTACGAATACAGCTTGAAAACATAAAACCTCATCTATGGCACCAATAAACTTCAAAATGTGGCAAATACAATTATTTTTCCATAATATTACTTTGATAGGCGCCTAACATCATTGGATTAACAACTCATGCCTTTGATTTTTCAACTTTTAAAACTGAACAGTATCTAATAAATAGGTAAATCAAATTTGAGCATCTAGAAACCCCAAAAATGGCTTGCATGAAGATCTTCTTATCTTCTCCGAATTTGGGTCGTTAAGACTCACAAAATTCGAAAATCACTCCGAGTGGAGCTTGATAGTTGATTCTCGAATATCTTCGCAAACGTCACATCGTAATGTAAGATCCTGATAAGATTCTTCAATCGCTACAATACAATACAATAGTCCAGAAGAGCACAGTTTGAGCACCCTTTCGAAGAATGAAAATTATCTCCAACTCTCCTTAGTAGAATAAAAACTAAGGGTAAAACTTAAGGGGGTTTCAGTCGGTCGCCGTTCGTTCCTCGTTCGGTGTCATTATTTCGCAAAATTGAAGGGGCAAAAACTATAAAAATAATTGTCAGATAAATATGGGAAAACCCAAACTGAATAAACGGTTTTTCCCATATTTCTCTGGCAATTATTGTTCGATTTTGATGATTCCTTCAGCAATCTTTCAGTTTTTCAATTCCCAAAGCCCATGCACTAGTGAATCTCTAAAATCCTTGAAAATTTCAAATTTAGCTACATATTACGGGCAAAACATAAATGAATTAACGGGTTTTCCCATTTTTCTCTGACAATTATGGTTCGATTTTGATGATTCCAGCGGCAATATTTCAGTTTTTCAATTCCTTAGGGCCGTGCACTAATACATTTCTAAAATCCTTTAAAATTTCAAATTTATGTACAACTTTTTAAGTTTTGCCCCTTCAATTGCGCGAAATACCGACCCCGAAAGAGGAACGAACGGCGACCGACTGAGATCCCCTTAATTAGAGATGTGACGGAAATTGATAAATTTGGATCTCACGGACAAATCATTTTTGGAAGAATCTCTGGGTTCAGTAAAACAAGCTCGTGTACTCGACAGTTCCCATGCACTGCCCTATAGTGAACACACTGTGAACTACGAGCTCGACAGTTCAAATTCGAGGCTGTTTAGAAGCAAAGGACCATCGAGGAACGAATGGAAGGCCCAGAGTTTAGTCTGGGATACAACAAAATTGACACTAGTGACAACAATAATTGTAATTACCTACTAGAAGTGAGAACTTCTGGTAGTCTCTAGAGTTACTACAGAAGTGACGCCTAAAAAAATTCTCTGCAACTAGCTGGTAAAACCTTGGTTTCCACCTTTAGCCACACCATAGTTGAAACCAAGTTGACCCCAACCATTCTAGCAGATCTTAAACATTGAGTTTCAATGGATCCTCAAGCAGATTGAGCTGTTAGGTGTGGACCTGTGTCTGACGCTCACGCTGACAAAGTCTCATGTTTCTCCCTGGGAAACCGAATCGTTGCAATTCGACTCCGGAAAAGGAAAATCGACGGCTCCCAGGGAAAACAATTCATAAGGCCCACGTCGCCAAAAAACACGGCACGTGGAGTCCCCTCCACGGTAAAATTTACCGCGGCCTGATTAGCGGAAATCTATCCCCACTTTCGCTAATCAGCCGACAATTCGAGGCCCAGGAAAAGCTCCTCATCCAACCAGCGAGGAGAGGTGGAAGGACTGGAAGAAAAATCACCAAAAATATTCGACCGCTCATATGCCAGAAGATATGCCCCCAGCTGTTGAACAAAACTATTACGCGCTGCCAAAATCGAGGTCGTGAATCAGCATCTGGAACCATGTGCCCTTCGATCCAAAAGCACCCAGTTCTGCTGCCTTCCGCTGAGTGACAGAGAGCGGTATCACTACAGGCTACGTCGGTCTGAGAGAACCAGCCGCCTCCAGGAGAAGAAGTGGGTAGCTGCCACGTCAACGCCTCCTGGGACAAATCTCCAAAGTCTATCGAGACCTGAAGAAAGGATCGCCAGGTCAGTCCTAAGTATGCGGTCAGGAGGCACATAGGTAGGGATAGACTAAGCTACCGCCTAAGGCTTCACTTTCACCTTTATATTATCAAAATTCAATCCCCTTTTCCAATTGTCAAATAAACCCGTTGCTCATTCAAAAATCCAAACAAGTGTTTGCTCTCACGAAGCGTGTTTTCAAGTCCACAAAGCCCGAAGGTATCAAGTACTTAGGAACAAGCAGATAGTCGAATATTTAGATCCGGAGGCGATTGCCCCCCAGATCTACCCGATCTCCGGCGATAGCCAGTTAGGGAACTTAGGCCTAGGCAGGACTAGGAAGGTCATTTAAAACCCCCGAATCCACGAGTAGGCCGAAAAATAAGTCAGACCTAATCGCTAAAGCCGCAGAGGAGGCGACCTTGCAACCTGGCATCCCATTCTGTACCTACTGAACCTTCCTATCGTTCCTCCTTGGTAAAGGCAAAGGGCATTCCTGATGCTAATAGAACACAAGGCCGAAACAGTGTGAGGTGAAATAAATATACCCCAAGACGAAATATAGACTGTTGAATGGACATGTGAGATATAACCAAAAATATGGAGCACGAAAGAAAATATTTCAAAAGATAATGTACCCACTCAAAACATTTCAATGCATTTAGAAACTAAGAAATATCTCGAGCCTGTCCGAAAAGAAAAACAAACAGCAACATTCTCAAGAAAATCATAAATAGGTGGAAACTGACAAAGAGCAATGGGAAAGAGAGCTGCAGACGATCAGCTATAAGAGATGGCAGAATTTACACTTCATGATAAACATATGATATTTAGAGCCAACACAACCCGTACAATCAAACTAAACTAGATACTGGTAATGCAGATGTGCCTGCTAAAAAACCAATGATTCAAAATGCAATATTTGGTATAATAATAATATTAATCACACAGACCTTTCAATGAGCAGGGTAAACTAACGAATGTCGGTGTTTTTCAATAGGTTGCTACGTTCCTCACCTTACTTCAACATTACAAAGTAGTAACAGTGATATATTTTATTTCTTCATATAATTTCTGGGACTTAGTAAACATTTAATATTTTCAACTTTAAATTAATTCCATCCATAACAAGTACGTGCCAGTACGTTTAGACGTGACTCTTCAAACAGTCGATAATAAAATTGAATTTCATAAATTCTCGAATAAAAGGCTTCAAGTGATATAAATAATAAAAATATTTTAGCCTACCTAACTGATAAATAAAAATTTAAAAAACACAAAAATGAAAATTTATACACAATTACAGAACTAAGCACGAGAAATGTACACGACTTTACACAAATACACGAATAAACAAATAGGATACCTAAGAATAAAAATATCTACACATAAATTGAATACGGTGATCATGATAATATGAATGTTAATTTTCTTACACATAATTTTCTAGTACGATAGGAGATGTCAATTTTTTTTATCCTCATCCAGAATCTGCAAGAAGAATAGGCCGATTAAAAATGAATGAAGTTAACAATAGCAACAAAGGATCATGGATTATACAAGTCACATTCTGTAGCTTCGAGTAAGAATGACATGGAGAGCTACTAAACGCATTCCTAGATAATAGAAAGTGTTTGCACGCCACCACCGGGGCTTGACAGAGCGTCTTCACAAAGCTCGGAGTTTGTGGGTGACGATGAATTTGCCTCCCAACAACAGCGGGCGACAATGAAAGGGTTCCCCAGACAGTCACCCGTTCCTTGAGACCCCCC
This sequence comes from Apolygus lucorum, assembly GCA_009739505.2. Lineage (NCBI taxonomy): Eukaryota > Metazoa > Arthropoda > Insecta > Hemiptera > Miridae > Apolygus > Apolygus lucorum. The sequence goes on along the minus strand of CM019180.2, from coordinate 54,801,551 downwards.
AGCAAGAGCGCCCCCCCCCCCCATCCCTGCTGTCCATAGTTCATTATGGGTACCGCCTCTAACAGGAGTAGAGTGGTTAGGGAGCAGGTACCAATTCTCTGCTTCCGGGCCTGTTACCTGGTCGGGCTTCCTGGGATAGCAGTAAGTAGGCTTTTTACTCATCTCACTTACCAGTACACCACCTTGCACCGACCTTGGTCAAAGCATCACCTGCCTGCCCCTCAGTTGAGGTTGGATTCGTGGTGGTCGTGGTTAAGCAAACCCTACTTCATGGGCTTGTACCAAGAAGGCTACAAGAGGAGAGATGGCCTCCTCAGGGGCTGGTCCCCTGAAGATGTCTCTCGGCATATGAGTTCTGATATGAACTCGGGTACCATTCTGTCTAGTTGGTAGAACCTTAGCTAGGAGGTTCGGCCTAACCTGTGGTGTTAATACAAACAGATACCTAGAGGAGCTGATAGCTATGACTAGCTCCCCTGGGGCTCCCGGGTGGTGAGTTTCTTCCACTCCCTCGATCACCCTGCTAGGGTTTTCGGGGTTTCATCTATCTGCTTGCAGATGGAGGGGGTAGCGAAATCCTGTTTGGATCGGCTCTCCTTAAAACCAAATAGTAGTTATTTGTCCATAGTTAATGGGCCTCCTTCTTCAACTGAGTAGCATCCTCGGTTGCTCACGCTAACAGGGCCCGTCAGATTTTGGCAGCAAAAACTCTCTATTATGGACGATTTCATCAGCACATATTGAGTATGCGCCTCCCTTATCAATGATATCACGCCTAGAGATGGGCAAAACGGCTCACCAAGAAAAACAGCTCTGAGCGCTCCGCTCATTCAAAACAGCTCTTTTAAACGGATCAGTGGGTCTTTTGCGCTTGTATTTATAATTATTATACAAATTATTACACAACGGTTTATTTTAGTTCTGCCCGGAATTTTGTATTCAATTATTGGATTGTACATAACCTCGAATCGTAAACCACCAAATTTTGAGGGCAGGAGGAAATAATTTTTCTGTTGCCCGATTCCAATGGTTCATTATTGAAAATAGTAACCTAAAAAGCGCTGTTGTTCAATAAAGATGTTCAATAAATCCTTTAAAAAAAAACAAAGAAAAACAATAAATTAACACTATTAAAACAATGAACAAGTAAGGCTCCTCACAAAAAATCATTATTTAAAACCAAACAGGGAGAAAAAACAACGGAAAGAATCAGAAAGTGGATCACAGAAAACACTGGAAAAATAAGGTCAAGTTTATGACCAAAAATACAATAATGATACAATAATGATGATGATTTTGAAGTGGTGATTCTGCAAAATTGTATTATTTGATCGACTTATATCATATTTTCCCTCTGAATTATTGTACGGGTTGGCAACAGTGAGCTGAAGAAAAGGAAGTCCGAATTTTCCTGAACACTACTCATATGAAAAGAATCGAAGATCGAAAGCCACCGTTCATTTAGTTTTACTGGATCTCTAAAGATCCAAAGATCGAAGAGCCGTGATTCATTTATAATTTTTACTGCTCCGCAGTTCACTCGCTCTTTTGAAAAACCGATGCTCACCAAACACTACCAAGACTGAGCTCAAAAGATCCGACGAGCCGTGGTTCACTCGTTCTTCTGAATGAGTCGGTTCAAAGAGCTGGTTCTTTATTGAGCGAACTGTCTCTAATCATGCATGATCAATCTTTGTACTAACTCGGTTTCGCTTGTCATGCATTCTCGCCTCACACATCTGGTCGTCCATGAGCATTAATACCCTAATTTTCCTACTCCAAGTGAAAACAAGTTGTTAAGTGAAATGTCGGGAATAGGAGCATACTTCTTCGTTCATTTGAACGTAAATAGCGTGCCCGGGGCTCTTCTCCTATTTACCCGATGTTCGATGAAATAAAGTTCTCGACCTTAAACGCTGCAAATTTTACCAATTATTGTATTCTAAACCACAATTTTCCTTAGTTCTCATTCCCTTTTAACAGGAATCTACCGAACTCGGAACCATGTAGGTACTAATTCAATTTTGCTCAACTTAACCCATTTCCAACCACTGATGCGTTTTCGCATCGTCATATTTATGATTTTCTTAAATATTGAAAATAGTGGAAAATCTTTGCAGGAGAATCTTTTCTCGTTCATACTGTTCCTAAACTTTTTCAGAAAAAGTTTCTCCGACGTTCGGGAGCTCAATGCGATTTGTATGGTGGCTCAAATTCGATTCTGGACGAGTGAGCGTTCTGGTCCATGAGTTGAAACAGATTCCGGTCCATAAAAAATAAGACTTCTACGTTTTACCAAAAACAATGAACTGGATAAATCATATCGATTTGGAAAACGGAGGCTTCTCAAATCTCATCAAAAACTAAAATTTATGAAAAATCGAGTATTTTTGCTCTCGATTAGTGGGCAATTGACGCTTTATTTCGGCTGGCATTCTGTATAACAGTTCATCCTCCTTTCCTCATTATTCAGTTATTTCTACCCTTGGCTTGAAATGGGTCAATAGAAATCATGGAAGTTCACAAATTACCATTCTCTGTAAATCCTAGAAACCCCCACCTGCGTTACCAATATCGCCCTTGGTGTTTTGGAACGGGCTGCCTGTGTTCAGAGAGTGTTAAAAAAGTACATTCATGAAGTAAGAGTTAATGAGCGAATTTTTAAAGAAATCGTTAAAGCAACGGTAAAGAAAATTGAAATATTATTAGCTATTTATGAGAGATTAGTTTATGAGAGTTTGATTGATGTTATAATCAATTAAATTAGTAAAATAAGAAATAAGTAGAAGAACATGGAGTTGTATTTACCTACTTCACACCTGGAGGATGGTTCCACCAACCGTTTCACTCAATGCGTCGATGGCTTGCTCCACAGGTTTATTTGATTTGGACGCTACAGGATTCTCAGCAGCTCTAACGTCAACTGGCTCAGATCGAGTTCTGCTTCCGTCAGCAGGAGGTTCTTCTTGGAGGGCGTCCGTTCCTGTGATTATAGTCGGCGGCGGAGTCGTCAAGTTGGACCACCAGTTGCTCAGAGCTCCTTTCGCGTGAATGAGAGCACCTCCTGGGGAATTACAACAACGAATGTACGAGAATCGTCCAGAAGTTCCGTTTTTTAAATTATTAAATCAAGTTTATATTGAAAAAAGTTGAAACTTACATAAATCATACATGAACATTTATGTACTATTTTTCCAAATTCCATGGTCGATACATATTTGGTATATCGCGAAATGAGCTTAGGAATCCCTCCTTCGTAGAAGCTTGCCGCCACCTCCTTGGTCCATTGGTTGCAGCTTCTTTCACTACCTCGTCATTTGTGAAACGTTCTCCCGCCAATCCCTTTCTCTTATTGTTATAAAGGTGATACTCTGGGTATCACACATTCCAGAGAACAAACGGCAATCTGTGAAGTAGAAACAAACCGCCTCCGCAAATCCAACAAATTCAAAGTCGTGAAGTCAACCAGAACAATCATGGCTTCTGTGTTTTGGGCCAAAAAGGAATTATTCTGATTAACATTTTGCCTCGAGGTGAAACTATTAACGCCAACCTCTATTGTGAGACCCTGAAGAAGCTTCGTCGGTCCATACAGAACAAGAAAAGAGGAATGTTGACCTCCGGTGTTCGCCTTCTCTACCACAATGCTCGGCCTCACGTCATTTCATATTGCAATTTTTGGATGAGTTGGGATATTCTGACCCATCGACCTTACAGTCGGCCCCTTCAGACTATCTCCTTTTTACCAGGTGAAAGAAGCTCTAACCAACTGGACCAAGGATGTGGCGGCAAGCTTCTACAAGGAAGGGATTTCGAAGCTCACTTCGCGATGTACCAAATGTATTGACGTCACAGATTGTACACACAGCATTTCCTGGTCCTGGATACAGAGATTTCGTAAAGTATCCATTTTCAATGAATAGACGTTCCTCCTCCTAAGATGATATTTTAAAATAGGTAATGCAGAGGCTAAAAGAGGTACTTATTGCATCTGTCTAAAACCCAAAGTCTGTATTTTGGTTTGCGTGACCTCAGTATGTTAAATAGAGGAATAGAAAAGATTAAAGTCCTCGGATTGTTTATAGATCCTACACTGAACTGGAAGGAGCAATGCACCAGGATGGGTAGGTGTCTGAACAGCATCACCTTTTTGCTACGACGGCTAACTGAGCGTCTTAATTCGTCAGCGGTATTGGTTGCCTACCACGCTGTGTTTCATAGTAAAGCGGTCTATGCCATCATCTGTTGGGGCCACTCTCCTGCCTCGAAGCTGATCTTTGCTTGTCAACGGAGAGCAGTGAGAGCAATAGAAGGCCTAAACTACCAAGCGGATTGTAGGCAGTCATTCAGGAAGAACAAAATCATGACGATTCCTGCTGCTTACATCCTTGAATGCCTTATGGAAGTACATGAACATCCAGATAAATACCTGAAGACGTCGCATCGATACAACACAAGATATGCTGAAAATCTGGTTGTTCCTGCCTGCAGACTCACTACGGCTAGGAATAGTTCTCTCTGGTGGGGGGTGAAAATGTTCAATGCTGTCCCTTCACATGTTCGTAACCTACCCCAGAGGAAGTTTAAAACTATAATGTCTGCATTTCTATCGAATCTTGCACCATACTCTCTCGACGAATATTTGGTTAGCATTAGTAAACATAATTTCTCTCTGTGATACAACCTAAAATCCATGTTTTGATGACTTGAGCCTTTCCCTGTGAATTCGAATTTTATTGTTCATCTTTTGATTCTGCCTGCCAAGGAATTTGACGTGATATATGTACCTGATTCATGTTTTATTAGCAACCATTTTTTGTATTAAAACAGCCGAGGAAATTTTGTTACCCGAGTACTCGCGCGTGTTATTCATGACTTTTATAAATACTCGTATCTATTTTCAACTAGTCAACCAATATCTGTGATGAATTTAAATCTCTGTTACACTGTGATATAATTTAAACTTTGTTGTCTTCATTTTATTTGTAGTATGTAGCTTTTATCTATTGGAATTAATTTATTGAATGCGGGGATACTTTGGTTGTGTGTGTGGGGGCCGGGGTGGTGCCTGTCCCGCCCGGGGGTGGCCTTCCTGGTGGGTTTTTTCTGCTGTCCTTGCCGGGGGACCCACTCTTGCGCAGTGATTCCTCGCTGGTTTTGGACTCGGGATGCCACCATGGTGGGCGGGTCCGGGCGGGGCTGGGGTTTCCCCCGGCCCCGCATCGCGTGCTGCGGTGTTCCCTGCTACACATGGTGTTCACTATCGGGTCTTCTTGGCAGGAAAGAGTAAATACGCATAAATAGCTCTCCTTCTTCCTATCTAGACATAGTGTTGTTATTACTATTTTGTTATTATTATTATTATTTTGACAATTGCTTTTGCACACTGTGTCCTGGCAAATAAAAACATTGATTGATTGATTGATTGATTGACTGTAGATAGTGCTCCCAGCATTCCCCGTTCCTGGATATTGTGGTTTTGTAAAGTATCCCAATGCACAAGTATCCATTTTACAAAGAATAGACCATCCTTGGTTGAGGTAAGCACTTATTGTCAAGGAGGGAGAGGATGGGGTTGAGGAAAGGACTGTTGTTGCGGCCAACAAACAAAAAAGAATGGCTACCTCAGAGGTATCAAATTATTGAGAATTCCTTCTTAGAAGACGCCTTCACATATCACTTTAATCCATTTATGATACGCCATAATATATTGATTCAGGGTTTGGACAAACTTTTGAAGAAAAACCAAAATTTTTGAAATTGTTAAAGAATTTATAATAAAAATTTTGTACAAAAAAAACCAATGTTGGTTCAATTTTTGATCAGTAACCACTTACCAACAGCACGTCCAGTCGATGAAGTAGCTTCAATTAGTTTCCTTCCACCTTCCGTAGTCTGCATCGTGCTAAAATATAAATAAAAAATAAATACAAAATTGGAGTTTATAGTAGATTTTGTAAGTATTCATTTTTGAGCCTTCAATGAATCGTCGAAAATTGTCAGTCACTTTTACAAACCTAAAACCATAACAAGTTCGTGAAATAAACATTTTAAGTTACATGACAGCCGTTTACGGCTCCCCATTGACTAGGCAATTTAGTAACCTTGCTAAATATTGATAGTCGAGCGTAACAGCAATTCTTCGTCAAGGCAGATTGAAATGGATAAAATATCGAAAATAAAATTCTTACTGAGCCAATCGCAGTTTCACATCAGCGACGCTGAGCTGTCCAGCAAATGGATGACCTGGAACGGCTTCTAACACATTTCTGTGATCGGGGTGCTCCCTCCACCGCTTGTAAGAGCTCGTTTCCATGAATGCGTTCATGTAGGAACGATTGAATTGATCATACTCTTTGCTTCCATCTACAAAAATCGAAAAGACAATCATTTTCCACGTTTCAGCGTGTTCACACCTCGTGTTTGTCCAAGTTTGACGAAATTCAATGGGGGCCATCTTTATGCTTGAGACAAAGAATGACATCAGACGGACACGAAACCAAAGTTGTTCAGAAAGGTTTGGAACGCTAAATGCGGATAACATTTTTGATTTTGGGGGGCTCCAATTTTTTTGATTGGCTGCAAGAATTGAAAGCTTCTTTTTCTTCGTTAATAGGGAAGTAGGACAGCTGACACAAATTCGAAAACGCCTTTAGAATGCGAGATTTTTTTCATTCTTTCAAATTGTTGGTTTAACTGGTCATCTGACTCGTTTACTACCTAGATTAGGCAGTCATCTACCTGATATGCGCCTGGGTTTTTCGTAGGCGTAACATCACTATGGGCGATATTGGATCTACTCTCAGAAAAACATCATTACGGTACCTTATTTCAAAACATTTAAAAACATATTGTTTAGTAATGCATGCATTCCAGGGGACGTCCCATTGGATAAGCATTAGATCAGTTTAACCAGTTGGTAAGCGATAAAACTGTTTCACTCGATGTAATTTGGTTCATTACTTTAGGCAAGAAATAGTGACCCCCCCCCCCCCCTCACCCTTATCCGCCATAAAATTTCTAGCGGCATGATAGCCTCGAATCTGAAGAGCATTTTAAAGTCCATGGTCTACGATACCCAACATGCGAATTCGAGTTCATCCCCCCCCCCCCTCTCCACCAATAGTGCCAGTCTGGCACCAAAGTGGAAATACGTCTTAACATTGAACTTTCATCCATTAGTTTTAGTAGGTAGTCCGTAGAGGTTCACATCCGTATTCAAGGTGAAACACAAAAAAAAAACCAGGAAATATGAGGTTTATGGTGCCCTGACACCATGGTGGCACCACTATTAGTTCCATGGTGGTACAGACAATAATTCATGAAAATCCGGACGTATATTGAGAATTTTTCCTCAATTTCAAAGCTTGGGTACAATTAGTAAGCAGTAATGGAACCGAAATATTGAAAAATCGGATATTTTGTGAATATTATCCCCCCACTTGCCCCCTCCCCTTGCGAATTTTGGTACTCGGGTGAAATTATGTAGAACTCGGAGTTATTTGAGTCAAACAAAAAGAGAAACACACAAATCGGTTGGAAATTGAAGCCTTGGCAGAATTTACAAGATTATGCCCACAAACGCACGTTTTTCAAGCATTAACACCCCTTTCCCCCCCTTAAAAAGCAAAATTCAAAATTCCGACGCCGTAGTGCACAACTAGACAGTTTTCCGCGTCGATAAAAAAAGAACCACAAAAATCGGTTGAGAACTAAGGCCTGGGCAGACGACACAAGATTATGCCCAAAAACGCACGTTTTTTAAGCATTAACCCCCCCCCCCCCTTAAAAGGCAAAATTCGAAATTCCGGCGACGTAGTGCACAACTAGATAGTTTTCCGCGTCGAACAAAAAAAGAACCAGGAAAATCGGTTGAGAACTAAGGCCTGTGCAGACGACACAAGATTTTGTCACACACACACACACACACACACACACACACACACACACACACACACACGGACATACACCTATGGTTTTTTTTTCGCGGATTTGGATTCAGAATGGTCTAAAACGGATTACTGTGTGGTTATTTTTTTTCCTGTTGAGTGTTGTCCAACTTCACCCCAGATCGATCGCATAAGGACGCCCAAGTCTTACTGTGGGACGTCCTAAAAACACAGACATGCACTTGAATAAAAATCATGTTTAAGTAGACCACTTTCGTGAAAATGTTTGGACTTCATGTACACAAATAACTGATAATATAGAAGACATTAAATATACATGCCTGGCAAAAGAGATGTTCTCAAGAGAGCTAGAGTGTAGGCGTGAAATTGCGACCTGATCCACTCGTCTCCGCCTTCCCACGGCACGCCATCCGTATAAGCATCGTCCGAGGATCGCGTTCGCCGATCAAGATATTCTCCAAACCTGGTAGGAAACGATAACTCTGAGGTAATTCATTACCATAAGACACCTACTTGGGAAAATTTCACCTTTCAAAATAACAGCAATAAACCAACTTTTGTGCTCAGTTGAATGAGCGCTTCGGAAATAAAAATTAACTTTTCACGAAATTTGACTTATAGCCTACAGGTGAGAATATTCGTCAGGCAAACAGCTTGGCCAGGGAATGAAAATCCATGGCTCATCTCCCAAGTTTCTCTGCCTTCAAGGTCACAAGACAGCTCGTCAATTGTTTGCCTTGGCTGATGCAGTGGTAGTGGGGTGTAGCAATTCCCCCCACCCGTCATCCAAAACAGTCCCGCAAAATTCATTTTTTGAACTGTTTACCTTGCATTGCCGGGCCCCGCGCTAGTTTGTGTACGAGGAATGTCCAGAAAGTAAGTGTATGTACTCGATTTTTTTAGGGTTCAAAAAACTTATTTTAAAAAAATTACGTGGTTACATAGGTATACATCTAAGCTATTTTTCATCATAGTCGCCATTTCTCTCGATGCAGGTGGTTAGCCGGGGGATCAATTTTTTGATGCCTGCCTCGTAGAAATCTGCCGCCACCTCCTTCGTCCACTTGTCGACCGCCCTCTTCACCTCCTCGTCCGTTGAAAAATTTTTTCTGTCTTTTTTCTTGTCTCTTGGTTTCTGGTGTATAGTGTGCAACCCAAGTTTCATCTCCAGTAACAATACATTTGAGAAAATGATCACCCTCCAATTTATACCGTTCCAAAATCTCTTTAGAGGTCTGCACTCGATTCAACTTGTGTTGTTCAGTCAGCTGTTTTGGGACCCATCTTGCGCACAGTTTATTAAATCCGAGGGTTTCTGTGATTGTTTCGTGCAGCAGAGATCTGGATATTTGTGGAAACTTCGTAGAAATTTCGTGCAGAGTCAATCTGCGATCGTCACGGACCGCATTCTCAATTTTTTCCACAAGTTCGTCAGTCACAATCGACGGTCTCCCACTCCTCAAATCGTCATGCACATTCGTACGACCGTTCTTAAACTCCCTACACCACTTGTACACACTCGTACGATTCATATGTCCTTCACCATAAATTGCTTTCACCTCATTAAAATCTCAATCGGAGATTTCTCCTTCACAACGAGGTAACGGATTACCGCGCGGATTTCGCACTTGGCGGCAGAGTCGATCGACATCTTTCACGAGGAATGCTCCTGAGACCACAGTTTTCAACGTACTGACCGTTTTGATCTTGTTTTGAAGGGGAGGAGTCACGCTACACGGCAGTGAGCCCAAAATAGCAAAAAAAGCCCTACGGCCGCGGGAGCTTCAGTACACTTACTTTCTGGACATGCCTCGTATCATCCGCAATCAATCGTAGTTACCGATCTCTCTTTGGTGTGTTGCGGGCTAGTATCGAAGACAAAATGCGTACGTATTCCATTTTCCTACTCCAACTTCAATAGTAATCATGAGCCCTAAATTTTATGAAATTTTTCCAAAATCGGCTAGATATTACTTGCAAAAAATGGAAATATATGAGAATCTCAACAAAAATTAATTTATTAATTTTGCATATTTTTAGGAAGGCAAACGGTGTTTGCTATGTTTGACTGGAGGAGATACCACTGATAGTCTTTGAGGCATTAATACTCCGGTGACTTGTTGAGATGATATTGGGAAAATACGATCACGTCCCATCTGTTCTTTTCGTCTAGAACTACGTCCTGGAGCTCCACCAATCAAAACGCTTCTATGGCTCCCAGCTTAGCTTTCATACCAATGGGAGCCCCACTGAGGGTGGGGAGGCCCTTTGGGCAGCAGGATCTCCCACTCAACCTAGAGACAGCGTTACAGAAGTACGAAGAAACATTCGATGGTTCTCTCATGCCATCAGCTGTTTTGTGGCATAATGAATCTTTATTTCCATGCAATAAATCAATGCCTGCACTTATTGATGAGTTCGAGCTCCACTTGAGTACTTTCAAAGTAAAACAGAAAGCACCACCTAGTTTCAAAGACATAGCGCATTCCCTTTTGCCTGAAAATATTATCAAACAGTGTGAAGTGCCAGGATTTGTTTCAAGGTGATACTCCTGCACTCTGTGTGACGTTTTGAATATTGGTTGTACAGCATTCAACAACTCACCTCAGATCTTCCGTTGATAAATGAAGCATTTTTTTCAGCTCTGGATCGGTGGTTTCGATTATTCTGGTATCCAACTGAAACAAAAATTATGAAACGCCAATTATTATTAAACCAGAGAAATTGAAATTATCTACTTACGTTATTATATTCGTTACTCGATCATTTTTGCTTCGAGCTAGTGGAAACATTTTTTTATATTTTTTCTTAAATTTAATGAATAGAAGGATATTGTTACCAGCCTTTATCGTGTATAATAATATTATCCAAGTATTTATAAATGTGGATTTTTAATGATCTTCCACTTCACATGAGGAAGAACAAGTGAAGTTGAGAAATAGGTTGGCTTTTGGAAACAATCCATCTGAATGATTTCAAAATCCACAAGAGCAAATTCTAAAATAAAACGCATTATTGAAGCTTCCTTTTATTCAAAGTCCCAATTTTCAGACGTCTATCCTAAATTGAATTAGGCATAAATTGATGTTCATCGCAATCTCACCAGTCCTACAAAACAGTTGAAAAACTGCTTCCACCAATACCTACTTTAAAAACAGTACAGAACGTACACATACACAGAATGGCCACTAAAACAGTCCTAACTCTTAAGGCAAAACAATACAGGCATGTGGTTTACCTCAGAAGGACTACGAACCTCAATGATGATGTCGGCAATGTTCTTCTTCTGTTTGAATAACACGTTAGTAGCGCCCAAAATGTAACCTTTGATGTTGGGGTCTGTCAGTACATCCATGTACGGCAGAGACAAGTAAGGCAGACAGAGATAGCCCTGGAGAAGAAAACAGATAGGATAGATAGCATTTAAATATTTTCAGTAGAAACTCAGTACAACATTGGTTGGTTCGAACAAAAAAATGGCCCTTCCATTTTCACTGAACCTGAGGTCAAGCAACTGGCAGTAGCGGAAGCAGGTATGGTTGGGCGACTAAACTAATACCAGTTAAAACCTCCAAGATATTTACGTACAAAGGCCACGCATTGCGCATTGTGACTGTTGAAAGAGGGTGGGTTCACTCACTTACTACTTGGGGTTGCCATTGAAAAAAAAAAAACGTCTGCCAAGTTGGGTGGGCAGTATAGCTTCCTCACTCATTGTAACATGGACGTATAGAATCAATTGGCGAAGAAATTATGATTCAAAGAGTTATTGAATACCAAAATATTGGCGATAATATGCGGGATAGGGTTGCAGGTATTAATGTTTATAATATTTTTATAATTTTTATAAGGTATTATAGTTTATAATATTTTGTATTTTCAACGTAGAATTTTATTTAGCGGTCCACCGTCTAGGACCTAAACCACACAATCCCTGAAAATTTCATCGAAATTGGTTGAATAGTTGCGGAGTTTTGTTTGTAACAATAAATTTAAAGTTCGCGCATGCGCAGCGGCTATTGCTTGACCAATTTGATTGAAACTTATAGAGTGTCTCTTAGAAGTTAGTCCCTAACTAACCTCCAAATTTGAGCAAAATCGGTTCATTAGAAACCGAGGTTCCAGGAAATTCACGTTTGCGCATGCGCACTCGCTCCTATTGGTCCGAAGGTGCTGAAATTGATAGGGGACCGTCTAGTACCTAACCCGCACAATCCCTGAAAATTTCATCAAAATCGGACCACAGGTTAGTATAGTTTTGCCCGGGACAAGGATTGACCACAGACAGACCGACAGACAGACACGGAACCAAAATTGTTCGGGAAGCTCTAAAACGCAAAAAGCAAGTGCAAATTTTGATTTTGGAGGACATTTTTTTTTTTACTTCTTTCACGAATACAAAGCTTCCCTGTGAGGAAGCAAAAAATCAGGCTTTAATGGCTTAAACTTTCCGTTTTGGGATCCTTAGGTTAAAAAAGGATTTCGCCAGATACACTTCGATTTACACTGGAGACCAAAAAACCAGCGCAGTTGACTCGTTTCCAAAGAATCAAGTTCAAATGGCTAACAGTTGGGTTTGAGTCAATCGTAAGGTCAATAATAAGGTTCACAGAGATTACGTGCCAAGGTCCATCCATGTTTTCCCTCGACTATCCAGTTTTTTCCTGTAATGCTCTCTTGAATTCACGATAGAAGCCTAAAGGACGAAAGATGACTTTTCGATAGTTTGCCTTCAGTGCGGTCAACGCAAGCCTTTCTTGTCATTTTGCCTTAAAAATAACTTTTCTCGTACTTGCTCTTTTTCAATTAAGTTTTTCATAAATTTTTTATTTTTTTGAAATAAAGTTTACCCGCCATTTAAATGGTTTTAGACGAATTTGTGGTCGCAAGACTTCTTGCTTTGATAGAGGACGGCCGGAGCCAACGTTATGCATCCGGGGCCCTTGGGCTGCCCGAAACAACGGTTCGACAGGCAGTTAAGAGGTACTGCGAAACTGGTAGCTACACCAGAAGGCCTGGATCAGGGCGTCACAGGGCGACGGATCCTGCTGACGACCGTTTTATTGTGATGAAGACCGCACCCTTAGACAGCTTTTGAGACCTCTCAACGGCTGCGTGCTGCTCGGGGTGTCGATGTCAGCGTTCAAACGATACGAGATGGCTTGCTGATGTGAATCTTCACTCCAGAGTACGTGCTTTAGGTCCTCTACTCACCCCAGCACACCGAACGGCTCTTCTTCAATTTGCTAGAAATCACACTCCTTGGACTGAGGCACATTGGGCCTCCGTTCTGTTTTCTGCCGAGTCCAGTTTTAATCTGTACACTTCAGATACACGAGTTCGGGTTTGGAAAAGACAAGGCGAGCGAAAGGCTCAGTGCAATATCGGTGGAAGAGTGTAGTTCGGTGGTGGATCAGTGATGGTATGGGGAGGAATTTCTTTGGAGGCAAGGAAGGACCTCCACCTGTTTCAGAGGCCATCGCTGAATGTTCTGAAGTGAAGATTCACATCAGCAAGCCATCTGCGTATCGTTTGAACGCTGACATCGACATCCCGAGCAGCACGCAGCCGTTGAGAGGTCTCAAAAGCTGTCTAAGGGTGCGGTCTCTAAGGGTTTGCATCACAATAAAACGGTCGTCAGCAGGATCCGTCGCCCTTGGACGCCCTGATCCCGGCCTTCTGGTGTAGCTACCAGTTTCGCAATACCTCTTAACTGTCTGTCGAACCGTTGTTTCGGGCAGCCCAAGGGCCCCGGCTGCATAACGTTGGCTCCGGCCGACCTCTATCAAACGGCGGGTAAACTTTATTTTAAAAAACTAAAAAATTTATGAAAAACTTAATTGAAAAGGAACAAGTACGAGAAAATTTATTTTTAAGGCACAATGACAAAAAAGGCTTCCGTTGACCGCACTGAAGGCAAACTATCGAAAAGTCATCTTTCGTCCTTTAGGCTTCTATCGTGAATTCAAGAGAGCATTACAGGAAAAAACTGGATAGTCGAGGGAAAACATGGATGGACCTTGGCTTGTAATCTCTGTTAACCTTATTATTGACCTTAAGATTGACTCAAACCCAACTCTTAGCGATTTGAACTTGATTCTTTGGAAACAAGTCAACTGCGCCGGTTTTTTTGGTCTCCAGTGTATTTGATCATTTATCATGTTTAGCTTTCTACGGAAGTCATGGTGTTCCGCAGGAATGCCAGTGATGAGAAATAATTTTTGTAATATTTACGTGTAGTTTTACTATATAAAGAATTACTCACTTCGTGGTTTTTGGTGAACTGCGACGGTTCGTATATTAACATGCTAAATATAGTAACTAGGGGACATTGAATAATTAGTGGATGTATATCCAACATCCTCCCCCGCGGCCTCACTCTTGCTTTACCCGCAGCTAAATGATCTTGGACTCTGGTCTTTTGAGAGTTCCGTGTGCTGTTCTCACGAGCCCATCTTCACCTCTGATAACTGCTACAATTCTACCTCGAATCCATTTGCTGCAGATGTAGCTGTCCTCCCCTAACACCACCAAGTCGCTCACTTTTATAGGTTCAACAAGTACTGCTCAGTTGCTTCTTTCTGCTAGTGTCCGGACGTATTGACCGCACCACTTCTTCCAAACACGGTCCGCTAGTTGTTGGGAAACTTCTTCTCGTTGCAATTTCTCTTCCAAAACTGCTACGGGCAAAACCTCGACTGCTCGTCTTGTCTGGCATAACACACACCGATTCAAAAAGCCTCTTACTGCTTTCCGCATCGAGATCACCCACAACTTTAGTCGTACGGCTCCTACCATGGTTTCCTGCCCTTGATGTTTTTCGAGAAATTAATTGAGACTGCGCAATTGGCTGGACGAAACCCAAGTTTTATTTCTTTGGATGCAGTCTATTTCTTCCCAAAACGCCTCTGCTTGTGCTTTTTTAACCCACTTCTCCTCAGTCCAATCCAATTCTTTGTCTGTGCACTCTCTTAGACATTCTTTGTGGCGTGACTTGAAATACTTGTACTTACTCGTAGCACAAAAGCTCAACACTAAAGCTATTGTTTGTAACAAGGTGTGCCACTTACCTTCAAATGCATTTCCAATATTGTGCAATAGCTCCCATTCCATTTCCTGCTCTACTCCCTCAAAATGTACCTCTACCTCTTCTGGTTCATTTCTTGTCCGTACTGGTCCATTTGATGACGTCTCTACCGACCACTCTCTCTCTGGTTTCCTAAGAAATGTTGGAGAGGAGATTCCTTGCTGAGAATTTTCCTCAGTGCTTTCCTTAACATCATCTTGTCTGATGTGACTCCTAACTAGATCATGTAGAAACGTATCAGTTTCTTTCGCTTCTTCCTCTTCTTCCTAGTGACTCATCTGATGGTTCCCATGGTCATCGTCTTCAACTCGTCCTTTTAATTGGATTGGCATTTTTCCGTGCACCACCCATCCTAGTCTGGTTTTTGTGGCTACAGGTCCATCCCATGGCCCATGCACTACATTCAGACGCACAGTCAAAGGCCAGTTGTCCTCTCCTATGAGGATTGTTGGCTTCGCATTATCATAGTTCAAAATTTCGAGGTCATCAAATCGCTTACTAACAATTCCCAGCTTTTCTTGGTCGATCGATTGGGTAGGGCTAAGTTGACGCACGGTCCTGGTATTGAGCATTACGTGGTGTTTCACATCCTTCCGCAGGTTTACTGCGAAAGTAGCTGTCTCGTCTCCTTCATCCGCGTTCGGAATTTCTTCTTCCTCTCTTTCCTCAGTCTTCTTTCCTTCGTGAATAGCCACACTTTGCTCCATTGTAGAATGCAACAGCGTATTATGTCTTCTTCCACATCTTTGGCACTTTATTTTGGAACGTCTCTCCTCTAGTTCCATCTCCGCTTCAAGTGCTAATTCCCTCCTAAACCTTTCATCTTCTCTTCTATCCATCATTCTTTCGTGTTCAATCAATCTCCTTTCCCTCTCTAATCTGGCTTCCTTATTACTTGGTTTACAAGATCCTCGTTCACTGTTTCCTTCCATCTTGAACGAATGTACCGATTGGCTCTTTTGCTCGAAGGACCAATTGTAGTTTTACTATATAAAGAATTACTCACTTCGTGGTTTTTGGTGAACTGCGACGGTTCGTATATTAACATGCTAAACGTAGTAACTAAGGGTCAAGAATAATTAGTGGATGTATATTCAACATCCTCCCCGCGGCCTTACTCTTGCTCTACATCCAGCTTAGTGATCTTGGACTCTGATGGTCTCTTCTGAGAGTTGTGTGTATCTCTCTCAAACCTTCTTTGTGACGTGTCTTAAAATACGTAGCTATGCGCGGCACTAAAGCTGCTGTTCGTAACAAGTTGTGCCACTTCGGAACACTTTTAACAATGGGTACTTGCTCCCATTCCGTTTGTTGCTCCACGTCCACAAACTGTACCTCTTCTGGTTCTTTTCTTGTTGTCCCCACTGGTCTCTTCTGAGCACTCGCTCTCTGGTTTCCAAAGAAGTGTTGGACCTTTGAACCAGTGACTGTTCACTTCTTCCTGCTTCCTTGTGGCATCTTCTGGCCAATTGTCCTTAGTTGATAACAAACGCCATGACTCATGGGTTGCTATTGTCCTCATCTCTTCCAACCTTCCTTCCAAACTTGATAGATGTCTCATTGCTGTTTGTCTTGTGTCTACTGGGGATTCTCCTTTCCAAATTGGTCGTGTTTTCCTTCTCCCAACCCCTGGATTCGCCTGGTAGTAATGTTCCATGTATGTCTTGCTTTAGATTCTCCTTCATTCATTTCTTTACTTTCCTTAGTGTTTTCCTTAACAACATCATTACTTCTAACTAGATCATGCGGTAACGTATCCGTTTCTCTCGACTCTTCCTCTTCTACCCAGTGGCTCTTTCTAATTTCGCCAATACCTCGCGCGCAATTGTGTCGGGCATGCCAAATCTTCTTTCTAACCTGTCCATAATCTTTGGTAATCCTCCTGGCAAGGACAGTAGAGCTCCAACGCACTCTTTAGCTGTACCTTTCAATGCCTTTTGCAGCCTTAACAAATTTTCGTCGTCACTGTATTGCCCCACTTCAGTCGATCGAACATACATATTGAAAAACAAGGGCCACTGGGCGGGATCACCTTCAAATATTGGGAGTTCATAGGGAACCTTTTTCCTTGCTACCAACCCTTTCATTTCGTGGACGGCGTTATTCAAACTATTTGCAATAAATAGATTGGTACTTGTTTTGCCTTCCCCTACGTGAGGACCATCTCCCATTCCACCTTCATCTCGGGCTTCTTGGCATCGACATGCACTTAAGTAGCTTTGGTTGGTTTTTTCTTGACTCCCTATGATAATATTCCTCACCCAGTCTTTTGTTTTCATGCTGGTACTGTTCTGACTAGTATTGGAGTGTCTCTCCTCTACTTCCATCTCCGCTTCAAGTGCTAATTCCCTCCTAAACCTTTCATCTACTCTTCTATCCATCATTATTTCATGTTCAATCAATCTTCTTTCCCTCTCTAATCTGGCTCCCTCATTACTTGACTTACAAGATCCTCGGTCACTGTTCCCTTCCATCTTGAACGTATCTACCAATTGGCTCTTTTGCTCGAAGGACCAATTGTAGTTTTACTATACAAAGAATTACTCGCTTCGAGGTTTTTGGTGAACTGCGACGGTTCGTATATTAACATATTAAACGAAGTAACTAAGGGACATAGAATAATTAGTGGATGTATATCCAACATCCTCCCCGCGGCCTTACTCTTGCTCTACATCCAGCTTAGTGATCTTGGACTCTGATGGTCTCTTCTGAGAGTTGTGTGTATCTCTCTCAAACCTTCTTTGTGACGTGTCTTAAAATACGTAGCTATGCGCGGCACTAAAGCTGCTGTTCGTAACAAGTTGTGCCACTTCGGAACACTTTTAACAATGGGTACCAATTGTAGTTTTACTATATAAAGAATTACTCACTTCGTGGTTTTTGGTGAACTGCGACGGTTCGTATATTAACATGCTAAATATAGTAACTAGGGGACATTGAATAATTAGTGGATGTATATCCAACATCACGAGTGTAAAAAAACAGTGTGAAGATCAGGTCCAGACCTCTTTCCTATGCTAACCTCGCTCTTAACCGTATTCTAAACTCTTCCACAAGTACACCCTGCTGAAGGGGAGGCCACCGATAGAAATCAAGTTTGCAAGAATATGTAGCACAAACCTCAGCAAATAGAGACATGGGGAGTGCACACGATTCGAACTCTATGTTGGCAAGAGCGGTCAAGGCAGCTTGGTAACTCGCTTCACCAGCGAGCAAGTCCATTGACGGGTCTCGAGACAGAGAGCTGCCGTGTTCTCGAACTGGTACAGCGTCACTCTGACAATTCTCTTCGCAAGAACCGTTACACATTGTCTCATCTTCTTTGGCCGTTGTAGCTCCATTGAATTTCTGTGGCCAAACAGAAAAAACAAATTAATAAGTAGATACCGATACCTTAAAGCACAAAAGCGCTATGTCCATCCATCTACCAATTTGCTTCCGAGTCTACCAAGGTAGAGGAAGCTTTGTTTTCACTTTTCAAGGACGAAAAAAAAAGTTCTCCAAAATCAAAATTTCCACTCGCGTTTTGCGTTTTAGACCTTTCTGAACAATTTTGGTTCCGTGTCTGTGTGTCTGTCTGTCTGTCCGTCTGTCATGATTTCCTTGTAACGCGCATAATTATACGAAATTATTGTCCGATTTCTATGAAATTTTCAGGGATTGTGCGGCTTGGTGTGTAGACGGTCCCCTATGAAAATCATCATCCCCGGACTGATAGAAGCGACTGCGCATGCGCAAACGTGAATTCCTTGTAACGGCCATAACTTCTACATTTTCCATCCGATTTCGAAGGAATTTTCAGGGATGTTACAGATTAGTATTTACATGGGCCCCTATGAAAATCACCACCTTCGGACTGATAGTAGCTACTGCACATGCGCAAAACGTGAATTTCATTGTAACAGCCATAACTTCCACATTTTCCACTCGATTTCAATGAAATTTTCAGGGATGTTACAGATTAGTATTTAGATGATCCCCTATGAAAATCACCACCTTCGGACTGATAGTAGCCGTTGCGCATGCGCAAACGTGAATTTCCTTGTAACGGCCATAATTTCTACATTTTCCATCCGATTTCAATGAAATTTTCAGGGATGTTACAGAGTAGTGTTTAGATGGTCCCCTATGAAAATCACAGAGAATTGTTTTTCATAGAGGGATTCATTCATAGAGGGATGGTCTCCTGTGAGAATCTCAAATCTCATTAATTGCAGGTCATCGGTAGGTCAGAGGAAAAAGTCTTGATTTGAGCTCCAAAGGTCGCGGGTTCGAAACCCAGCCGAGGCTATGTATTTTTTTGATCCAATCACATACACCTACTCACTTAATTTTTCATCCGAATTTGATGAAATCACATACACCTACTCACTTAATTTTTCATCCGAATTTGATGAAATTTTCTAGGATTGTCCAGATTAGCGTGTAGATGGTCCCCTATGAGGGTAGTGAAAGGTACTTAGAGATTGGTGTTTTGAGATTAACTACTATGCATCGGATCATCTATACAATCGGGTTATGGATACGAGGAAGCTATGTGCCACACCCACTTGTTTTTTTTTTTTTTTTCAATTTCAGAAAAACTCAAATTTATCAAAATTAATATTGACCTTCTAGACGATTATAGCTTGAAAATTAATTGAAGAAATTAAAGAGTTTAGTGTGATAAGCCATTATTTTAGAAATGGGGTATTTCAGTCAATTTTTTTTTCAAAAGAGTATGGCTCAGGAATGACGGTAATTGGGTCTGTTCGTCGAGAAAATGTTTTTAAAAAATCAGAGAAGCTAAGGAAAGTTGAAGATTTGAACGGTGTGATGTAGCTAGCCAACTGTCTTTGAAAAAAGCATCCATGCACAGAGAAGCGATGAAACCCTTGGAGGACCTCTTAGATACTACAAAATACTACTCACACACGCGCGAGGCATAAGTGTGTGTGCGTTAACGGGAGGCCCGCCTTTTTTCAAACGTTTGATCTCTTTAAATAATATTTCTACCACATGTTATAGTATCATTGGACTTAAAGTTGGAGTATATAGGTTTTCAAGGGTGCTGAATCCAAATTTGAGGTCAAAAACCTGAATTTCCGACCCACCGAAATACCCCATTGTGCACTGGTGAAAATTTCTTTTGCGTTTTTTGAAAACACCGTTTTTGGACATAGCGCCTTTGTGCTTTAAGGTATCGATACGAACTTTGAAACACCCTGGTGACCTGAAGTCTATAGTCCAATTCTAAGATGAATAGGATATGCAAAACATTAATTTCCTATAAAGTCAAACCTGGCCAGAAAGTTATCACACATTTTGCAAACAACCGTCATTGGCACAGCCGTTTGAAGACGATTTGTTAGAATGATTAATTTTATGGATTAACGATTAATGGTCAAACCGATTTGGCTAGGGGTCAGACACTTACTCCTTTTCGCCGAGCTTTCGGCCAATTTATAATCTTGATCAGGCATCAACCTCAAGGAAGAATTACTGCGTGAAATCCACACTGAAAACGTGTTTCCAGTATTAATCATTGTAATTAGTTTTTGGTGTTAAATAATAGGCTCCATCCCATCTTCAATAGGTAGGATAACGTGGATAACATTTTGATTTAGACGTCGGTGTGGATATCAAAAAGTAATGGGGAATTTGCCTCAATTTTAGATTCTGGAATTTCAAGTCAAATCCTATAATAGGGCCCTAGAATAACGTTTAACACTAGGAATAACCAAGGGGAAAAAATTACCGTAGGAGAAAATGCTTAAACAAGTGAAGCCTCTGTTACAAAACACCGCGAAAATCGAGGAATATTGTTGACGTCATACAAAAAAAAACGACGCGAAAACAACTCCAACAACAGACAGAGTTCTACCGCCACACAAAACGATCCAGTGAAATGGCTACTCGAATAATGTGATTCACATCTTGAAACTAAATAAGAGAAGATGAAGACTAATAATGCTTGATAAACTAGTAGGTAGAATCGTATTGTAAAAAAGTGAGTAATATTGTTTCTTTTGGTCACTTTTGTGTCTGGGTTCTTCCTGCCAGTTCGCGGTGCACTCTTGTGCGCACTACTTGTAAGGTAAAAGTTCGTGTATGTTCCGCTTCTGTGGTAAGCGCCACAGAACCTCCTTTCAAGTCAGATTGGTAGAATATCCGTTACGTTTCAAACATGGCTGCCTCTTACACATTGCCACCACATTTAAAATTTCCATCTTCCTTAAATTCTCTAAATTTTTTGGATGCGTTTTCGAGCAGCTCACTATGGTTTTATTCCATAAAAATAAACCCTCATTCGAAAAAAAAGAATGTGAGGCGAATTCCCCATTCTTCCTAGAGGCCAGATGAAGGTAATAAATTGACTGGAAGCTCGTCGAAAAGGAGTGAGCTTCACTTTGACCCTTATAAAGACAGGAAAGGCGGTAAACACATCTGTTTATGTAACAATAAGTACAAGGATATTGCGTGAGCATCAGTACAAACCTGAGAGGTAGGATTGGGAAAAGTTTCTTTGGCTTCGTGTCCCACAGTTACGATACCATCTTTGGTTACACTTCCGTCGGGTTTCCCTTCTGCTTCTTTGACCATGTTTGAAGATGGCTGAGGTTCGGATGGAGAGACAATAAGCATATTTCGACCGGCGTTTTCGGACGTCAAGCCGTTTTCTCGAAAACATTCCGACGAATCATTCTCGAGACTCGTCGTTCCATTGGACGCCTTATTGCTTACTGATGACGGCGGGTAGGAGGCGAATTGAGGTATCGGGGACATTGGGCGGGATGGCCTGGGGAATAATTCACTTCAATTAACTAATTATATAAATTATTCCTTTTGATATTGAAACCAAAATTATGCTCCTAGCTACTACACAATAATATCTACAAATCAACAAATTAGGGGACATATAAGGACCATTTTGAGGAGACCCAGCGCCATTTTCTTCGTTTCCTGCCGTACAAGATCGGAATATCACACGAAGACATGAATTACATACAGCTAATGAACGACCACGGCCTTGAACCACTGGTGAATAGAAGATCAGCTGATCTGAAAATTTTCTAACTTTTTGAGCAGAAAAATTGCCAGCAAAGGACTTCTCTCTAGGATTTGGTTGTCGGGCGTATCTCAATCGTTCTCTTCAGCTGTTTCAAATCCCATTCGCCGGCCGAAACTATCTATTCTACCACCGCCCCCTACTTTGTCTACAGAGTGGGTGTAATGACTCATACTCTTAGCTATGTTAGTTCTCCAATAAAGGACACAAGGGAAACTCTGAGTGACTCATCATGCCGGGTAGGTAAGGTAAGGTAGGGGGAACAAACACGTCACTTGACGGCACCTTCCTCCACTCTCCCTTTACCTTGTTTAACCAATATAAAAGGAGGACTCCCTTCATGCATTCGTCTTCGAAAACTCGACTTGATTATTTCTTGCTCTACCTCGCCTTCTCTCTGAAGCCCACAGTTCCTCGGAGGTCTCGGTAGGCGATACGCTCATTGCGCCGGCCTCCGCTCCCATTTCACCTAGTAGTTGCCTGCCCCCAACTAGGCCTAGGTAAATGTGCTACCTCCCTCCCGTCGGCAAGCAATCGCGCCGAGGTCCGTAGCTGAGCTGAAGTCTTTATGCACTCCTGCATGCGGTCGGCGGTAACAAGCGCCAGGCAGAAAGTGCTGTCCTGTCCTTTGTCTTCATTGAGTAGGGACCAATAGAATTCGACAAGCCGACGTGAAGACAATCGCCTTCACACGCCGACACGCCGCCATAACAGTGGGTATTGCATTTCAGGAGGACACCGAGTTCCACTTCTCTGCAGACACGATCCCACACCTCAAGCGACTTCAGTGCCCCCGCAGAGCACGATGAAAGCTCTCAAACCTGTCCATCCCTTTACCATGTTTGAAGGCCCAAGTGTTGGATTTCTTCAGCTCAAAAACGTACTATCTACTATATAAAAACTTTTGTGATTAATTTGTGCATATCTCGTGAAAATTATTATTTTCATTATATTTGGCATGTGGTGCCATTTTGGTACAAATAAATAAATAAATATCAGATACTGGATTCTTTGAGGTCCTGCAACCAGAAAAAAACTTGTCATGAGCATTGATGAACCTGCGATCGATAGATAGTTTCAATGAATTTCTACAACCGATGGTTCGAAGCTAAAAGTATTGAATGTTTTTTGAAGGTGATTGGTATTCATAAAACCATTTGTTTAAGGTAGGACAGGAAGGTGGGTGACTGGGCAGAGGGTCTGTCTTCTTCCATGTTCTGGACTCATTGAAATATCCTCTTTCACCTTCTTTGATGGCACTTGGCATCCATTAAAAAACTGCTGTCTTAAGCAGCATTTCTAATTTCGTCATCAAGTCCTAGCTGGATCCTCCACCTCCACGATGTTGTCACTCCATCTCTGCTTGGGGTGCCCATTGAATTAACCTAAATCCCCTTGAAATACCCCCCCCCCCCCCCACACCAAAATTTTTCTTGGAACTCAACGTAAGTAACATAATGGAATATTTAAAACAATGCCTATTAACTAGTTTGAATGTTTTTGAACGATTTTCAAAGATTTCACTCACAGCAAACAGTTAAGGATAATAGTTGATTCTGGTTTGAAAAAAAAGCTTACTTGAAACAAGCAGACTGAGACAGACCCATTTCAATCATTCCTGGATGAAGTGAAAGGAGAGCGAGAACAGAGGAACAGAGAGGCTGAACGGGGGACTGGAAAAACAGAACTTTCTTTTCTAAGAGAAGAAGTTTGTAGAGCTGGAGAACTTTGTGGCGTAGGGTCAAAATCAGATCTCTTGCAGACAAACCTGGAACAAGATAGATACAATTTGAAACTTCTTCTTATTGTAATGTAAATGTAACAAAACGGAGCATGAGACTGTGGTCACACTCTAGAAGACTAACACCGGTCACCACCCAGCTATTGTACTGTATGAGTAGTTGCAGCTGGTCATAAGTTCTTCATAAGAGTAATTCATAAGACTTCCTTTAGGGTGTGTTTTCGCACAATTCTTTATTTCATGAAAGCTCATATACTCGGAATATAGGTGTCAGCTGTGACCGAGCGAGCTACGGCATGTGTCTCTGGAGACGGGACTCGAACCCGTTGCAGGGGCCGTGAGTTCGAGGCCCGCCTCTGCGGCATATTTTCGGGGCGAGTCGGTCGCAGTTCCCCCTCGTCCCAACCCAGGGCGATGAGGCCAATGGGAAGCCCCATGAGCGAAATCATCAGAACAAATTCTTATCTTCCCTTACGAAGACAGCTGATGACGTCCGCGACGCCAGGAATGGCAGTCGGACGAAAATCCAACCTGAAATGGTTGTTTACTTTTACTTTTATTTACTTACTCGGAATATAAAACCCAAAGTTTTCCTATCCTACAAGCACTCTGTAGTTTCACCTGAAGAGGAACGCAGTTGACATCATAAGAATGCATGGAAGTAGTATAGGGTGGAACTGGCATCCCTCTCCACAGCCTCTGTGGGCGTGATTGTCTACTGCTACTTGAGAAACAATAAGCCATTGAGACGACTTCCCTTCTGCCTCTGGAACGCGCTGTTGCACTTCTAGTAGAAGAGCTTTGTTTCTTAGGTTCCCTCCTTAAGGGGAGTTCCTAACTTAAGGGGAGTAGTCCGCTTTTAGCGCCCCGTGGGCGCCTTCTTTTCGTTTTTCTTCACAATTCCCACAATTACGTCCTAAATTATTTGAAATTTTAAGGCAATGTTCTTCACTTTTGTATGCACGTTTGCTGTAAATTTGGTCCAAGTCGGTCAAATAGAAAAAAATTGAAAAATGAGCAAAGATTATTTTTTAATGTAGAAAAATGGGTCATTTTCATGTTCTATTTTCTGACTAACCATAAGCCGATCTAATCCAAATTTTCACACGTCCCCTTCCATATATGAACTAACATTTGAACCAATGGTTTTGATTAAAAACAGTTTGTTGATTTTTTAACCCAAGTAAACGAAACTAAAAAAGTGGCCTTCCAATCTAAGCATGTTTTTTGGGACACAAAAATCTGTATCCACGAGATGAGAATTACAAACGAAATTTCATTAGCTCCATCTCTAGAATACATCCTGTGAGTATCTTGTAATAATGAGAACGAAATTGGTAGAGTAGTTACCGAGAAAAAGGTACATTTGTCCGCCGAAAAGTGACTTTTCAGGACAGCTGTTTTTCTGACTGCAGGTTGGGCTCCCGCATACTTGTTCTGATCTTGATTTTGTGTGCCTGGATGACAATACCGCACCCCATGCTGAACTATTTCTTTTAGTTCC
The DNA here is from genome assembly GCA_009739505.2 of Apolygus lucorum. Lineage (NCBI taxonomy): Eukaryota > Metazoa > Arthropoda > Insecta > Hemiptera > Miridae > Apolygus > Apolygus lucorum. The sequence goes on along the minus strand of CM019180.2, from coordinate 54,776,261 downwards.
ATGTTCAGTGCCTATACGTTTTAGAATCCATGAATCCATGTACTTCAAGAAGGTTATCAATAACCAGGTTTTGTTAACAACTTTTCAACATTTTTCAGTTCCACTACTAAAAATTTTCAAAAAATTGTAACTCATCAACCTGTCATCCGATTTCAATTTTATTACTACCAAACTGTTCAGAATGTTATGTAGTTTTATTAAAAAATAAGAATGGAAAAATCGATTTAAAAAAAAAACTTTTATGGACTACCCCTCTTAAGAATTTGAACATAATCCCAGTAGTAGTTGCCAATGAGCGAGTTCCAATCTTGATTGTGGTACAAGTATTTCTGAAGAGACATGTTCGAGGATGAATAGCATTACATTGGTACTTTATACTGCACTTTGGACAGAGCTAGTATACCTCGTTTTACTAGCAGTTTCAAAGGGTTTCGAAGAAAGCGAGAAATGCATGAGCCACAGACAAAGTACAATGAGCGTTATTTACCAATTGCCTTTTGTAATTTTATGAGAAAATAGTGGAACAGCTAAAAATATCCATATATTCCATTTGCATCCGCCCAGCTGATTACCTTTGCATGCAAGTAGCTCCACCCTGACTACAGAACTCTACTCTCATGTAAGTCTACAGCGTCTAAGTCTAAGCTGTTGCGTTGTTGCGACCTAAAAATTTGACATTTTTCACCAGTTATCAGCACTCAAAACTATAGGGGGGAAAAACTATGGACTATAGGGGGAAAACAGCCAATTTCAGACGAACATGTAACGCTAATTTATACCTACCCCGCTCTAACATGATGAATGAATAGGAAGAATTCTAACATCTGTACGCAACCACTTAGACACATATCTACGCAAAATCAAAGCAACATTTCATCGCCCTGGATGGTGGAAAGTTATGAGCGGAAAATCCTGCTGCCTTTGTACTTACAAATACAATTGAGATAATGTCAAATCTTACCAACAAAGAGTTGAGAAGATGAATGCAGGTCTTCCATTTGCTTAATACAGGCATTCAGATGGGTGTATGTGTCTTTCAAGAGGTTGACTTTCGTAAAATCACCTTCATCGAAATAAGCGTGCGTTATCAGCTCCATTTTCACCTAAAAGACGACAGCAATTTTAAATAAAAACCACTGAACACGTTCAAGGTTAATTACGAACAATGTTAATCGATAATCCAATGAAAGTGAAGAATGTTTTTGGAAACATCGATTACACGTAACGATTGGCGGCGATTTTGGGTGCGAATATTGATTTGATGAGTCAACTGACTTTCCGTTAAAATGCCACTATGGGAAATAAATCTTTGTGAACAATTGAGATGAGAGCCACTTCTCGTTCATACATTCTACTCTCATACCTAATATAGAATTAAATAAGAATTGAAAAGGGGGTATAAAAGATTCCTCACACCCACATTCTTTACCTGAATTTGTCCATACAACGGAACCGTACTGAGGACACATACAGCTTTTTGCACTGTGCCTCTCGTCATATCTGGAGTTTTCACTTTGAGTTTCTGAAATCATGAATGAAACAAAAGAAATATTATAGAAATAACATTTAATTATTCATAGATTCAAGGAATCCATAATGCTCTCAATACAATACACTTGAGAGATCCCCTTGATGTTATGGACTCAGACATCCATGCTTCACACTTCCAATAGTTGTTAGTCAATGCACCACCACACAGACGCACTGACTAACTCAAGGAACACCTGAGCAATGACGGCCGTCGGTATGACCTGCACAAACTCGAAGTAGGTACGTGATTTCACTATTGAAATGCACAATACCGACACAAGTATTCCCCTTCCTAATTGAATTTAGTAACCTTTCAATGAACACATTTCACATTAAATTGTAGGTAGGCAGGACACTTGATACTTATAATCAAATAACAAACCTCCACTGGAATTTGTCGGAAACAAGAGATGCCGAAGACGGTTTCATCGGGGGACTCGAGGCTAGGAAGATGGAAGAAGACCGTATCCTTGTCGTAATTGTGAGAGCCATCGGGCAGAGCGAGTGTGGGCAGGTACTTCCACCCAGGAGGAGGGTCGTGGTTGTCCGGCGAGCTGTCCGGAACCAACGGAGGATACGAATATTCAACCTGAAGACGTCAATCAAATCAGACATATTAGAAATTTTTCTTTCCCACTGAAGAAGCAGATATGTGAGAAAGTCTAAGAAGGCGTAAACTGGACTAGGTGCACCAAAGTAGAGATAACTGGCAATTATCATTGTTTATTGATTAATTTTTATACAGGTCAAAAATATGCGGTGAAATATCTGAATTTCAATTGCTAACTGGCCACTCGAAGAGGGGTTAGTTTAATAATCTAAAATCGAATACGCATCTACCTGAGTAACACACGTACATATTACAAATCGGCCCAATAGTACTTGACCATTTTCAAAGTGGGTGTAAAGAAAGGACAGGTCGATAACAAACTCAGTTGGTCGACCTTGGAAGAGTAGGAATTCACAACAAACTTACCTAGTAAGGAAATTAATATCGTTTAAAATTTGGAAGCTCGAGACGAGAAGGAGTCTATCGCGACATAATGGATTTGACAACTTCAGATGTAGTGAGATAGTGACACAGCCTACAATTCGTACCTGACATCCTTTTTTATGGTGAAATCCTATCACAAGAACGTGAAGAATCGGTCCTTTGCTGGAGCACTCCATTTCTGCAGCACTTCAATACGAATAACACATATTTAACGACCAGTACCAACTACTAGATGAATTTAGAAACTTGAAAGAAATCCCTAGGTACGTATTTTATGATTGAATCGAAGAGATAGTTCAATGTTTTGACTTCGAGGAGAACGAACAACGAAGATGCTGATGAGATGAGATCAAGCGAGCAGTGTTGACGTTATTTTGATTCATGGATATAGGACTTCCTTAACCCATGGAAGTAGTTACTCCATGCCTGTACACCATGGAAGTAACAACTTCACGCGTTGATCCATGAACCCATGGAAGTAGTTCCATGTATGTAGTATACCATGGAAGTAACTACTTCACACATGGACCCCAACCTCATAGGAGTATACTCCTATATGGGGTCCATGTGAAGTAGTTACTTCCATGGTATAATACATACATGGAACAATGGGCACCACATAGAACCATGCTTATGCCACATCATCATGGACCTAGTATCCTATAGGGATACACACCCATGCACATCATGGACCTATTTTTATAGTATCCCTAATTACTCCATGTTATTCCATGACAGAACGTTCATACAAACCATTCCAGAAGTCCATGGACCTAGATAGTTGAACTCCATGCTAAAAAACGACAACGAAAAGAGAAGCGAAGAAGAATAATTGGGTTCTGATAGCGCAGGTTCAAATTTCGTAACGCACACGCATATAATTCTACCTAGCATACACCCATCACACGATCAGTGACAAGTACAAGTTTTCGATATCAGGGCGAACTTCTTCAACGCTTCATCATCGAAGGAAGGCCGTTCTCCGATCTTGAGTGGTGTCGATGAGGATGCACCATGCACGAGTCGCGATATTCGAGTTGTGTCCGAAAAGAAATTTTACTCGGCTCCCCGAAGTCCTCCGCTGCTTGTTAGCCTCGGAAATTCATACAAGGTGACTTATTATACATATATATACCTACCTACTCTATTTCTCATTCCAATTACAATAATTTCAATATTTATTCGCCTAAGAGTCCTTCCGAAAATTGTCACCTTGTGACAATGTTGTGCTGCGCAATTCCTATTATTACTATTTTGAGAATAATCCAACCTTGACGGGAGGTAGGGGATTTTAACGCGATAAACATAAGATACCTGCTTATCCTCAAACTATCTTGCAATTTCAAACTTACCTCCAAAAGATATCAGTGATTTGAGAGGTTCTACTCATCTTATCCGACCTGCGATTGGCACGAAACAAACCCAATATGTTGTTTGTGATTAGTTTTTGTTATGATAGAAACAACATCGTTGTTTATTGAAACATTTCTGTTACCTATGCTAGAAACAACATTATATTAGCCCTAGCACACTCATTACATAACACAGGTCATTACATAAATCATACCAGTCTTGTGACTGCTAATTTGTGATTATAATGCTTTGTGAATGCTACCAAAGATGACGTTTCGTTTTACGTAGGATTCATGTCAGTTGTAGCGGGTTAGGTACTTTATGTACACCTTCACTTTTCAGCTCCCTCTAAGTATTAGTCTTCTGCGTTGCTATATAAAGGGACCTGAACTGCATCCACTGCATAACTCATCTCATCGTCTGTCTGTCCGCTCTTCCTCTGACCGTGGTCACCGTTAACATCGTCTGGTTTAGCTTGTATTTGGCCACCCCCGTTGTGAGTTATGCTGGTACATTCAAGTTTCATCTAATGTGGTAGTGAAGCCATACTGTCTTGGCCTCCAGCCTTCTCCATAGAATCCAGCATACTTGCCTCAGTAACTTTTCCAGCAGGAAATTTCCGTGCTGTGTGGCAAGCAGAGATGATGCTGTATTCGGGTTTCCTTCGCCTTTCCCAATCAATACGAGCCTTACTATCTTCCACTGCTCTGGGAATAAACCATCTTAGAGACATGCATTATACATGTCAAACAGAACAGAGCTAAGAATAGACTGTTGCCTTTAATACCTCTACAGTATACTAGGTAGGTATGAAAATACCAGAACCAGCACAGTAAGGAAATAAAATCTTTGAAACAATTTAAATATAAATGTGGAAGCAGAGTGTTCACGATAGAACATGCTCTAAGCTGCAAGAAAGGAGGCCTGATTTCACAGCGGCATAATGAAGTTAGGGATGTTCTCGGTGAACTAATGACGTAGGCATGGGGGAACTGTTGTAAGGAACCCATCATTGCAGAACCAACTCAGATGCAACCTGGCCTTAGAGGGGACTTAGCATGTCGAGGGGTTTGGGAGGCACAGAGGGAAGCATTGTTTGATATCCGTGTAGTTGACACAGATGCTCCCTCATATGTCTCTCGACCCGTCGTAGCCGTCCTTTCAGGAGCAGAAGAAGAAAAGAAACGAAAATACCTGAGTGCCTGCGAGGAACGTCGGGTTTCATTCACTCCTCTGGTGTGTTCAGTTGATGGAGTTTTTGCCCCTGATATGGTTGCTTTTGTGAAGGTCTTAGCAGAAAGGCTATCACACAAATGGAGTCGACCACAGGGTGCAGTCCGAGGATGGCTGAGAGCTAGACTAGCGTTCGCTGTGCTACGAGCCACTTCAATGTGCATCAGGGGCTCGAGGAAGAGATGGCAGAGTGCTGAAGAACTTCTAGGGTTTAGCGATAGAGCTGCTCTTCAATGGGGTATTTCAGTCAATTTTTTTATTTTTTTTATTTTTTCAAAAGAGTATGGCTCAGGAATAACGGTAATCGGGTCTGTTCGTTGAGAAAATGTTTTTAAAAAATCAGAGAAGCTAAGAAAAGTTGAAAATTTGAAATTGAAATTTGAAAATTTGAAATTGAAAGTTGAAAAGTTGAAATTTGAATGGTGTGACGTAGCTAGCCAACTGTCTTTGGAAAAAGTATCCATGCACAGAGAAGCGATGAAACCCTTGGAGGACCTCTTGGATACTACAAAATACTACTCACACATGCGCGTGGCATAAGTGTATGTGCGTTAAGGGAGGCCCGCCTTTTTTTCAAACGTGTGATCTCTTTAATTAATTTTTCTACCACATGTTATAGTATCATTGGGCTTAAAGTTGGAGTTGATAGGTTTTCAAGGGCGCTGAATCCAAATTTGAGGTCAAAAACCTGAATTTCCGACCCACCGAAATACCCCATTCGGTCTCGCTCAGTAACTGGTCTTCCCTTCCTCCAGTGACGTAGCCGACGTTCAATCAAAATCATTTTTGTATGGTTCTAAAGTATCCACAAAGGAAATGTTCAATAAACATTTTAAGAGGGTAATTTCCAAAAAAATTTAAATATATTCTTTGATAGCTTTAACCTTTTACAAACTGTATATATTTTCTTTTAAAGGTTTTCAATTTTTGACATCGTGATGCTAACTATTGAATTCCAGTTTATTTGCATACCAATAGTGCTCATTCTGGCCTTTCCATACCTAACTATTTTTCTTTCGTTCCTATCTACAATAACCTGAGAAGATGTGCATTTATGCACTCTCTCTTCGTGTTTGACTACATTTGAGCACTGATGGTGAGTTGAGAAGTTTTCCTGTTTGACCCCAATCCCAATACTTGACAATTCTGCTAGAGAGGGGGTTAGATGGCTGAACGGCCAAGCAGCATTGGATAGCATTTTCGGTACTGGGGATGTAATTTGTGGTTAGTTTTTCCGTATTTTAAGATAACATTCTTGGTTCGATTACGTTTTCTCCTACCACTTTGGATAAGAACAGAGGTGCCTTATTTTGGCACAACTTGGAAATGACGTCTTTTTCTGCTCATCGTCTTAGCAGACTTGACTCTTGTTAACTTCTTAACCGATCACGAGTTGACTAAATACCAATGAAGTACAAATTTATTAAAGAGTACCTTTTGATTTCAGATCGTTGTCTGGACTGAGATCTCTCGAAGGGAATAATCTTAGTCGACATGCATGTCCCAAACGGCATTTTTTTACCATCCCAGGCATCTCAAGTTCCAAACGAAAGGAGTACGTTGGTAGAAAAATTGTTGGGTGAGTATTGAGTAACAATGCATAATATGCATAATAATTACATATTATGTAATATTAATAAATGAAAGAATGAATAATCAAGTAAGTTGAAAGTATTGATGTTAAATCACGTGTTTTATTTCCATAAGCGCATCACGATCGTGCTCTTCAGGCCCAACCTTGAACCAGAAAGTAAAAATACTTCTTAATACATTCTGAGTTTGTCGCTCGTGGTCTGGATCTGGTCCAAGGTTTGTTTATTCCACTTGCCGCGTCTGGTCCCATGAGGGGGTGTACCTTGCTTGGGAATACTGTAGAACAAGGACCGGTTTTACCAATGAGGATTAACTAGAGCTGATCCTAGACAAAGGATGAAGGAAAGCGTCATCACGTTTCAACTAGGCCTTTGAAACACCCTTCCAGGTGGTTTAATGAGGAATTTCGCCGAATTCTGTTTGCATTTTTCCTGAATAGTTAATGGTGTGGGATCGATGAAAATCGAGTTGATTTCGGAAAATAAGTCTCCTGTTATTTTTGGGAGACAATCAAAATTTATGATTTCAAAAAATAACCGGGAAAACGGACCTCTTCAACGTGAAGCGGGAACGCTCTCTGACTGGCTGTTCAGATCGCCGTCTCCTCCCATTGTTGCCCAAAAGTACGACGAAATCGTGTCATCTAAAGGCCCATTTACACCAAACGAGCACTGTTTGCGAACGTTCGCAAACGTTTGTGAACGTTCGCAAACACGCAAACGAGCTCCCGTTCACACTGCCTGAGCACGCCCGCACGAGCAGTTATTCTCGAGCATTTGAGAAAGTTCCCGATAATATCTTTTGAATATGGCACCCGCGTTGTCGAAGATTTCAATCTGTGCTTCGTCGATAGTTGTGCTAATGTCGTCGGAAATCGAGAAACGCCGCCAAAAAAGGAGGAAAAAAAGAAGAATGTGGGAGTCTTCATTTCTAAAGGGAAGGGATTATTCGCAGCTGCTAGCTGCCTTGAGGGCGGATGAAACGGGACTTTTCCAAAATTTCAGCCGCATGTCACCATCAGACTTTGATTTTTTACTTGGAAAAATTGAGGAAAAATTGTCAAGGGATGATACCAATTACCGCGAGAGTATTCCCGCGGCAGTTCGATTGGCATTAGCCCTTCGATTTTTGGCTTCAGGGGACTCATGGCAGTCTCAGGTACCTGTTTCGAATTTCAAAGCCAGCATTTCTCGTTGTCCCACTCCATTTGAAACTACGTGAAAACAATAACGTCAATATTACCGCAATAAAAACGCATAGGTAAACACAAATAATCATAAATACGCAATAACACCAACACGTACCTCGAAAAGTTTTGAAAAAATACAGTCCTACCACCGGCCGCTCGTTCTCTCGGCGATATGCCGTTTACACCGGACGCGCAACGAACACGAATCCCATTGATGATTAGTCGGTTTACCGACAAGAGGCGGAACGCGCTCGAACGTTCGCGAACAGGGTTTGCGAACTCTGTTCGGCGAGGGTGAGTGTTCACACCGCCCGTGCATCTTGCTCGCGATTGTTTGCGAACAGTGTTCGCCAATAATGCTCGTTTGGTGTAAACGGGCCTTAAGAGGCAAGTTATCCAACAAAAACAGGGGAAACCTAATTTTCCCCATCTTGCTTTTTCTATTTTTGACATTTTCATGTCTTTGCTTTGGCACATAAACTGAAAAATCGTCACGAAAACTTGCTCACGCAACCAATAAATAAAATAGACTCACTGTGTTGCGTAGAGAACAACCTTGTTGTGTAGTGGAAGAAAACACACATGAAAATGTCCCAATGTGTTGCAGACTCGTATGCAAGCATTTATAATTACTTTACAAATTGCATTAATTATTGTGTTAATTATTAACTCAGTTGTGCTTCCTTAGCATCCGAAAACCAAATTTCTTTGTGAATATTACGAGGGCACCCACAACTCTCGGTCAGCAATGCTATTGCTAGTAGGAAGGTTCTTTCTGTTGATAGTGAATGCACGAAAATATGGTTGGTAGCGAAAGATCATGGAAAGCTGTGATCTTTGCAGGGCATAATAAACTGATGTGTAACAATTTGCAGCGTTTCATCAATACGATAACCAAAAACGTAACTTCGTAACGACTATGTGATCTAGTTTGAAGATAATTTGCCTTCTAAAATCGATTCTCCGTTTTCAACGTTTGGGCGCACTGAAGAGAAAGGGTTTGATTCCTTGCAGAGCTGTGGTTTCTCATATAATTTCTTCAGTTTTTCGATTTCGAACTTTACTGGTTTTGTGAAATGTTGCATCTGGGGACTATAGATTTCTCAATCTCAGCGCTTCAAGTGGCCGTGGTTCCAGGTTGACGTCATCCTCCCGGTTTTTTAAACGTTCATATTTTCTACACTGTTTTGTTTATTTGTAAATCAGGAAGTACGTGCTGAAAGTTCGCCGTGGGAGGTTTTTCGAGGTGCTGAATCCGATTTTGGGGTCAAAAATAGGGAATTCCGACATGGTGAAATTCCTCATTCTTTAATCCGTGGATTATTGTGGAAGTTGTCATCTTATTGAAAACTCCAAGTTTTGGTTAATTCCCTTAGGTAGATGTAGATGTGTGTGCATACCCAACAAAATTTAGGGCTCAGTTTAGTCAATTAATAGCATGAACCGTTTCTGTTGGAATGTGTTACGTGGTATTACATGTCATCTTCTGTCGGGGATTGGGTGTTCTGTCCTATTGCAGGAGAATTGATGTGACATTGTAGATCGAACATTTTATGAACTTCTTGCAGGGTGGCGGGAAAGTATGCTTGAGAGAAAGCCACGAACTTTTTAAACCTAATTATTACCAAACGAAATTTTTTGAGAATTTTTGAAAAAATAGGTTTTTTATAAGGCGAAAAACTCACAGTACCTACCTCAATAGACTAGGCGGTATCTGTAGAGGAAGTAATATTTTTGTAATAGAAAAAGGGGTCTTTTCGACATTATCTCATATCAGATAGAAGACATATCATCCAACTCAACAACATAATTAATTAATGTTGAAAACTATAAATTACAGTATGACACTCAAAAAAAGTTGATGTCTCTCCAAGGTAATTTTAGGTTGTGGGAGTTGCCACTTCCTCTACAGATACCGCTTAGTCCTCAATAGGCTGCTCAGCCATGCCAACTGTTTCTTTGGGGTCATTTCACTTTGCGCCTGTCTTGATTTTGAACTTACTCATTCCTTTTGATGATTCCATGTTCCGCAGTTTCACCCCTGACGAGATGTTTCAAGTGGTATCCGACGTCGAAAACTACCGGTCATTTGTCCCTTTTTGCATCCGATCCGACGTAAACAAACGAACGGAGCAGTTGCTGCTAGGTCGCCTCGAAATTGGGTTTCCTCCATTGATCGAGTCCTACGTCAGCAGGGTGACAATGAATCGACCTCATTTAGTGAGTATGATAACAGGTGTATCAAATCTATTATCCATCATATAGAAACTACCGAATTTTTTGTGGTTAGATTCTGGATAACCATACGGCTCTCTGCTTAGAGGATAGCTCCTTAGTTTTTGCGTTTTGATTCTTTATTACAGAGGGAGGGAAAACAGTCGCACTTGTACGCCTATAATACACACACTGGCAATTTCAATCGAATGATGTACTTACTGCTAACAAAATCCGGAATTCTCTAAAGCATGATTCACAATAAGCGAAACGTGGAGAGTGGAAGACAGAAGGTCGGAAAAACCAATGGAGATTGTTATGAAAAGAAGCAATTAACTTTACCTTTAGAAAGGTTTTATTTCACAAAAACGAACTACAAGAATGAAATTATAAGATTTGGTTGACGACGCAGATCAACAGATCATATGGGCGCAATTGGGAATAATAATAATCGGCTCAATCACCCTCCCTTAGGATATCACATAGTCCTTAAGGTAGAGAGGGGTTCGACGTTCTCGTGAACTTCTCCGCAAAGGGGGTGAAGATTCTTGAATTTGTTGGTGTTCTTCCGGAGATTCAGCTGGTCTTGGATCAGTTGTGGTTTCCTCTGCTTCGATCACTTCAGGCTCACCCGTAAATGTTGGAGAGGGTTTCACTTCTGGTGTTGAGGGAACTTCAAGAGGGGAACCGCTTCCCGTTGGCGCAAGATTGTGCGTGGATACGGTAGATTTGCGTCCATCAGGGTATCTGATATGCTCGTTGTCGTGGTTTCCTTCGAGAAGTTCTACTTCTTCTACCTGAGGTTCGAATTTCGAGTTCCGATTAAATTTCTTCAACCAGATAGGACCTGGATTCAACAACCAGGATGGTATAGAATCACCATTTGCAGAGCGCCGTTGATGAGAAAATATGCGTTCGTGAGGGGTACTATTCGTCGAGGTGCAAAGGAGCGAACGGATGGAATGGAGAGCTTCAGGTAATACGTCCTCCCATCGAGTTAAGGGCATTCCATTTCCTTTGAGCGAGAGTTGAATTGTCTTCCATATTATCCCATTATACCTTTCCACCTGACCATTTCCTTTGGGGTTGTTGGCGGTTGTTCGACTCGTAGCAACCCCATATGACGCGAGAAAATCCTTCAATTGCCTTGACATGAATGATGTGCCGCGATCAGAGTGTATGTACGATGGCGCACCGAATAGACTAAATAAGTTTCGAAGACAGTCGATTACTGTTCCTGCACTTAAATCGGAGCAAGCATACGCAAACGGAAATCTGGCGTACTCGTCCACAATGGTCAACAGATAGCATTTCCGGGACGAACCAAATGGAAGAGGCCCCTTGAAATCAAGGTTGAGGCGCTCGAATGGCTTTGTCGCTTTTATAAGAGTACCTTGCTGGTGGAAGAAACGTGGTTTCAGTTCTGCACAGACAGTACATGATGAAACTATGCGCTTCACATCCTCCACTGAGTAAGGTAAATTTTTACTTTTAAGCCAGTGGTAAAAGCGAGTCACACCCGAGTGACAGAGCGAATGGTGGAGTGCATGGAGCTTCTCGTCGGACTTGATGAAGCATACACGTGAGAAGGTGTCTGCAACATGATTGTCTTTGCCAGGTCGATAAGTTATATCATAGGAGTAGCAGGAGAGCTCTAGCCTCCAGCGCATAATCTTTTCATTTTGCATTTACTTTTGTGTTTGTTTGAAAATATGAATGAGACTGATTGCTGATCAGTAATCAACCTGAAATAACGACCAAGCAGAAAATGACGCCAATACCGTACGGACTCAACTATGGCATACGCTTCTTTCTCAATCGATGAGTGGGCAAGCTCTGAGCTTGTTAACGTGCGAGAAAAGAAAGCAACTGGTCTTCCAGATTGAGAAAGTGTGGCAGCTATTGTCGACTCTGACGCATCAGTCTCAACGCAGAAAGAAGCTTCGTTGTCGAAATAAATTGTTATGAAAAGAAGCAATTAACTTTACCTTTAGACAGGTTTTATTCCACAAAAACGAACTACAAGAATGAAATTATAAGATTTGGTTGACGACGCAGATCAACTGATCATATGGGCGAAATTGAGAATAATAATAATCGGCTCAGAGAGGTTGGCGGAGTCAGGAAGAATGTTCTTCCTTACACGATACAATGACAAGGAAACGGTATTGAAATGTCTACCGCTGGCCATTGTTAGCCCACTCCGGAAACATGGCGATCACCCTCCTCAACACTTCTTGTCCCCCAAGACCCAATCAGATTGCGTTCTGTCCTTCCGCTTTATGCGCTCATTTGAATCCTACTTATTAAAGACACGTGAATCACACGCGATCAGGACTCGAAATAGCGCTGCACTTCCATGAGTGTTGTTGATGCCATCTGCAATAGCAATAGTGAAAGAGATTTCCACTTGAGCCATGTTACTTCTTTCTACACCTACATTTTATTATGCAATCCGTCTTTTGTAGAACTTTATCCAAGTATTTTTTTTTTAATTCTTCCTTTGTGGAGGAATAGATAGCAGGTGAAAATGAGTTTTTTGGGTTAGTATGGCAGTAAAAATATTTTGTTGTGAAAAGTTTTCCAAATGAAATCTATTCACTCTGATTGTTTTACTTCCAGGTAAAAGCTGACTGTACTGATGGCAAGCTATTCGACCATTTGACGACATCGTGGAAGTTCAGCCCTGGTCCCAAAGGTAACGACCGCTCGAGCGCCATTTTCTTTTACCTCTCCTTCGAGTTCAAGTCCGCTCTACATTCTCAACTCGCCAACGTCTTCTTCAACCAGCTAGTCCAACAGATGGAACAGGCCTTCATACGTGAAGCAGAGAGAAGGTTCGGTGCTCCCTCTATTCGGACTATACACCTCAGTCCTCCCCGTACATAGCCTTATCAAAACAACGTGATAACAACATGCTCTTCTTTTCCTCTGTTTTGTTGTAAATACGCGACAACTAATTTATGAATTTAGTCAAACAAAGGTTACCATGTACATATTACGCTCACCTATTTTACCTGTGAAATGCGGAATAGTTTTAATTTAATTTAGGTAGGTACCTAATTATTTTGTATAGTATTGTTGATGTTATGAAATTCTCCGAGAATAATTTTTTTCTTGGTTCATTTTTATTATTTTTGTGTTTTTTCCCATTTCGTATTCCAACAAAGAATGAATTGTTGAGGTCAAATACAGGAAAGAACTTAACACGTTCACTACGGAATCAAATCTGCCAATGTTTCCTACCAACCTGAACAGTTTTTTTTAGAATAACACATCCAAAATATGATTACTTTGATGGGTAATGATGTTATTTGACCACAAATGATCATATTTTTGGATGTAGGCCTCTGACGCGCCAGGCACGTGATCAGCAAGGTGAAGTAGACTTCGATGATGTTATACCCAATTTCCTCATCCGCCGTCCTGATCACGCACCTGGCGCTGTATAGTTATTGGTTTTATTTACAAAATTCTGGCATGTATATAGTTAGCTTCCTGCCAATTGTTTACGAATATAATATGTTCAGAATGGATGTAAAAATAAAACGTAGAGGCTTTTATTTTTGCCGTTTGCAGCAACAAACTGTACCTGTGGTAAAACTGTTCTTTGAACCCGAATTCATGCCTGTAAACAACTACGGCTTCTCAGGGAGGTTGGTTGGGCCCTCACGGAGTGCTGAAGGTCAATAGACAACATTTTTAGTCAATCTAACGTGAATGGTAACACAAAAGTCTTTGAAGTCGTCAACGTGTTAAGAAAGTTTTCTCGAAGTCAAAATTCATTATTTCATAATTATTGTATTTTAAAAAAAGTTGAGCTGTAACAACAATGAAACTTATTCAGATCATATAAAAATACTAAAATACTGATGCAGACTTCTCAGATTCTTACTGCTACTGCACACAAAAAAGGGATCAGGTTAGTTGCTGAGTAACATGACTGTGGTTTTAAGATCAAAACCCGCCAACTAGTTTGTACTTGGTGAATAAAAAATGAACTTCGCTTAATAAAATAATGTAATGTAAGAAAATAAGCCCCTTTTGGATGTATAAACTTTGAATGGATTGCGAAAAACAAAGACTGAGAAAAACATCCTGAGTTTCAACCACACAACTGCTGAAAATCCATCAAGATAGAATTCAGGTTTTTGACCTCAAATTTGGATTCAGCACCCTTGAAAACCGAAATACTCCAACTTTAAGCCCAATTATACAATAACATGTGGTAGAAAAATTAATTAAAGAGATCACACGTTTGAAAAAAAGGCGGGCCTCCATAAATGCACACAAACTACGCCGCGCGCGTTTGTGAGTAGTATTTTGTAGTATCCAAAAGGTCCTCCAAGGGTTTCATCTCTTCTCCGTGCATGGATACTTTTTTCAAAGAGTTTTGGCTAGCTACGTCACACCATTCAAATCTTCAACTTTCCTTAGCTTCTCTGATTTTTTAAAAACATTTTCTCGACGAACAGACCCAATTACCGTTATTCCTGAGCCATACTCTTTTGAAAAAAAAAATTGACTGACATTTTTTTTTTTCCCCCATTGGCGCTACTGTCCTATGTGGATTCTGGCCTCCCGTAAGACTGTCCTCCATGCAGCTCTATCCTTCGCGGCTTCGTCTGGATTCCTGATCCGGAGCTTTCTTAGGTCCTCGTGCACCCCGTCTCTCCATCTCACCCGGGGACGTCCTCTTCTTCTGGTCCCATCCATTCTGATTGTAAACTTTTTTTGGGATCCTGCTGGTATCCATTCTTTGTACGTGTCCAAACCATTGGATCCTCTGGGCTTTGATAAAACGGACAATGTTCCCAGCTCGTCCAGCTCATTGTTGGTGCGGATTTTCCACTCTCCCTCAGCAAATCTTGCACCGAATATTTCTCCTGAGGATTTTCTTTCAAAGACTAGGAGAGAGGTTTCATCCTTGGCTGTAAGTGACCACGTCTCGGCTCTGTACGTTACCACTGGTCTTACAAGTGAGTAATACAGTCTTAGTTTGGACTGTCTGGAGAGAAGGCGCGATTTGAATAGCTTGATGCAGCTGAAGTAGGCTCTATTGCCAGCGTTGAGGCGTTGCTGGATTTCACTGGATATATCATTTTTACCTGTGATGGTTGTGCCAAGGTACTTGAACTCTTGCACGCCCTCAAAAGTTGTACCATTCAGTGATACGTCCATGGATCTTCTAGCGGGATCAGTGGACACTGCCATATATTTGGTCTTAGATGGGCTCACAATTAGCCCCATCTGCGCAGCCAGGTTTTCCAATCTGGAATAAATATCTTCCAAGGCTCGCAGGTTTCTAGAAATTATGGCAATATCATCCGTGTAACCGCATAATTGTACTGATTTATAAAATATAGATCCACCTGGCTCTACCTGGCTGATTGCATTGTGTAGGGCTAAATTGAATAGCACTGCTGACAGCCCATCACCCTGTCGGACTCCACCACAAACCTCAAAAGCTAACTTCATTTCCAATCATTGAAAAATTGACTGAAATACCCCATTGAAACTGCGAAGTTACACTTATTAAAAGGATTTTTATCGCGCATCCGAATTATGATCACAACGAAATTGATAAGGGACTGTATCGTCCTTCAAATACACAATCCCTGGAAATTTCATCCTGTAGTTTAGAAGTGGTGGTTGTTCCTCGTTTTGAATGGTGAATCAGCCCAAATACACCACATTCTAGCAGGGACACAGTGAACTAACCAAACCAACCCAATGATGACCGCAAGGGGGCGCCTGTTTCTAACTAATTTCACAATCAACGCTAATCAAATCCTAAAAAGCTCTGGTTGGTCTCATTTGATTCTCAAACATCGTATGTATTTTGGATTAATTTTTATTAAAAAAAAACCTGTCCTATGGATTGAAAGTTTTCGAGCTAGGGCGTTTGAAAATTTCAACCACCAATAATTGGTGGTTATGGTATTTTCACCCTTGAGAAGTAACACAAATCTTCCAGGCCCAACTAGACCCCTAATGGAGTTCATAATATACCAAATTTAATCAACACACTAAGTGCAGTGCCGCAACAACACTAAGGATAGTGCCGCATGCGATGCACCGACTTTTTTAAATTAGATTTTCTGATTATACGTACCCTGAAACTTGAACCATAAAATTTTGAGGGTGGGATAAAAATATTTCTCGCTCGATTTCAACGGTTAGTTATTGAAAATAATAAACCAAAAACACGAATTTGTGATTAGTTATGTTATGACCCACATATAATCAGTAATTAGTTCTTAAATAAAGAAGCTACCGGGAGGATCCCAGAGTGAGTCAGCACCTGCTAGGGGAGACGAGGTACGGGGGTTCCGCCAACATGACGTCACCCTTCCACCTCTCTTTCTCCCGAACTGTTCACATGAGTATAAAAGCTCACTCAGGGATGATCCCTCATGCCAATCTAGTCAAGTACTCGTCTTGTTCATTTCGCTCTCCAACTTCTCCTTCATCAAGGTATCTCCTCGAAGTCGTAGGCTCAACCAAGTAAATATCCCGCCTTCCCGCCGGTGAGTTTCTCTGAAACGCCGGGGTTGTCGGGCTAGCCCTAATTTTCACAGTACTCCGCATGCCGGTATGGGTCTGACCCGCCGATGCGACAGTACTGAATGTTAGGCTAGGGAAAGTCTCTCTTAGGTTGAGTAGGTGTTAAAGCAACGACAAACACCGCAGCGAGAAGGTCAGCTCCTTCACTCGCCAACACGCCGAACACAACAGTGGTGACCCCGCACGTTTTTAACTACCTATTCGACGCAGAGAGATGGACGACAACGGCATCCCCGATCCACCGCCGATGCCTGACTTCGCCGAAGCCGCCAAGGTGTCAATTCCCTTGACACTACCGCCGTTCTACAGGGAGGACCCTCGCCTCTGGTTCCTGCAACTCGATGCGGCCTACACCAGCGCGCATATCAACACACAACGGGCCAGATTCACTCGGACACTCCCTCTGCTTCCCTACGACGTCGCAGTACAAACGGCAGACCTCACAGCGGCTCAACTCGTCACGCCTTACGACGACCTCAAGGCAAGGCTCATCGAAATCTTCGAGCCCTCTCGTCATCAACGGATCGCGGCCCTCACCCAACAACAACACCTGGGGGACCAGAAGCCTTCACAGCTCCTACGCAAAATACGACACCAGCTGGGGGACCTTATGCCACAGGATCTCTCGAAGACCTTCTGGATTAAAGCCCTACCGCTTGACGTACAAACGATCCTCGCACCATGGATGACGAAGGACGCCGAATTTCTCGCACCTATCGCCGACGCAGCCTATGAAATTCGGGGATCCGCATCACTGCATCAAATAGACCCACAACCTCACACAGAGGTTGTCGAGAAGAAGCCGCCACCTCGCAACCAAAGGCCAACGGATCAACGTCCTCGCAGCCGCTCAACATCGCCAGCACGACGAGGTGGTCTATGTTGGTATCATTTTACCTTCCGAAAGAAGGCGTTAAAATGCAACCAACCTTGCTCCTTTAAAAAAGTGTCCTGGTCGGAAAACTAGGAAGCCCGCCTGTTTACAAGGCGGGCACCCCTTACACAGATGTATCCAACCGACTATTTGTAAAATGCAGGAAGAACAACATCCCCTTCCTTATCGACACCGGAGCTAGCATTTCCATTATACCAAACACCTTGCTCAAATGGAAAAAGAAAACCAACGACCAGCTTCTCTTCGCAGCAAACGGCACAGCAATATCAACATACGGTCAATATCGAACAAAAGTAATACTCGAGAACGAAGTGTACGAATGGGCCTTTATCGTCGCCGATGTGAAACGTCCGATCATCGGAGCAGATTTCTTGAGCTATTTCGGCCTACATGTCGACCTCAAGAACAGGCACCTCTACAACCCTCACGTGCAACGCCCGATTAAGGGATATGTGAATACGGTCAACACCGGGGTTTCAACGGAGGCAACCCCTCCGGCCTTTACCAAAATGCTGGCTGAATATAAACCGGCACAAAGGAAAGCATCACTTCTCTCATCAGTAAAACACTTCATCGAGACGAAAGGACCGCCCGTCACAGCAAAAAGTCGACGACTACACCCTGAACAACTCCGCCAAACAAAGGAAAGTTTTGACAAACTTCTCAAAGAGGGAATTATTAGACCATCTAAATCCCCGTGGGCCAGTCCCTTACACGCCGTTCCTAAACCAAATGGTACATGGCGCTTCTGCGGAGACTATAGGAGATTAAATGAACGAACAGTCGGCGACCGATACGCAGTTCCGCACTTACGCGACTTTTCCTCGCACCTACATGGCTGCACAGTGTTTTCGACTCTGGATATTTCACGAGCATTCCATCACATCGATGTCAACCCGGCAGATATACCAAAAACCGCAATTATAACACCTTTTGGCCTCTACGAATATAAAAAAATGAATTTCGGGCTCAAAAATGCGGCACAGTCCTGGCAAAGATATATGGACCAGATCCTTAGGGGTCTTGATTTCGTATTCTGCTTCCTCGATGATATCCTAATTGCATCCAAATCGACAGTCGAACACCAGCAACATGTACAACAAGTCCTAACGATTTTCGCTAACGAAGGACTCACAGTCAACAAAGAAAAGTGTGTGCTGGCAAAACAAGAGGTAATCTGTCTCGGTCACCTCGTCAATGCAAACGGAATAAAACCACTTCCAAAAAAAGTGGACAATCTTACTACATTTCCGCTACCAACAACAGTAACGGATTTAAGACGGTTTTTAGGGATGCTTAATTTCTATCGCCGTCACATCCCACATGCAGCCGTCCATCAACAGCCACTAATCGAGGCCATCCCTCAACCTTCAAAAAAGAAGGACACAAGACCAATTGAATGGACGGAGAAACGTAAAAAAGCATTTCAACAATGCAAAACCGATTTACAACAAGCGGCAATGTTAGCTCATCCAGCACCCACTGGACACCTATCTCTCACAACAGATGCATCAGAAATCGGGATCGGAGCAGTTCTACAACAAACTGTCAACGGAAAATCCTCTCCACTAGGATTCTTCTCGAAAACGCTCACGCCCGCTCAAATAAAGTACTCGACCTTCGACAGAGAGTTACTAGCTATTTTCGAAGGGATCAAGCACTTCAGAGACTTTATCGAGGGACGTGAATTTCATGTTGTCACAGACCACAAACCTTTAACAACCTCGCTGCATCAGGATAGGAAAACAGCTTCACCTCGACGCCTACGTCAAATGGAATTTATAAGTCAATTTACGACCGATATTCGCTTCACTCCGGGAACGTCCAATGTAGTGGCCGACGCCCTTTCACGGCCATCTCACCCGGAACTCAACGAATTGACTTCATTTCCGACAGGCGCCTCCATTGCCCAAGAACAACGGAACGACACATCAGCCGAATTCCAAAATCTAATCAACAACAAAAGATTAGAAGAAACAACCGTCCCATCCAGTAACACAACACTATGGTGCGACGTATCAGGCGAATGTCCGCGCCCGTTCATTCCAAACAAATTGCGCCGCGCAATTTTCGAACATTACCACGCTCTCAGCCACCCAGGAATAAGAGCCACTCGTGACATAATTCGAGCTAGAACATTTTGGCCTAGGATGAATACCGACCTACGCAATTGGGTACTAGCGTGCGAACGCTGCGCAAAATATAAAGAATTTCGACATCCGAAAACTACACCACAACAATTCGAATTTGCGCCGGCCCTAGCTCATTTACACGTAGACATCGTAGGTCCTCTGGAACAATCGGAAGGGTACAAATACTTTCTAACCATGATCGACCGAAACACCAGTTGGCCCGAGTGTGTACCACTTCGATCTATCACTACGAAAGCCGTCATTGACAACATTACCAAAAATTGGATCGCGCGATACGGCTGTCCGCTCCTTCTCACTACTGATCAAGGAAGACAGTTCGAGAGTTCCGAATTTACAGAATTTCTTAAAAAATTCGGTATACAGCGAATCCGGACGACGGCATATCATCCCGAAGCCAACGGGAAAATCGAAAGGTGGCATCGCGATCTGAAAAACGCTTTACGCACGGCCGCAACATCTCCGTCATGGTCAAAGGACCTACCGACCATTTTACTCGGCTTAAGGACAACGATTCGATATTCCGACGGGTATAGCGCGGCCGAAAGGATCTTCCGCGCACCCTTACGTCTACCAGCCGACATCTTTCAACCTCCACCTACGGAAATTAACGAAAAACCTACAACCATCCAGCCCGAGAAATTAAACCGCTCCTTCCCTCCCTCATATCAAAAAATGTCGAAAATTTACCTCAGGGAGGAGGGAATGAAAAAAGGACTAAAACCCCTTTATTCAGGTCCATATGACGTCATTCGGCAAGATGACAAAACCGCCACTATTCAGATGGAGGGGAGACAACTCACCGTCTCCCTCCAAAGATGTAGGCCGGCCCACACGTCTACCCCCACCCTAAGGGTAGAAGATATACCCACCGCGGCAGCCACAGAGCTATCATTCGACATAGCAAATTCAGTCACAGAGGATCTCGCCTACAACAAGCCTACCTCTGATAAACCGCCCAACAAGAAGAATGAATCTCCTCTTCACGAAAAAGGAGCTCGACGACATCTTCAGGCCGAAGACAGCAATACGTGCTCCGCCGCCGCATGCTCCACGACACCGGCTACCTTCCACGAGCGAAGGAAGACCCACGACCGCCTGGAAGCCGCAAGCCTGCTCCAATCGTCCCGCCGAACGTATGCAGCAGTCACCAAAGGACGAAGCACAGCGTCCACCGATCCCATCAAGGCGGATACCAGCAAGGAAACGTTCGCTATCAGCCACGACCACAGCCCACTGCGAAAGCGTCACACACGGGTTTCCCCAACAAAACGAACGGAAATGGAACATCAAACCAATCGACGTTCCACTATTCAAGAAAAGAGCGGACGTCATACTACGCTTCTACCACGCCAAAAACACAGGCGACTTCGAGCAGTATATTCCAAACTGCACCGAGCCGATTCAACGAGAAATTGAAGGATACGACGCCCTTCAACAAATAATAAAACACACTGTGTTAACCCTAATTCATTCCCCATCCATTTCCGCTCCTAAAAGACCCGGACCAAAGTCTCGCCGCCGTAGAGGTCGAAGAGACAGGGCACTTTTTTCCAAACTTCGGTCCGGGCAACTTTTATTCATCACAATCACACCTTCCAACGAAGGTGTGCGAAAACAGGCGCTTCGACGTCGGGGGCGGAACTCACGCCGATCGCACCCCGGACAGCCAACGACGGTTACCATCATCATCGCCGCCCAGATTCAAGCAGACAATATTTGCAGCCTTTACTTCTACGCGGCACAACGATCCGGAAAACAACATGTCAGCCTCACATTTATACAGCCATTTTTCATTATTTTTTAAAAACCAAATTGTGTCCTGCATTTTCAAAATTCAAAATTTGTAAAATTTTTTTTTAAAAAAGCCTTCTATATCTTAAGAACTAGGGGGACCTATGTTATGACCCACATATAATCAGTAATTAGTTCTTAAATAAAGAAGCTACCGGGAGGATCCCAGAGTGAGTCAGCACCTGCTAGGGGAGACGAGGTACGGGGGTTCCGCCAACATGACGTCACCCTTCCACCTCTCTTTCTCCCGAACTGTTCACATGAGTATAAAAGCTCACTCAGGGATGATCCCTCATGCCAATCTAGTCAAGTACTCGTCTTGTTCATTTCGCTCTCCAACTTCTCCTTCATCAAGGTATCTCCTCGAAGTCGTAGGCTCAACCAAGTAAATATCCCGCCTTCCCGCCGGTGAGTTTCTCTGAAACGCCGGGGTTGTCGGGCTAGCCCTAATTTTCACAGTACTCCGCATGCCGGTATGGGTCTGACCCGCCGATGCGACAGTACTGAATGTTAGGCTAGGGAAAGTCTCTCTTAGGTTGAGTAGGTGTTAAAGCAACGACAAACACCGCAGCGAGAAGGTCAGCTCCTTCACTCGCCAACACGCCGAACACAACAAGTTAGTTCAGTGTATAACTACTGTGTGTAAGTTGTTACTGATTCATTTTGAAGTGATATTCGACTAAGGCGAGCTAATTCTTCTGATGAAAATGTTTCAACCTCCTATCTTACATCTATGCAGCAGTGGAGAAGAGTGTAAGTCAAAAGGAAAACACAAAGGCCAATTTATCGGGATGGCCAACTTGACCCCATTTTTGCGTGCAGGAGAAATATTAGAGTTTCAACTAGCCATAAAAGGATGCCCCAGAACTTATGCTGGAGCAAGCATTCAAGGATGCTAACATGGCTGGGCTTATGTGCTTGGGTGTTCCACTTCATGGGACTGATATCATTGAGGCAAGCAGAAGATGGCAAAGAAACCCAGGGGCTCATACCCATAAATGGCTTCATAAAACTTATATTCTATAGGTATGTTTATACATTTCATCAAAAACCTTAACAATCATCATTTGGTGATAAGCTTGGTAGAGCCATAGGTTTTTGAGTTCCAGTCTTGCTTTCCCGAGTTTGTCTTCAGGAATTCTTCAGTTCGTTGCAATCATATTATCTGGCAGCTGGAGGTATCCATCACAGTAAACGCACGTGATTTGATTCTCAGATTCGACTGTGAAACATCAAAAACACAATCGTTAAAAATTTGCAATATTACCGACAATAATATTTATCATCTGCGTATCCAAGAAAGTATTCACCTATCTTAGGGTGTGCAACGACATTGCATGTTCTGCAGATGTAGTGTGGCACCATGTTGCACTGCAGAAAGCTAATGCTGCACCGAGGGATTTCGTGTTGTTCAGAGCACCTCCAGTTCTTCAGCTCACCTATAATTTCCTGCTCGGGGCTTAAAGAAATCAATGTTAAGGGCTATATAAGAGAGAGACTTGTTAATCGTGGAATTGAATCAAATCCTGTGACTTGATGACAAATCAGCACATAATTTAACATTACTGACTGCGTCAGGATTCTTGACGTCAGTATGTCTTTCCACTATTTTATTGGTTTTTCGAATACAAATATAAGCATAGACTCCTTTCACCACAGAATTGACTTTATACATTTTGGCTGCAATTATCACATCATAACAATTCCACTGTCTCTACTTAATTTTCAATATAAATTTTGTAGCCTTAGTCCCACAAGAGTTCGAGTCGTGGTGCAGATGTGGCAGCTGCTCACACCTACATTTGCTTGAAACGTATGCTGACAGCGGAAGTGCTACAGGATCGATCTTGTTGAACTATAAACTCTCGACCGCCTGTGAAGTTCACTCGGTTGAAAGCAGGAATGGAATATTCTAACATTTAAAAAGCTGTATTCATCCAGAAAAGTTTTCAAACAAAAAGGAAGGATACTTTTCCATCAACTTCGCGAAATTGATTAGGGTGTGGCGATTCCGAATCATTTGGGTGGTAATTTGTAAGCTACTTTACCAGTGGATATTTTCTATGGATTTCAAACCAGAACCCCACAATTCTTCTAGCAAAAATGTGCTAAATTCTGAGCCCTTGATTTAAAACGGCATCCGGCTAACAGGCACTCTTCAACCAGCAAGGATAACCCACACTCCCATTTGAATGCAGCGCTATGGTGGGTCTTTCCTCAGCGATGACGACACCTCTGAGGCTTCCTCCATCCACTATAATTGACAAAACGAGATGGAATTTTGGGCTAAAAATTGGTACGACTAAGATTCACTTTGAATTCTGAACATATTAAAGTTTGAAGACAAAAATTTTGCTGAAGGATAATTTCCCATTCATCTCTTATTCGTTACCATGGTAGGTCATCTGTTGGTAGATCTCTCCTATTTATATTGGACAGCAACAAAGATGATATGTTGAGGAAAAAATCGCAAGGACCCTGACTGCTGTCGCCACTCACAAGTATACTCATGGCCAGAAAGGGTCGTCCTCTCGCTTGCATTTAGCATCTGTCCACACCTCATGTTTATGCATGGAGTCCATCTTGAAAATACAGCAGAAACTATCAGATAGGTACTTACATATAACAGCCTAGTAAATTTAAAGAAATTAGAAAATGAAAGGATATCAGCCCCACAAATCGAGCACACCTCGTCAACGCTTGTATTTGGATGAGCGTTGAGTTGGTCGAGGATGACGTTCAAGATCCCCTGAGTCGACGGGAAATTATCAGCATCCAGATTCGCCTCAAAGTAAAGAATCCACTTCCTCATGAGTGCGAGACTTGAGTCTGATTCAGGGCCTTTGGAGTTGTCCGCGAGAAGAGTCGAAGACCGCTTGAAGACATGGTGTGCCGTAATTAGATTGTAGACTTCCTGGCCCAATTCTACCTGAATAACGAGTAACATGTCTTTCATAATGCAAATCCCTCGAATCAAGATTTCATTAAAAGGAGCTAGTCTAGAATACATGTTAGTTTTGGTTTGCAATAAACTATGCTTAGCTATCGACTTTTCAAATGGATCTACCAAATTTAGGATAGTGGTGATTCAAGGTAATTATGTTTAGTAGAATATTTTCGTTCCTCTTAATGAAGGCAATAATAGGAGGTAGGGAAAACAATTCCTTCTTCCTAGGCGTGATTTACGGGCGGGTCATGTGGCCAGGATGAGTATGGAGGATGTGCCCTTGAAGATCCTAGAAGTAGAGATCCACTCCCGAAGATGGCGTTCGAAACTGTGCTGGGTGGATGGTGTAAAAATGATGCACGTTCCTTGCTAGTTGTTCGAAACTGGAGAGCTGCAGTGCAAAACTGACTTGACTGGCAGAACTTACTTCAGGAGGCCCAGAACTCTCACAGGTTGTAGAGCCAGGAAAGAAGAGAAGAAGACTCTATTGGACGTACTATTACCACCAGCGTGCCTAGTGGTCAACATTCACCACTCCTCTCTGTGGTTTTGTGCCTGGTTAACCTTTTTCTTTCTATTCCAATGAAATGAACTTGCACTTCCTCACATCTGTTCAATAGGGGTACCTACCAGTTACCAGATCATTACAGTTGAAAACTCATGTAGATAATAATAAGTAACTACCTCTGTACCTCCATTGCAAATTCTCGAACATTGGAGATAGAATGCTTCGTTATTTCACATACCTAAGCAAAAATAAGGGTAGGTATAAAATAGTGCTGAATGACCTTAGGTTCTGAGTTAAGTTGGGTCAAGAAAAATTCAAGCGGACCGAAGCATCATTTAGGACAGTGGAGACCTATCAATAGATTTATCTACATTCTGGATATTTTGGAGAGTGAATGAGGAATTTCACCATGTCGGAATGCAGCGTTGATACACACTGTCAATATGAAACATTGGTATAGAAGAAAAAGATGTGCTTCAACTCATAACAGAGAAATTACATGAAAAGGACTTACGTAATTTTTTCTCTCCTCCTCTCCTCCCATAATGTTACAGGTCAGGAGAGAGTTGAGAAACCATAGATTCTTTTTCAATTGTGTGATTTCCATCGAGTCAAATTGGTCCGTGTCAACCAAATTATTCACCAAATCCATGTCTTTTTCAGTATTTTTGAGGAAGCCAATCCTGCAACAAAACCTTTTTGGAAAAGAAAATACTAACGGTTTCACTTAGTAGTCAGTCGCCTCAGAACCCAAAGAGGTACTCATTTCCAAGTTGTCAAGAATAGTTTCAGAATGGAGACCGAATTATTAGTAACAAGCTCACGTAATGCAGTTAAATACCTACCTCGCGACTTCCAGAGCGTCCCAAATGTCGCACAAAGGACCGCTGTGAGATTTGATGATCTCTAGAGGATTTTTCAGCTCTGGCAACACGCAGAACATTGTGAACGACAGCTCTCTAATTATGAGGTGGTTGAAGTTATCATTCACGCTGGAATACAAATTAATACTATTACTTAATTGGTAAAAAGGGAGGTTATTGAACAATGAGGTTATCATACTGACTGGTAGAATCAATGTTCTATTTCTTTGTTATGTGTAAATTAGTAGAGGTGAACCACAGGTTGGTGGCCGGTTTCTCCCTAAGTTAAGCTGAGAAGAAGTCCCTTATTAAGGGGAGGACTAGCTGCGAGCTGATGGGGCGCAGCCTTTCTTTCTTTCTTCCCTCACTCCAGAAGAAACTAGTCCCACGAGGCCTTTTTCTCATTCCGGATGTCAACAAGTCTCCTCGCCTGAATAGGAAAAACTAGCGCCAATTGGTACCTACAGCGACTAGTTTGGAAATAAGATGTACAAGTAGGTACCGAAAAGAGAAAAATTTCGTTAAAAATGGACTCCCAACATTTCAGCTTCTATGAGGCCGATTTTGACTTTTCTTGAATCTATGGTTGACTAATGACTATGGTAAAAATTGGAGAATTTTCGGTTGGATAGAAAGCGAGTTTTGATTGAGTGAGGGAAGGGAGGAAGGCCATGCGCTATCAGCCTGCTAAGCTTGCTAGTCCTCTCCTTAAGCCTACTCCTGACAGGATGTTTTTTTACTGATTAGAGTGGATCACAGAGGAGAAGAAAATGAAACTACTGCACAGACTGAAGAGAAGGAAGGAACCAGCCCACCCAACAAGATTCACCACTTCAAATCACTAAGTAGGTTAATCACCTGAAGGCTAAAGACATCATCGCCTTGGATTTAGAGAAGGCCAGACCCATAATTCCATAATTTTCAGTTTTAGCGGGCACCTCAACATTTGTCGAATGAAGTTTGAGGGAAGTGTCTGCTTCCACAGTTACAGAAACATAGTTGACCTGGCCATTATAAGTTGTGAGGAATAGTTCAGTGGATGAAATAAAGTGCAAACCTGGAAGTAATCGAGTAAAATATGTTTCTGTCATTAAATGACATAAATTAATGACATAAATTAATGCCATAAATTTTATGGCATAGTTGTAGAACTTGGCAATGAATACAGTAATCAAATAAATTAACAATAGATAATTTGCTCCATACTCACCTGTGATGTAAATGTCCCCACAGTTCATGGTAGCGTACGAAATAAGCTGGCTTTCTGAAGTGATGAGAAAAACCATCAGATGAGGTCCTTTAGCTACTGCTAGCATCACATAACCTAAAATCATCTCCACCTGCATTCCAGCAGGGGGAACGACTATATTGTCCTTCTCATCCCATATTTCTGATGGCTCACCAAACTCCACGACATCTGTGACTGACACAGGGATGGCTTGAATCTGTCCATTGAACACTGAATACACTAGGAGACCTGTAATTATCAAAGAAAACAATTCCATTCACAATACAATATTGTGAAATTCGATTGGACAGCAGGTAACCTTTGATTGTAGATGTCCACTAAAGCCAGGTTCACATGGATACGGAAACGCTGCAGTGTGTAAAATGCTAGAAGAGCGGTGCAGAAAGTGCGTTCACAAGGCTCATTGATGATGCAGAATTGTTTTCCCACGATCAGCTGTTTATCACCATGTTCCTTTTCCTATGGATACTTATTAGACGGTTCCATGTGGAATAACTAATATTATGCCAGTATTAACCTCTTGAATTGCATGCAAACTTACTAAATTGTACGTTTGCTCTTACAATGTTGTAAGAATATACCAGACTCACGACTCAAATCATGCCAAGACCAGTGAGTACGCCAGACACAAAGTTCCAGAACATCATGACTCATATAAGCATGTGAAATGTGACAGGAGAGTCTAGCCCCCAGAAAGTGTTGTCGGGTTTCAGTGCTATCTACTGCCACTTCAACGAACTACCATTTCTGATATCTTATCAGGTGATCACGCTTGCGTTCGCATTACCGTCGCTCCTCTTAGTGGCAAGTTATCCCAAGATTACAATGTAGCAAAGAAGAACAACACAACAAATGAAAACAACACAAAAATGCAATAACAAGTTCCTTTTCCTCGCAATTTAAAAAGGCAGGAAAGTTAAGCCACCAAACTTAGAAATTAGAGAGTGGTAAAACCGAGGTAAGCCTACTTTTCAGAAATGCTGCTTGACCACGCTCACATCGAGGTGAAAAAGGATGGTAGTTTGCTGAATACAATACTTTTTGGGGGCTAGACTCTCCTAAATGTGACAGGACTGGTTCCATATCAGGAGGTAGAAGACTGGACTCGCCGAAATTACTCCAATATTCCCTTACTCATGTGTTGCTTGATGGGTTAGGAGTGCTTTCGTTAATAAGGCAAAATTCGTTTCGGGATGATATGGTTGGACACCTTTTCAGTTCATCAAAATGTGAAGTTACTCTAGAATGCGTAGGTACATGCACAGATGAACTGACTTACATTTGTATTCATCGGTTTGACTAATACTTATTGATGTTATATGCTCATGTTCCGTTTCTAACCCTCTCAGAAGCTCAATTTCCAACTCATTTGAGCTAGGGTTTTTCACAACCTCCCATGCGCATATCGTGCCATCCATTGATCCAGTAAACAAGAGATTAGTAGTGCTTTTCGAGCCCGTCCAAGCAAATGCTGTAACATGAAAATATTCTTCAAATTTCAGGGTTTCTATAACATCAATACCAGACCACAGTTTGAGAATTCATCTCTTCTCAGTTTCTAGTTTATTAAAATAGCGTGGAGTAGAGAAGTTATGTTTCCCCAGAGACACATTTGAAAAGTAAAAAGACCTAATTTAAGTTAACCCCATACAATAGAAAACGAGAAATTACTGACATTTCCCGCAGCGCATTAAGTTTATTAACCTTGTATATACATATTATTACTGTAATACTCGAGTTCATAATTTGTTCCATGTAACAGCTATGGAGGCGCTATCTTTTGTAGACTCATCAAGGCAATCATTGAAACAGTATTAGTAAAGAGCTGAGTGGAGGTAGTTCTCCCCTCAGTGCTGTGATATAAAGAAATGCAGGGATATGTTGGCCTTCTCCTCATGCCCCCTCAACTTATACAAGTTCCATCTAAATGAAGGTCAAGTTATTCTTCTTCACTTTGATCGTTTATTCACCAGAACAACAGATTTAAAGCTTTATTATGGTTGGCCCCCTCCACCTCTTGTTTGAATGGTAGAGTAGAAAAATAATCCAGCATTCGTAGCAATATAGCTGGACAGATCTTGAGAATATTAATAACAAGGGTAGTGGGGCCACGACCAAACAAACTAAACCGATGATATTAAAAAAATCACCTGTGATCTTGAGCCGATACGCTCTATTTCGCAGAATAGCCAGTAAATCCTTATTGGTGACGTCTTCAGGTGGTATTGATTTCCATGACAAAGCAGATTTTTCAAACCACAATTTAGAAATGTTGAAAACTTCTCTGAATCCATTTCCATGGAGGGCGTACAAACAAAGAGCTCCTCCATTAGTTAGAACTGTGAGAAAAGATCTGAAAATGAAGAAGTAAGAATCAAGATGATCAAATGTTGATAGAATTTGGTTCCAACTGATTAAAGGATTAGTTTTTTGAATAGCAGGAGTGGGTAAAGGCAAGTACACACCATTAAGAATGGAAAAGTTTAAATGCAGGTAATTGTGAGCTATTCATGGCTTTAGTAATAGCCTGTATTGGATTTGTTTTTGGCTCAACACAAAACTAATTTAAAATTTTTGAATTCAACTAAATTTAAGAATTTACTATTTTTATTTTAAATTCCTATTTACAGAAAATTTACATTTAGAAGGTTCATCACCTTTGCCATCCCTTAAGGGGATTTTCCTAATTCTTAGGAGCAGGTATCCTCTTTAGCTTGGGGAGCAGCTTCACTACAAGGGAGCAGTTATCTCTTTGAAGAAGGGAACAGCTACACCGTTGTGTAGGAGTTTTACACCAGGTACAAACAGAGACGTATGAAAAGCTGAGCTCGATCCTTCAATCACACTCGAAAACGCCAAAGCCAAACGTACTCAAGGGACGAAACTGGGTGGAAAAGTGCAACAGGAAGTAGGAAGAACGTCAGGCCATGTACGAATTTGTAAAAAGATTTGCCTTCAAACTCCAACCGCATGTCGAATGAGTCCTTTTCTTTAATTTCGCGTATTTCCAGGCCACACCAAACACGTCTAACCGCAATCGATGACTTCCAAATCAGGAACTATTAATAGGTTGTTTGACGACATCTTCTGGATGGCCACACGAGACATTTTTAACCACACCTGCAAGTTCGTAGACAGTCCTCAGTCTGACAAAGTGTGAAAGGAAATTTGAAATTTCACCTAACTGCCTGCATGTCGCCACTAACTATAATCTGTTGTCTGACCATGCCCTGGCAGCAAGTTTGAACCCAGCCCTTCTCGAGGAGCACATTTGAACTTCACATTTCTAGGAGTAAGTTGATCGTGCGGAAATTAATGACCGGGAGCAAGTCGGTCAGTGAAAGGAGCTTTTGGGAGCAAGTTAGCGCACTCCCTGAAGGAGAGAAGTACTTCCCAGTTAGAGGAAAACAGCTACATCACTTTGTGGGAGCGAGTACGTTCCCTGAAGGGGAATAACAGTACCAGGAGCAAGTACGAACCTTGAAGAGGAACAACAGCCCAGCTGGTGCTGAGTAGTACTTCTTGCAAGGCAAGAAAATAGCTTCACTAAGTATAGCAGGTTTTGTAGGGGTTTTAATCAGAAAGTAAGTTTAACTATAAAATGATCAAGACAGAGGCTTATACTGAGGTTTTGGGCCTCCCCTCCTTGGCTTTTTGGGGGGAAAAACATGACCTCATGGGTTTTATTGAAAACATTTTTTCCAATTTTATTGAGAAAGGATCGTAACAAACCACTTTGCAAATTCTTGTCTAGCTTGAGAGAAGACTAGGTCCACCTAACCAAAACAAAATACACACATATTCATGTCTATCCTTTGTCTTATTGCCTTACCGTGGTTGGAGTTTGTCGTCAAATTTCGCCCAGCCAACCTGCCTTGTGGAGACGGGGTACACCATCCCTTTGAAATCTGGTGACATAGTGTCGTCGATGACGAGGTTGCTGAGATCTGAGCAGCCAAGAGAGTTGAAGAGTCGCTCCATGTCAACGCCAATTGTACTTGTTGAAGTTGGGAGATACTTAGGAGGTTCACAAAAATGGCGCTTCATTCCCATGTACGATTTTTTGTTGTAACTTGACGCCAACAGTTCCTAAAAGAGAAAAAAAAAGTTTTCCAGAGAATCAAGAATTGCATGTTAGACGAAATATTTCTTCAAAAAGATATTTAACGTAGGTAGTGCCTACCAAGTGTGCCATGACTTATGTAGTTATGTTGTAACATGATGTCCCACCAATTGTTACTGGCCGCCATGAGAAAAGGCCTGTAGGTTCTGTATGGGAAGAATGCGGATGTCTCTCACAACCTGATTACCCTAACCTGCCTACTTATCCTTCAAAACCGAATTTTATCGGACCAGAATTGGTGTCAGCCATTCTAGCTAAGTTGGGGCTTAAATCGAGAGAATAGGAATCAGTATTAAGGTCACCCTGATTTGAAAATGAGAGTTTATTGGAGTTGAATGATTCCATCACATCGAGGCAGCTATTCTTACATTTCAACTTTTTTTTTAACTCCCCTCAAAGACGGGGAAGGGGCACGCCATAAATAAAAATAAAAAATAAATCTAATATAATGGGGAGGACTCACCCTACGCCGGCCCTAGGGATGAGGAAGGTGGGGGTGGGAGAGAAGGATGGAGGCAAGTGCCTCTGTAGAATGACCACCAATTGAGATATGAGCCGAGCAGGACACGGGTGGTGATACGACGGAGTACACCTACTGAGATGCCCAACTCGCACAACTCCATGGCACTTTTCCCGCACCACACTCTGCGCCATGACAATAGTACAGTATATGACAGTGACAGTATGTGTGTATGTGGTACTCTAGCATTGTCTACCGGCTCTCTGTATAAACTCTTCCTCTCGTGTTACTTTCAATTCAATTCTAATAGTGTGAACATCAAGAGTAACCACTGTTATGATTTTGAATACAGAATGTTCTATTACTGGGAAATTTACAGTCTATCTGGCTGATTGAATTCACAAAAACCTAGTTTTTAGAAAATATGAATTAAACAGAAAGAGTGAATGTTAAGGAAGTACACACTCAAAGGATGAATCCCATAAAGTACTGAGAAATAATCTTCGGTCTACCAGTAAATTTGACTGTTGGAAGTTGGTGATTGTTCTATCAAAACTGGGGTTGATGGGATTTCTAATATTTTCTCAAGATCTATTTAGAATTCCGAGTGGTTTGATTAAAGTCACCAAGGTATTTTGGTAGCTCGAGTTTTTAGATACAAAAGGGCTATAAAATGTTTACCTGGACAAGGGCTTATACACCCCGAGGCCGTTTTCTAGTCTCTCATCCGAATTTTTGTTGTCATACGAATGGTTTTTTTGTAGAAACAGGTACAACCTACTGTTTGTTAGAGACACTTTCCATGCATATTTGTTCTACGAAT
Source organism: Apolygus lucorum (assembly GCA_009739505.2). Taxonomy (NCBI): domain Eukaryota; kingdom Metazoa; phylum Arthropoda; class Insecta; order Hemiptera; family Miridae; genus Apolygus; species Apolygus lucorum. The sequence goes on along the minus strand of CM019180.2, from coordinate 54,743,776 downwards.
AGAATGGAGAATTTGCCTCAATGGGGTATTTCAGTCAATTTTTTTTTTTTTTTTTTTTTTGAAAAGAGTAAGGCTCAGGAATAACGGTAATCAGGTCTGTTCGTCGAGAAAATGTTTTTAAAAAATCAGAGAAGCTAAGGAAAGTTGAAGATTTGAATGGTGTGACGTAGCTAGCCAATCGTGACATAGCTAGCCAACTTTCTTTGGAAAAAGTATCCATGCAGAGAAACCCTTGGAGGACGTCTTGGATACCACAAAATATTGCTCACACACACGCGCGGCGTAGCCCTTGCCTAGTGTGTGTGCATTTATAGCGGCCCGCCTTTTTCAAACGTGTGATCTCTTTAATTAATTTTTCTACCACATGTTATAGTATCATTGGGCTTAAAGTTGTAGTATATAGGTTTTCAAGGGTGCTGAATCCAAATTTGAGGTCAAAAACCTGAATTTCCGACCCACCGAAATACCCCATTTTAGATTCTGGAATTTCAAGTCAAATTCTATAATAGGGCCCTAGAATAATGTTCAACACCAGGAATACCCAAACAAAATGTCTAGAAGAAAAGCCAAAAAAGAAAAGCCCCGGTAAAAATAAACGCGAAAATCGAGGAAAACTGATCAGATCACACCTTACAAAATGAACAGATTCACACTGGTGTGCGCTCTGGAGAAGCGTAGAAGTCTCTGCAAATAGTAAGTATAGAATGAAAACAAGTAGAGTTGTAGGCACCCATGTGACCACACGAAACGACCCACTCAACACAGATCCTCCTATGAAGTAAGATTGGTTAGAAATGTGGTTCAATCGCAACATAGCTGCCCCCATATACACATTGCCGCTACATTTAAAATTTCCATCTTCCTTAACACTCTCAACGCGGGCGTCCAGCCGGCTGGACGGCCGCTTCCCTCCCACATACGGGCGTCCACTCGGCTGGATCGACTCGAGCTGGATCGACTCTCTCAAACATCGACTTTCCTTCAAGGGTCCGTGTATCATGAAATTCGTGAAAAAAGCTTCAGTGTGGGGTGAAACTGGTCTATTACTATCTCGACTGTCCACCAGAATGCGCCGGAAGCAAATCGGAAGTATTGTTCCATGGTGGTGAGCTGTTTTTTGGGTGGCAGTGGCGACTCCCATTTCTTGGGAATTTCGCCCAGTTTTGATGTAATAATCATTTATTTTTTTCGTAATTATTTTTAGTAATATTGTTGTAAGTTTCAAGGAAGAATAAAATGTGAAAACTGACGCGATGTGAGTATCGATATACCTACTTCACGAATCGATACTCAGGGGATCCCGAGCTTGGTCGACCTTGTTTTCTGTGTTTCACATTTTACATTCGCGCAGTTTCCATTTCTGTGTTTCACATTTTACATTCGCATTTTACGTCGAGATTCACAGGAGGGATCGCTAGAAGGCAAGTAACTTTCTCGTTGACATTTTTGACGTGCAGCTCGGCGCTCCCTAAAGGCGGGCGGCCCCTCCCCTTCCCCGGCGCTCACAAAAGCGGGAGCGCCCCGCCCCCCTTCCCTGGCACTCACTCCCCCCCCACCCATGGGAAATACCTACTACCTACGGGAAATACCTACTCTGTGCAACTTGACAAAGAATTTTATTTTATCCTTCTTCCTACTATACGAATGAATATTAACATTAAAATTATTTTACCACTCTAAGTCGTTGTCACGTAAAACTTTCGCCCGTATACCGACTTTACTGGCAACAACACAGGGTTTTTTTTTTTTTTCTCTCTCAACATTTTGTTTCCTCCTTCTGTTTCCCCCCTCAAAATTTGATGAAAACTTTATAATTTTTCATTATAATTTTGTGCTGAACGGGTGATCTATTCAGAAGGGTTATCGGTTGAAAATAATAAACCTATGTGTAATAATTTGCAGCGTTTTTTTACTCAAAGGCGCGCATTTTATTGGTGCTTCTATGTACCTATCGTTACCTCTGTATGACAGTTCGATCTTTGTTGCCTTTTCTTAGTCATAGCTCATAGGATCCAACTGTGTTATTTTTTGCCGTTGTTCCTGAAAAATTGCTAGGTATATTTTGCTGAATGAGATATTATTGAGAATGGATAGAATACGTAGAATAATGTTCACTGTTACCTACCTAATATTTCAAGGTAATAATTTATTTACACATAAAAACTTGAAAAATGAGACTGAAAATCTAACAATGTACCTGCTTTTTATGAATGTTGAAAATGTGATAATACGACGAATTTGATAAAGTAGCAACCCTATGATGGTTTATTTATTTATTTTTTTTTTTTTCAGTGGTACCTACCTACCTATTTCTAAAAATCTTGATTTTGTGATAGCTGGTTGGCGTTGTTTATCGTATAATATACCCATCCCTATCGATCTGTTTTCACATGATTTCAGCTGTAGGGGAGCGCATTGCGGGTTAGTATACACTGATCCCACCCCACGTACGGGCGTCCAGCCGGCTGGACGGGGTCGAGCGAGAGCGTTCGCACTGGCAAGGAGGGTCCCGTGTGGAGCGTCGGCAAGCCTCATGGCTCCCGCGTTGAGAGTGTTAAATTCTCTAAATTGTTTGGATGCTTTCTTGAGCAGCATACTATGGTTTTCTTCCATAATATGGGTTATAAGTTAACCCTTTTTTCAAAAAAAATTATTAAAATGTGAGGCAAATTCCCCATTGGTTCATAAAGCTTAGTACGCACTGAGACTCATTGAGTCGAATCATGTTGCGATGGTGCATCCGGGCTGCGTAGATTCATTGTTTGGACGCAGCCCCGCACCTGCTCTGCAACAAATAATCGAGTCCACACCAAGATTCAGTCTGCGTCACGATGTTTTTAATAACAAAACTTCAAATTAGAAAAAATAAATTTATTAAAATTATCGTGAATACATACAGAAAAATTAAAGGTAGTTGGGTACAAGTAGATATTAGTTACAACTTCCAGAAATTAAAAACTCAGACGGGAAGGAAAAAAGTAATAGAAACCCAACAATGACAATCGTGTAGTGAATACATAGTGAAATAAAACCATTATCTCTTCGCATTACCAACTAGTTATGTACAAATAAAATTTGCAAGAGAATCACAACCTAAAGACAATTAGGTATATAAATGTACAACTACGATAAAATTCTTCCAAGTACAAGCGCTTCATGTCCAATTTTCACGTTTCTCAACAAAAACCACAAACTTTATCATAAACAACTACAGTAACAACTAACTGGCCATGATTATTATTGTAACTAGCAAGTGTCCAATACTTAGAAGAACATGGATTAAAATAACAGGTCCTACATAATTCCAAAGCGCGTGACCTAGAAATGAATACGAATATGATGAACATTTCCTCACTCACAGCCAGAGGATTAGGAAGAGTTCCAGGGCATGACAGGTAAAAAACTAAATTCTGCCTGGAGTTAAACCCATTACTACATCAAGTTTGCTCGTACGAGTAGTATCCATCTAAACAACACTTTTTTTCCAGCTGGTAACACTGGTAATTAATTAAGCTAGATTCACATGGGACAGAAAGTTCGGAATGAATGGAAGGAGTAACGCAATCTGATTGGTGATTTTCCCTAGTGGAGAATGGTGGCCGCCATCTTGATGGAACAGTGGAAAGTCTATCGGCGGAAGAAATTTGTATACCGCCTTCCACTTTCAGAGCGGATAACCACTAGTGGAGGTTGCACTTGGGGTGGCTGACTGTGGATAGTAGCTAACAATAGATTGTTTCGATGCAATTGATGCATTGAGGAGTTGAGGTAATCTATTCCCAGAATTTTTGAAGAATCCAAACTGTGATAATTTCTAGAAACATTGTTCAGCTGGCATTCGTAGAAATCCTTCCACTGACTCCGCCTACCCCCTCCACTGGTTTCTCATCTTTCCGTCCTTCCGACCTTTCCATCCCATGTGAATCCAGCTTTCAAATGATGTTGCATACGAGGATAAATTTTTGTCCAAGTCAATACATAAAAACCTGCAACACTTCAATATTGACTTTAAATAGAGTTTTTCAATTTGGAAAGAAAGTTAGAGACTTTCATCTGACAAGGCCAATGAACTACGAGTTCATGAATTCCGTGCAATTGACATTTTGATACAAGATTGAGATTTAGTCAGTAGGTACCTATTTTTGTCACACCTTTCCTTTTCTGATGTCCACCAGCTCGGGACTGTGACACACGTTTCACCAACCAAGAAGTGGAAGATTGCAAAGCGCAAACAATATCGATGAAACATCACAACCATGAGCTTCATTGGTGAATTCTCTGAATGAAAATGGGTACAACGATCTGATACACCGATCATTTTGTGTCAACTGGTTATGTTTTCATGAGAGTCTAGCCCCCAACAATCCTTGTCGGGTTTTAGCGCTACCTCCTGTCACTTCAACGAACTACCATTCCTGATTACCATAACTACCATTCTAAAGATTGTTGTCTCGTAATCGTTTTCGTTTCTCATATTCGTTTACGTTTCTCTTATTGTTTTCTCTCTGAACAGTTATGGACGTGAAAATGATGCCAAGTGTCGTTTTATGTTGCAAAAAGTGCCCAAAGTCATTCAATTTCAAAGCTGATCTCCAAAACCGTTACTGGTTCATGTTATAGAAATTTGAGAAACGATTACTAGACAACAATCTTTAGAATGGTAGTTATGGTAATCAGGAATGGTAGTTCGTTGAGGTGGCGGGAGGTAGCGCTGAAACCCAACGAGGATTGTTGGGGGCTAGACTCCCATTATGTTTTTTACCTTCATCAGAGTTTCTTCAATTCCACAAAGAAAAATGGGTTAATTACATGGATACTACACAAGTTTAAAGGCTTCATAAAGCATGGATTGTGAAATGAAATTGAAAAGCCAGGTGAAATATGGTTCAAAATTCATATCCCTTCAGGGTGGTCACATTCATACATTAACCTCCAACACTTCACATTGAGTAAGAAAGAGTTACCATAATAATCCATCATAAACCATAGAAACAACAGTAAATGTGTGTGTTGGACAGTATGATTGATGGGATATTATTTTCAATGAGTCTTTGGATTCGACCAGAAAAAATACAATAATTTTCAACTCCCCGAGATTTTTGATTCCTTCGACAAACGAGCAACAACTGGGGGGCTCAAACACACTTATAATTTCTGACGTCCTTTCGGTGACCCTTATTTAAAATATCCCTCTGACACTATCAACACTCAATTTCACAATATATTCGAAAGGGATATTTCTATTACATTCACTCCGCCATCAAGTTGTATTCGTTGAGGAAAAATAGAGAAATAGAATGAAGCCATCTTGGAGAAAGACACGTTCCTACCAGATTCATTTGGTTGTGTTAGAAAGTGTTCTTAATCTAAGTCCTTCTTAATTTCGGAGCCATTCAAATACTTCACAATCGGACCCGCTCTTGAAGCAGGTTGCCATGTTAACCAACTCTATACGTCATCAAGACCTCCGATACCAGATTATCTCTCAAGCCAGCTGGCCTTAACTTCGGTGATCTCACAGGAAACCAGCTAATGGCTGTTGGTCACCAAATGAACCCCTTCAAGAGGAATTCAGGAAAATATCGAACAAAATACAATTGCCACCCTAACGGGTGATATTTAACCAACATAGTTAGGAGAGTCTAGCCCCCAGAAAGTATTGTCGGGTTTCAGCGCTACCTACCGCCACTTCAGCGAACTATTATCCTTTTTCAGCTTGATGTGAGCATGGTCAAGCGGCATTTCTGAAAAGTAGGCTTACCTCGATTTTACCACCTTGGTTTTACCAATCTCTAATTTCTAACTTTGGCGGCTTTACTTCCCTGCCTTTTTAAATTGTGAGGAAAAGGAACTTGATATTGATTGATATATTTGTGTTGTTTTCAATTGTTGTGTTGTTCTTCTTTGCTGCATTGTAATCTTGGGATAACTGCAAGTTAGAGGAGCGACGGTAATGTGGTCGCGAGTGTGATCACCTGATAAGATATCAGAAATGGTAGTTCGTTGAAGTGGCGGTAGGTAGCGCTAAAACCTGACAACAATTTCTGGGGGCTAGACTCTCTTAACATAGGAGTACTTTCGGCAAATAGAACACGTAGGATGAGGTATTTTAGATATTTTTCCACGGCCCAAGTTGGGCTCAAACTCATAAAATGAGTCTTCTTTCGATTCTAACCCGTTCAATTGAATCTGCAAAGAACACTTGTAACTGTAAGGAGTATAAGTTAAAATAACTGCGTTAATTCAAGACCTAACAATAATATCATTCCAAAAGACCAATTCGCTTCAAACAAACTAGGCGTTATCAATCTGTAAAGGAAGTGGCAACTCCCACTAGGTGCGCTGGTTGTCAAAGTAAGTAGTTGCCCATGCGTCCAATAGAGTGCCACAGGGTCGCTATGGTGTGTTGGCATAATTTGGTTGCTAAGGACGCAAAATACTCGTTCAAAGTTTTTCATAGCAATTTTAATTATAAATTTTCATCTCGATTCCAATTGTAAATTTTCATCTCGATTTAAATTGTAGTCAATGCAATCACGCGAAGGTAATTTTAATCATACCACTCTATTGGATGTACGAGAAACTACTTTTACCACCAGCGCGCCTATCGGCAGTTGCCACTTCCTTTACTGATACCGCCTAGTTTGAAACAACATCTGGAGCTATTGACAACGATCTGGTCAGACTAAAAAAGGACAAAAGCCTCCAATACAAGAAGAAAATCATACATTAGGAAACCATAGATTTCTCAAGAACAACGATTGAATACAATCATGTACTGATATTTGAAAGATAGGAATTTACCGAAAAGTCTTGAAAACTTTGACAGACGTAGCATTAGTACAAATAAATATAATTTGGAAGCAATCCAGAAATAAAAAGTATAGGTAACATAATTAAAACCTAAAAAAAGTAAGTACTCCTCTATGAAGAAGCACATTTCAGTACTTGTTTTTTAAAGTAGATAAGTGGATTTCGTTAATAACTGAAAATGAAAAAATGACTATAAGAAAAATAGAAACGCGCGCCTCGACAAGTTTAAAGTCTTGAAAACTGGCAATTAAGCTGCATTAAATATCTTAATATTATAAACAAAGTATCACAAAATTAAAACGTTTCTCTGAGAACATGGATTTAGAAGTGATTGGAGAGACCATCCAAGCATCAACGTCAATTCCCCCCAAATCGAACCGAAAAAAATTGTCGAATCACAAAATACGAAACGTAAATAATGAATTCAGATTCAAAGGTTTAATCAGGAATTAGATTCGAGTTTTTCGCGTAAATTTGAACGACCATGGATAAAGACTAGTTCAGAGCGAATGACAAGAAAAGAAGCCTGAAAAAGAAGATAGCGGGAATTTTTGGTGGTGTGCTATTGAAAAGATGATTGTTGGTGTGCTATAATTTTTGACGAATGTTAACTTATAACTCCCTTATATCAGTCAAGTTTTATATTCCATCGACACAAGGTTAACACACATACACGTGGAACAACACATTGTTGCGCCAAAGGTTCTCTCTCCAATCCCTAATATCTCCTTAAGAACGATAGTTCGGAAAATCTTTGGATTTTACATGACTCGATCCTTTATTTCAAATCAAGTAACGGAATTTGGATTGAGTGGAAAAGTCGAACAGATCTACCCAAGGCCGCTGTAGTTGAAACGATGAACTTCTTGGCGGCTTTCGCGGCGGTCCTCGCGCTTCTCTTTCCACCATAAGACGGCTATGATGAGCGTCAGGAGGATGCAGGTGCCCAGGAGAGCGATGAAGGATTGCAGAATCAGCTTGGAAGGGGTGACGAAGAGACGCACCATCCAGTGACTCGGGTCTTGCAGAGGGATTGGAATGACGACCATTTGAGAATTGGGAATTATCTGGGACCATTTCTTCGACTTTCCGTACACTCCGACTCTCAGCTCGTCAACGAAATTGGGGGTCCGTCCGAGACCGAAGAGAGTGTAGGGGAGGTTCAAGCTCAAATACGCAGACTGTGACAGCTGTCCAGACACGCTCGCTCTTGGCTCGTCGTCCAAGTCTGTAGCGTTATAAGTTATCAACGGCCCAGGAAGATTAGTACCATAAGTACGGTTTCTACGGCCCGTTGGGTCCGGTATTATACGCTGTGTTTGATCTTTTCGACCAGTAATTACCATGACTTTAATAAAATTCGCGTCGTAGTCAAGGTTGTTCTTGAAAGCAGTGATGTTTTTTCCAACAAAAATAATATCCAGCTTACCGTCTTGCATAAAATCGTAAAACACCCCCATAGAGGTATTCTCGTTATTCGGCGAGAGTTTATCCCAAGCAATAGTGAAAGTTCTGCTGTAATCGGAACAATCAGCCACACATTGCTCATTCATAAGTAAGAACGTCTTTTTCCGGCTGCCACTCTGCAAAGTAGCGAGTAAGTCTGGGAAACCATCCATGTTGTAGTCACCAGCATGGAGAGTTATGGAATAATGTTCGATCGTTGAGCCGGGAGGTACAAATCCCCACACATTGTTCGATTTGTCGTGGAAATTCACCCTTAAATTTAACCATCGCTTATTCACGTACACGAATATCGAGCTATTGGCACACTGAATGTCGTAACAAGCAGGAAGAATGTGATCCAATTTACCTTTCAATTCAGTGTCAAGGAATATCGACTGGCCTGTGTGCGCTAGGTCTTTCGGAAACTTGGCGATTTCATTGGAAAGTTTAAATCCTTCTTTTTGATTAGGATCTTTAAACCAAACTATAAAGCCATCGTTCGTAGTGACAAACAAGTCTGGGTTGTAATCACTATTAAGGTCGATGAAGGCGTGAGAATGTGGTATCCTTAGTGGACTTGTAGGATTAGCAGAGTTTTCCACAGTCTTAACAACTGGAAAAGTCCTATTTGTATTGAAAACCCAAAACGTCATACTGTTATTTACAAAACCAAACAAATCTATAATCATGTCCTCGTTCCAATCCATGGCTAAGGGCTGGCCACACATGTACAACGGTTCAGCCCATTTGGCGCCACATTCGATGGCATCGCCGCTTCCCCAGAGGACTTTGACCTCTTGAACGTGTTGCGATTCGCATGATAACCCACTTTTGGGTCGGGAAAGGGTCACAAGGACATCCATAATGGCGTCACCGTCAAAGTCTCCTGGCACAACACTCGTCACAGACGTGTCAAACTCGCACTTCAACTTGCTGCCTGGTGACTTCAGGATCAAAGGCTCTGAATCTCGGCCGAGCAGGATTTCAAAGGAGTGTTTATTTATCACGAACAAATCGGGATATTCGTCTGAGTTGAAGTCGCCAAAGGCAGCTGGAATCCCTTCTAAAGCTCTTCCGAAAACATTCGACGTAATGTCGGTTGCATGACCCCAATGAAAGACACAAACCAGAAGAACGAGCGTCATCGCTAGTGGGTTCCTCACAAAAATGTTCCTCGCCCTCCATCTTCCTTCCTGCCAACACAAGCAGAATAAAAATTTGTAGCAAAGCTCCATTTAAGCAATACGCAATTATGAGAGCATCTTTAATAACCAATGAGGAATTTCACCGAATTCTGTTTGCATTTTTCCTGAATAGTTAATGGTGTGGGATCAATGAAAATCGGGTTGATTTTGGAAAATAAGTCTCCTGTTATTTTTGGGGATATTCAAAATTTATGATTTCAAAAAATAATCGGGAAAACGGACCTCTTCAACGTGAAGCAGGAACGCTTGCTGATTGGCTGTTTGGATTGCCATCCCCTCCCCTTGTTGCCCGTTGGAACGACAAAATCGTGTTATCTATGAGGAAAGTTATCAAACAAAAACAGGGGAAACCTCATTTAAGAAACGGAGTTGAGTATAAAGTTGTTTATTTTGTGACAATCCTACATTTACAGAAGGGACAAACCAATTTGGTTTGTTCCCGATTTGTTGGAGCTACGCCTTTGGGGATATGCGATTCATAGAGATATGAATCGACTTTCTCTTCAGGCCGGCTGATTAATCTAATCACTGGTTTGAAGGGGTAGGGTCGTCACACCCTCCTCTGACTCAAAGATGAGCAATTAGGTGTATTTCACATTTGTTGTACAGATTGAAATTCAACCTATATTGTTACAATTTCCACGAAAATAATGAGTTACAAGTTAAATCGATTTCGACGGTTAGGTCATCATCAGTAACAAACAATAACTGATGATGACCTAAGCGTCGAAATCGATTTAACTTTTAACTCATTATTTTTGTGGAAATAGACAACTTTCTACTCAACTCCGTTTTTTGTTGAAATGGTTTTCCACAATCTCATCGCGAGTGATTTTATTTGAAGGGGAAACCTCATTTTCTCTATCTTGCTTTTTATATTTTTTCTCCTCAGTTCTTCGATTTCGATCTTTACTGGTTTTGTGAAAGTAGCCTCCGAGGACTATACGAAGTGAGATTTCACGATCTCAGCACTTCAAGTGGCTTTACATGAACTATTGCTGGTTGACGTCATCCTCCCGGGTTTTTTTAAAGTTCATATTTTCTACACTGTTTAGATTATTTGTAAGTTAGGAAGTATGGGCTGAAAGTTTGCCATATGAGGTTTTTCAGGGTGCTGAATCCAATTTTGGGGTAAAAAAATAGGAAATTCCGACATGGTGAAATTCCTCATTGCCAACTTCACCCAACATTGTATTGTTGGGTAATATGATAATATATTATAATTTCAGCAATTTGGACGATTTTTTAATAAGGTGATGAATTTGATATTTGAGTCTTTGCTAACGAAATGATGTAGGTGTGAGGTAAATGGTCGAGGAAAAAGATGATAGTTCATTAATTCATTCATAATTCATAAACAGTTCATAAATGAAAATTACCTAATTACTTTAATCAAGCGGAGTCAATAAAAATGTATTTGTTCCACGAAGATAACAGTAACAGAGTTGGATCGATTTTGACAGCTAGGTCATCCTGAGTAACAAACGTAGGAGTTGTGAGGTTTCATTGTGAACTAGAGTATTTTATACAAGAGGGCGAATATCAAATATTATTCCAGAGATACCAGACCAGTTAGAGGTACATGGATACTCATTAATTTAATGTAACAAAAGCGTGGATACTTCGTACAAATGTGAATGTTGCGTTTCGAACCAATTCAACTTTGTTACGTATTAATTTCGAGAAAGTATACAACTTTTGTAAATTGATAGGTAATGGTTTCTAGGACTTCATTGTGAGATAAAGTTTGAGATAGTTGAATTTTTTTTTTACATCGATAGTAAATCTGCAAAATGACCAAATCTCTCTAAAATGACTACAGTTCAACAGTAAGTAATGGTTGTTGGCTCTACAGTCAACCAGTAAGATCACCAAGTCAGACCACATTATATGCCATCTTGACTTTGTTCCTATTAGGTTCATTCCAATCTGATTTGAGCTTCCTATCAGGTGAATAGACATTTCGAGAGGGCATCCCCAATCCACCTGCAGGCGCTTTTTAGGTGTAAGTAAACTTCTCATATTTTAAGTTATCTAAGCCTTCACGTTACAGTCATAGTAGGAATTTTTTTCTAGTCACTCCTGTCTCAGACGATTATTCCTCAATGTTTCATGATGCAACCTACTAATTAACGAATTTAAACATTGAAATCGTTGTTTTGCCACAGTAAAATATATCCAACAATAACGACGAGATAATTTCCCTGAACACCTAAATTTCAATTTCATAAGGTACGTCATAATAATTATGTCATAAGAATTATTCTTCATTATTTTGAGGCACTCGAAGATCTCAGCGAGTGTGAATAGCAGGAAGGAAGATGGGACCCCCGCTGGTGAGTAGATTACCTCAGTGACACATCCATGACAGCGTGAACTCAGATCGATACGATAACAAGGAATGAACCTGATGGGTAGGAGTGGCCTCAGATGATGACACAAAAATTATCCTCTTTTCCAAAAGCCATTTTTAAAATTGACCAAACAGATACAATCATGATGTTATTTTACTCACCACTGTGTAGATTCCTCTGTCAGTAGCCATAGCTATGAGGTTGTCGTCGGACCAACATGTTGAAAACGGGATATGCACTTGAGGTGAACATTTACACGTTTGAACTTCTTGGAGTTTCATTCTGAAATCGATACATATCCGTGTGAGTAAATCACTAATAGGTAGTTAAAATAATGCATGGGAAAATTTAATAATCGAAAAGTAAAAGATTTGCCGTATTTTCAAAACAAAGAGAAATGTAGGGGCAGACAGGCGACGTACTTACTTGGATATTTCTAAACCATACTTTTCCAACATGAAAACGTGTTCATTCCCTAAAAATGATGTTATTTGCACTACTACAATTACTTATCACAAATTTTTTTGCCACAGATAAACTAAAAACCGTGAACCAACAATGGAAAAATGGTTCATTCAACGCACAAATTTCACGATCTAATCTGACGGTCAGATTCTGACCTCACCATTGCCAACATAGATGGAAGTGTCTAGACCAAGGAGCATGGAGCAACACTTTAGGTTCCTTCCATGAGTATGGATTCATATGGATCAGCGCCAAAGACTCATGGATGTTTTTACAGAGTCTTATCCATGTTTATACATGTTTTGTTTCATCCATGTTTTTGATCATCCATGTGAGAGGGAATCATCATGGACCTAGGGATAACAGGTCCATGGTGGGAAATACCATAGGGATACTAGGTCCATGGTGGGATAACTCGGGAAAAATGCTGTGCTAATCATGAATATATATTATTTACGAGATTTTTGCTGGTGTATGCATACAATAATGCTAAAAGGCACGGATTAAGATTGACTCAATCCATTTCTAGTTGCATATCCTAAATCTACATCCCACATGGATGATTTGCAAGGCAGGAGACTGGAAACATGGAGGAACTCCATGTACAAGGAGGGAAAAATTTAATTTACTGGCTAGCCTCTTGGTTTAATAAAAGGTTCTGAAACTTAATTTTAAACTTAACTTTAATAAAGAACTTTACTCAAATTTAACTGAATAACTAACTAATTTTAACTTTTTACTCGAATTGGATACTTCCATGGTTTTTAATCGTTCCATGCTCTTACCGATGACCATGGATCACACACATCCTTACCGCGTTGAGTTTGTCTGTGTTTAGCGAAGAGGTCAATTTGGATTCCGTAGTTTGTTCATCTCAGTTTTTGCAGTAGTTTAGTTGTTTTCTTACTTTCACGATAAGTCCAATAAGAAAGATCAGCGCGATTTGCAAGTGACATTGGAAATATATTGAAGCCAGGTTGTGTGAAGGACCAAGTCTAGATGGACGAACGATGAGACACTGTGTTGATGCTCAAAAGGATAGATCCGTAGCCCTCCGGTAAATATAGTTTGTAAGAACTGAATCATGGTCAAAGAATACGTACCAACCCTACAAGTCCCGAAACATTCCGATAGGAATGTCGGGCTGACTTTCAAATGGGCTGGACACACAGGACTCGCCGTACATGGGTTCAAGAACTCTCGGACAGAAGACGGTCAAGTTTCGGATCCCAATGCGGACGATAGTGTGCATTTCGTTTGTGAAGGGACAATTCTTTATGATCCTGAGATCAGGAAACTCATTAATGAGTCGAACGCCACTTTCATTGCTTCTAGAACAATCCCTAGAGGAGCAGATGTTCGTAAGCGGATCTTGGAACTGAGTCGTGAGCACCGTTCTTCGATACGACAATGTATAGAAAACATGCAGACCAAAATGAAACAGAAGAATAACAATATGTATGAAAATTGGGTGGGCGTTTTAGATAATATTGATCATATTTGGCATGTGTGCGAGTTACTCCACCTAGACGTCATCCCAGGGGATATTGTACTGAGCAAGCTATTGGAGTGGACTCGCCTCCATTCCAGTGACTACGACCTAATGGTCTCAGAGGTGATAACTCATTCTCATACGAGAGGTGCTGATATCCGTTACCCTAACTATTGGGACATGGTGATTGGCTCGTTGATTGAAGGTCGTTTCGAGGCATGCAGGGCGCTCCTTCGACTACATTCCGAAGCTGAATCGAACGCATTATGCGAAGCTGAAATGCTGTTGAGGACTATTCCCCTCTATAGTGTGTACTCCGGGATTTCGGTACCAGAATTCACAGCTAGATGGAGAGGGTGGAAGTCTACTGTACGTGCCAAGATAGATTCAGGACTGTTTACGTCTCGACCGCAACTTTTGAAGGTCATGACCCTTATTGGAGGAGAAGAACCACTGTATGAATTGCTGAAACCTCATTGCTCTACCTGGTATCAGATGATGACTGCGTCTCTCCTCTTGACCGAACAAACAGCTAAAATCCACGATCTCAGCTATCATGCTGGGCAATGTATTGCACACTATGGAGATCCATCCAGCTTGAAATTGCTGGACCATACTTTATTAGCGCTGCTTGATTCAAACATAAGTGCTGCTATCAAGAAACTTCAATTGACGTCGGATGGTGGCTGGTGTGCAGTACATCTCACCAATCTTCTGAGTCTTACTGGAATTCTTAGCACCCCTCAGGGGAAAGGCGTAGATTTTGAAGCAATGGTCCTGGAATATGGCCAACTCCTAATGTCTAGTCAATCCTTCTGGCAGGTAGGACTCACTTATCTGGAACACTGCCGAACGAGTGGATTGGAAGTTATGAGAGTTTCCTTGATGGAGCTACCTCTCAGCTCTGAAGATGTTGCTCTCCGAATCGTGTCTGCTGCTAAGGATTATGGCCTTGACGATGTGGTGAAAAGTGTCTGCAAGATAATGGGCCACCAAAAACTCGAAAGAGAAAATTTGGCCGGGGCCCTCACTTGGGCTCTCCTGTCCAATGACTCCGAAATGGCCGGTAACATAGCGGACAAGTTTTTGAGAAGCTACGCTCGTGGATGCTCAGAAGTTGAAATCGGATGTGCAAGCGTTTTGGAAAACCTCGGCCAAAGCACTCTCATCAGCCCTCGTCTTACATTCCTGGCCAAATACTGCGAGTTCCACTCACTTTATGAAAACGGTGGCGTGAAAGAAGCTGCAGAGCTCTTGGTGAGGCTGTTAGAATCAAAAGTCTCTCCCAAGTATTTCTGGCTGACGCTTCTTTCTGATGCGTTGCCCCTATTAGAGCATTCAAATCCGCCTTTGTTATCCCACGATGATACAATGATTATCCTAGCCTGCCTCGAAGAACTCATGATGGACGTTGCTGACAACATCATAGAACTCCCTCCACAATTCTCAAAGAGAACTGAGAATCTAAGAATTGCTATTGCTAGAAATCTGGCAACCACTATCCTCAGAGAATCGGCGTTTCTATCTGCTCCTCACAACACCATCAAGTGCGACTAATCTAAAAATGGCATAATGTTGGATAATTCTGCGTTTTAAAATATCAATCAGTAAATTTTATTTAGTACTTTCTGTTCATTAAAAGTTCTTTTTCACGTGAATCAAATTTCTGAATCCTTCATACATTTTTCAAACTACTTTCACATAAAGAAGAACTAGCATTGGACTAAGGTGGATCTGTATTAGGGATGTCCGATACTTCAAAAGTATCGATACATGTAGAAAGTATCAAAAAGTAACGATATTTTGAAGTATCATTACTTTTCGATATTTTCACAAGAATGGGTGAAATTGTCGTTTATGTTTCTCTCCATCAGCGTGACATCTCTCCATCATGAGGATAATAATTAATATAGAATGAACAAAACAATAAATCACTCATTTTGTTATTTAAAACTTGTTTTTGTTTAAGCACTTGTTTTCGTATTGCACTTGTTTGGGTTAACATTTTGGTGGTCCTTCCTCGATTATGGAGGATTGCAGGTTATCGTAGAGAGCTGGAGGTGGTGATACATCATCTTTCTTTAATTTGTTGAAGTTTGTTAGTCTCCCAACAATCTACGTAGAGATAGAGGTACTGTCAAGTAGGTACCTTCATGCTGTAGGTGTTGAAACAGATAAAGTGTGAGATATAAAAAAGTATCGCCTCCGATACTGGAAAAAAAAGTATCGATCCTACGATATACAGGGTGTAAGCCTAACTGGTCTGCCATACGGTATGTACCAGTCGATTCTACAACTAATTTGCAACAAAAAATGTCGCCTAGCGATTTTTTTAAAACCCTTCGTTTTCGAGTTATTTTAACTTTAAACTTTTTTTTCGTGATTTTGACCTTAGGTCATTGAATCGGTCATAACTCCTTTAATTTGCTGTGTAAATTACAGTTTGAGGATACCGTTGGAAAGAGCATTAAATTTCCTATCGGATAGATGCCTTAACTTCTTTTTGAGTCAAGGTTTGAGACATGAAAACGTCCTCTAAAAAGAGTAGGTACGTAATTTAGGAAACCTCGCATTTTTTCAATCTCAAATTGAACTACGAGAACCCATACTTTTTCAAGATGCAAGAACAGTGAAAGCTGCGCCAGAATCTCAGCTTTCCAATGGTACAATCAAAACACATTCTACAACCGTATTTAGGGGAGAAATTCGTGTTTGAACGCGGAAAAACGTGCATTTTTTCAACGAAATCGGCGCTCCGCCTAGTTGATTTGAGGGGTCGGACGACAGCAGTGGGTGGGTCGGCGCCGCAGTAGACCGCGAGGCCTCCGGAAACAGGAGGCCAGAGCGCCGATTTCGTTGAAAAAATGCACGTTTTTCTGCGTTCAAACACGAATTTCTCCCCTAAATACGGTTGTAGAATGTGTTTTGATTGTACCATTGGAAAGCTGAGATTCTGGCGCAGCTTTCACTGTTCTTGCATCTTGAAAAAGTATGGGTTCTCGTAGTTCAATTTGAGATTGAAAAAATGCGAGGTTTCCAAAATTAAGTAAATTTTCCTTTTTAGAGGACGTTTTCATGTCTAAAACCTTGACTTAGAAAGAAGTTAAGGCATCTATCCAATAGGAAATTTAATGCTCTTTCCAACGGTATCCACAAATTGTAATTTACACAGGAAATTGAAGGAGTTATGACCCATGACCAATGACATAAGGTCAAAATCACGAAAAAAAAGTTTAAAGTTAAAATAACTCGAAAACGAAGGGTTTTAAAAAAATCGCTAAGGGACATTTTTTGTTGCAAATTAGTTGTAGAATCGACTGGTACCGTATGGCAGACCAGTTAGGCGTACACCCTGTATATCAGGAAAAAAGTATCGATATGTATCGATACTTTTTTCAAGAAATATAGATACTTCTGAATATCGATATTTTTGGGACATCCCTAATCTGTATGTACATATCTAACTTTAACATAGGTTTACACTGGAGATGTAGATTCGGCCGTTGGTGGAAAAATAGGTACATGCCGAACTTGTGCAAATTCAAAATTCAGGCCAGGTTGTTCGTTGGCAGCATCAAGCGTTTATCCCTGGGAGTTAGTAGCCAACTGAGAAATTGTTTACCCTTGTGATTGGGGTGTGTGGGATCGGAAAAACTGTTTATTGTTATTTTTAATCTAAACTAGACATCATTCTAAGAATTATGACACCAACCGCGCCCTTCGCCTATGATTTTTCGAATGTTTATGACGTCACAGTTGCTGGGGGATCCCGCCCAGGCGGGAGTGGCGCGTGACGTCATAAACATTCGAAACTTAGTAAATCATTAAAAAAGATATCTCATCCAAAAAGAGAACGGCTGGTGTAAAAATTCTCAGGATGAGGTCTACTTTCGATTAAAAATTAGGCGCACCCAGTAGCCACTGGGTAAGTGGGTTCTCTTGGAATTCCAACATTTTCTCGAAGATAATTCGTAGTCCACAAAATACACCTACTTGGAGTTTCCCGATCTTGAAGTACTGTGATTACTAGAAAATAATTCCCACCGAAATTGTTCTATACCAACAACTTATCATAGAGGGTCGAGGAAGTTGATTGAACGAGACATAATATTGAATGAGGCATTTATTGAAGCAACAATAAACCAAGTGTGGAGCTTGTTGACCAAGCTTTGATTGAAACTCGCATTTACATAAACCTTTCTTTGATTCCCATGTTTATTTTGTTCCCATTAATACGAAATGCTCAAACAACCCAAAGGTGTCACATTGGTATCACTTAAGGTCGAGAAAATAACGACCAAGAACAAGCCTTACTCCAAGGGTTGTTACACTATCCCAACCACAGTGTGGAACATTTTTGTGATCTCACTGATGATTTTCTTACAGGCATGTGCATTTTTACATGGCAATGTAATATTACTAAAATAATTGAAAAATATCCTCCAATACTTGAGTAAAAGGTAGAAAAACATCAAGCAAGTAGGCACCTACCTACTTCTTTCGTCAGAATAGAAAAACCTTTGAGTTTTGTGAAGTTGGAAATTAAGTATGCAACATAAATTTTTCCCTTAGAGGGAGAAACAATAGATCATGGATGTGTCCATTGTTGTAGGTGTAATTTGAAAATTAATTTTTTCAAAAAAAAAAAAAAACTCCGATTGCACCAATTGCAAGTTCTTGCTGCCAAAATCTAACATGCCCCATTAGGAGGGGACTAGCGCGAGCAACCGAGGATGCTACCCAGTTGAAGAAGGAGGCCCGTTAACTATTGACAGGGGGCGGGGGCGTGCCAATGGGCCTCTAGAAACGGGTGACTGTCTGGGGAGCCCTTTCATCGCTGTTGGTGGGAGGCAAATTCATCGTTACCCGCAAACTCTGAGCTTTGGGGGCGAAACTCGGGGCCCCAGTATTTTTTTTCCCCTCAGCAGCCAGTACACCCTGGGCTGAGGGACTTTATTCTACATGCTCCCACTTACATGACTACATGTATTTCACTGTATCATGGAAAAACTCTCCAATATCGCAGAATTCTAGAGAACATTGCTTCATAGCTACCGATATGTAGCTATGATTTTGTTTACTGGTTGCTGCGTTGCATTTTTTATGGCAAAAAAAAAAGTGTCGCAAAAATTCCTTGACCCCCAGCCAAAAGACATATCTATGTAAAAAAAAAAAAAAACTCTGGTAAGAGAAAATGAGAGAATTTTAAGAATATTTTCTACATAGCAGAAGAGAGAATTTTATTTGTTTTGAAATAGTGAATGGCACTTTTGTTATCATGACATTTTTTTGGGGTTTGAGAATACTGAAACATCTAATCTTGAGTAACCAAATATAAATCGGTTTTCTAGTAAACATCTTCTATAGTACTATATTTCTATACTTAGTAATCCGAAGATTTGTGCTCTCATAATACTTAATACCTACCAATCTGGAGATCAATAGGTACCTATTATTAGATAAACCGACCTAGTCTATAAACATATTGGTTCATCAAGTAAATAGGTACGAGTAATTATGAATAGTTATAATGGAGAATGTTGTCCCTCTTTTATTTTTACAAATTATACAAGTTCAGATGGGAACCCTTTCATAAAGACCCATTATTGAAGTAGGTAGGTACCAAAAATGCCTGATGGGAAGCCCATGGGGCCAACAGATAGGTGAATAAAAATAAGAGTTTGAAACATGAGATGGAGTGATATAAAAATGTATGAACTTACTAGAAGAGAACAATGATGAGACTTGAAACGCATCATACATCTCTAGCACGCACTTCCTTCGATATATTTTTATATCCATACTCAATAATGGACTATTTACAAAAGCAATAGTAAAAAATTCTAGCTGGAGCTACGAGTTACATGTTGTGCAAAACAAAAGAAAGTACAGTTCTCGCGCTTTTGGATGGTCGTACAAAGAGTCTCCACTGCAAGGGGATTAGAGTTTAGCAGGCCACGTGAGTGCCATTGAGCCAGTAAAGGAAACTGTCTAGAGCGAGAATTTGAAGCTAACCAACAAGTGACGTGCCCATGGGGTGGTCTGAAGTCATTAGCTTGTGGCTGAAATTACTGTAGCTTTCGAGGTCTGCGGATAATGGGGGTTGTCAAATCACCTGTTGGATGTGTGGCCAGCGAGTAAAGCATTGATGACGACAATTTCAATGGCACCCTTACAAGACTTGTCAAAACCAATCCATTATAACCGTTAAAAATCCTTTATACCTAATGGAGAGAGGGGAGATAAGAGAAGAACTAGAACAGAAATTGTAGTAAAGAAAAGAATGGGAAAGCTTTCCCAATTTTATTGAGCTAGGCCATCCAAACGCCAGAGAGCAGTAGAGAGATTCATACAATTCATGAAATTGGCTGAGCTGCGGCGTTTAAGCGCCAATATGGTTATAATGGAGGAAAATCTATCATTCCTGACACCAAGTAAGAACTAAAATAAAGCGGAAGTCTGAAAAATAATTTAATAACCTTGAAGAGGATGGAGAGATGAGGGAACACGTAAAGCACTCATTTCAATTTTCATGGGATATTATTGACATTTTTTTTTTTTTGCAGAACAGTAGGAGATAGACATGTATCACCTCTTTGAACTTGGGGTTTTCAGTAAATATATACGCACATACCGGTTTTCAAAAAATAACGGTGCTTTTAGAGTGAAAATTGTCTTTAAAATGAAAGAAACTGAAAAGTGACGAATTGTTGGGAAGAAGGAAGTATAATTTGCATGACTGGAAGAAAATCATCGAATAACCTTAAATTTGAATTTAACTTTCTTGAAAACCAAAGGAATTATCTTTTAAAATAATAATTTGGATGATAGGTGTTCATAATTGTGGTGAAAGCGAATTGTTATTCCATCCACAGATCTCTTTTAAATCTATGCCCTCATATGGCAGGAACACTTTTGTAGGCCATCCTTCAGTAAGACTGTACGTTTTAATGAAATTGATCTGGCGTGGAGCAGGACAACACCCACCAGAGAAAAATAAAATAAAATAACCACGCACAAATTTGTTCCAGAACATCTTGAATCCAAATCCATAGGTATAAGTGTGTGTTGTTTGTGTCCTTGAATTTCTAGTTCTGCCATGGTTTATTGAATGAACCCAACCCTTGAAATTAAGGGGATATAATAGGGGTATTCGTGGTATTCATTTAGGTAACTCGAAGGTTTCATGAGGCTCACACATTTTTCCCCGTCGAAAATCGAAATGTGCGTAGCGCTCCTTGTAGGAGAGTCTAGCCCCCAGAAAGTGTTGTCGGGTTTCAGAGCTACCTAACGCCACTTCAACGAACTACCATTTCTGATATCTTATCAGGTGATCACGCTCGTGACCTCATTATCGTCGCTCCTCTAACTTGCAGTTATCCCAAGATTACAATGTAGCGATGTACATGGACAACTTTCACTTAGTCGACTCGAGAAAATTTATAATAACATTAAATGTTATTATGTAAAAAAGTGGCGGTAGGTAGCATTGTAATCTTGGGATAACTGCAAGTTAGAGGAGTGACGATAATGCGGTTGCGAGCGTGATCACCTGATAAGATATCAGAAATGGTAGTTCGTTGAAGTGGCGGTAGGTAGCGCTGAAACCCGACAAGGAATGTTGGGGGCTAGACTTTCCTCTCCTCGCCATCAGACAATAACCAAGTCAGTATTATAACCTAACAGGTTCATAAATTTCCTTTTACCTAAAAATGAGAATACCCCAGTGGTTTCCAATAAAATCCTATTACAAGTTTCCTAGCACACGAACGAAAAAATCTACGGCTACAATTAAAAAAGAATCATGGTTCAGACTTCTGAATAGGTACTGACGAGGAGTCACTATTTTAAACGCATTTTGGTACTTAGATCATGGCTGAAACATGTTCCATGCTAGAAAGGAGAATTTCGCTTTACAAGCAGCGCTTTAATGCCAGCATGCAACATTTCCACTTCTCTCATAGACCATATGAAGGTCTGTTCCGCTCATTTAATCGAGAAAAAAATCCACTCCGAAAGGAATAAAAACCAACTGAAACGAAATAAAAAAGTTGTCGTTGAAAGAAAAATTCAGAAAGAAAGGACGAGAAAATTTGTTTGTTGATAGCTGCTTCGCACAACTGCCCCTAGGATCACATTTTTTGTGTTTCGACTTCGAATTTCGGTTCATGACGCCTTCAGCCTGTGGTAAATCGAAACGTCGAATGAGCCGGAGCGCATGCGCATTGACTCGTGTCAAATCTCCAAATTAGAAGATTCGACGTCGAATCTCCCAGACCATGAATACCCCTTTTAGAATGTGATGAAATACTTTTTGTGTCACAAGACAATGATGCCAGGACACCAGAAACTGCATCATTGCGTGGATTTTTGGATCTTGCACCTTGGATTCAGGTAATTTTTCTTTGTTTTTTGGCTCCAAAAGGAGCACAGAGCCTCAATGAAATTCCGCCATCCATCCCGATTCAGGCTCAGTCTAACAACCTCGTTCCATGTCTTCCTAGCTCCTCGTATTCCTTCTTCAATTGTTCGCCTCCAGCCATCCTAGGGTGTTCAATCCTCAGGTGATCTGCGAATAACTAATCACCAAAACCAAGGTACAAATCCAACGACACCTTGTATCACATTCGTGGTGACGTGGATGGACTCAATTTCTTGTTTTGGATATTGTAAACTAAGGATTTTTGAACGATATCCCATTTTGGCTCCCATTTCTAAACCATAATGTTAATAATTATTACGAATTTACGATTGGAGACAGTTACAACGATAACCATTAGAAAGCGCTAGTATTGTTTTGTTTATGTGTTACTATACTTCGATCAGTGATGGGTGCTTTCTAGCTCCTTTTATTCCAAAGGAAGTTGTGGATGGAAAGTCGAATCTGTCAAGGTGTGGAGTTCAAAAATCAAGATATTTTGGAGAAGCCATGAAACCCGTTATGAGAAGGGAACCTACCACAAGAGAGCATCACATTATTACATCATAATGTGGGTGGGTTTAATAATATTATGTATATTTGTGTATACATTTATGTCATAATTTTATCGAGTGGTAAACATTTCTGTATGCATTTATAAGCATTGGTTCATAGTTACACGTGGTTGTCTTTGAAGAGATCTGTAAAAGAGCCTACAAGTATCCCATAATACTGAGCGCGAATTCCCATGATGCTCCGCTAGAAACATGCGAAATAACCGCATCTTCCAAAGTTCGAAAATGAGACACCATTCTGTCACACAAGAATCAGGTGCCTCCATTCCTGTTCAATGCTCTCTTCACCACTCTTATCCCTACGTATTTATTCGAGGAGCATCTAGGGAGAGAAATTGGTGGAACGGCCTGAGCGCAGCATAGCGACGATTAGATGAACCTTCCGGAGCTCAAGACATACGTTATCTCTCAGTCGCCCGATGTGATGTAGGCAATTCCTAAAGCCAGGTTCTGTCTTCCGAAATGATGGGGTGGGAGTGAGCATCGCGGATGTCAACTAACTAAATTGAAAATTAGATATTTTACGGATTACGGGCAGAGCTACATTGATAAATTTTGTAACAAATTTCCATCGTTTGTTTACAACTCTTTTGACTCGATCTCACCCAAACAAAGGCAAAACTACTAGAATTCTCGGTAAAATGTGTCAACCGAGTTGTCATCACATCAGCAGACTGATAAGAGATAACGTAGGTTTTTAGCTCCGGAAGGTTCATCTAATCGTCGCCAGGCAGCGCTCAGGCCATTCCACCACTCTCTCTCCCTCTATTCGGATAGCCTCCACAGTAAAATATGATCTCTCACTAAGATCACGAATTTCACTCTATAACCCACACATAATTAAAATATATGATTGATTTTTCTATAGAATAATCTATTCATTATCAACTACGTTTTAGTACTAAGAAAGAATGGTCGAGTAACAATAATAACATGACTAGACAAAAATCAACATTACTGCGATTTACAGAACAAAGATTTAAAATAAGCACACTCTATTGCACTGGATAATCCATGAACGCCGATATGGACCGGTACCTTTCATTTCATCGAGGTAAAGGTACCTAGTGTTCGAGAATGATTTTCATTTTACAAAAATCTTAGTATACTCCGTAGAATGTTTTGTTCATAACGAAAATATGAATATTTTCAAAAGCTTGGATCTAATAAAAATATTTAAAAAATACAAAATGTGCGTTTTAAACGTGCGTGAGGATTTTGATACAAACATAAGCTAACGAGACTACGATAGAAACGTACCCCGTTCGACGGGATATTAAGTATTCATATCGCCATGCAAGTTTAACTATCTTGAGACAGTTATATAAGTACTTGAAATAAAATAAACGGTCAATTATTACCTTCCTACAATAAAAAGTCGATTAATTGTTTTTACACTATTTGTTCTATTAAAATGAATAATAATAATCTTGAGGACAATAATACCCTTGACAAATGAATTTATAAAAAAATTCATTAGTATTGTACAAAATTCAATAAATGACCAATGAAACAATGTTGTTACAACGTTATACACTGTACTTCATTGTTAAATTTGTTGTTTTTGTGCTAACAGGTATCTCAGTCAGAATGGAAGAGATTAAAAGCGGAGCGAGGATAAATTTCCACTTGCGATCATATTTGATAACTCGGACTAAAACTAGCAATAGGGTCTTCGCATGATTTGTTTGAAACGGTTTTTATTAAGGATAATTGCTTCAAAGTGAAAATAACGCGGTTATTTAAGAGGACCAGTCCACCCCAGCTACGTCGAACTTTAATCTACATTATACCCGTTCCTAATCAATCCAAGAACTTGAAATTTTTATCACTTGTTCAATCAAAGGTATGTAACAAAAAATCAGGATGGAAACGAAAAAAATAATAATAGGGGACATACAAAAATCAATAATGGTGATGTATGTAGGTACCAACTTTTCACACTTAGGTACATTTCCTTCAGTCACTATAAGAGATGTTAGAGATGTTACAGCGGGCCAAGATATGTACAAAAATGCGAGACTCACGTCGAAAACGCGAGCCTCGCGCATGACGTGAGGCTCACAGAAGATGGTTGACTTGGCCCTCTCGCGTTTTTGTTGTAGAGTCGCGTTTTTGACGTGAGATAACCTACTAGGTCAACTCCTTGTTTTTGTGGCTGAGCTAATGGCCGCTGTCAATCAGCTGATCATTCTGTTTCTTTCGTTTTGAAGAGTTTTGGTGAATCTTTTGGGAGTTCTTTATCTTCGGGGCCAAGATTGAAGAATTGATCCCTTATACATTACGCTTGAAGTGAATATTGATCCCTTATACATTTTGGTCTGTTGTGGCATCTGAAGTATGGATGGCGGATGCTCGATCTCGATGACATCAGTTGGACGATCGATCTCAATTTCTTTCCCATTGAAGGCAAGTTTCCTCTACCTTTTTGAACGACTTCGTATTTATTTTAGTTCGAAAAGGTAAAATTGGAATATAATACGAAAATATTGATTAGTCTGAGGTCGATCATAAACTACCAATCTCGTTGAATTCGGTTGTCTGTCATCTACTCCTCAGACAAGGGGATGGACTGAAATGCACGATTAGGTGCTCACATTAATTCTTCTTCTTTTTCTTTCATGGCTCAACAACCCGCGAGGGGTCAAGGCCGCCCAAGTAAAGTCTGTCCAAGTAAAGTCCGCCAGTCATTTCTTTGTTGTGCAGCTGCTCTCCAATTGCGGACTCCCAGCATTGCACGAGCATCCCTGCTGACACTGTCCCCCCATCGCAGTCTAGGGCGCCCCTGTCATCGGGTGGCATATATTTCTTCTTCTAGGATCCTCCTAGGGACTGAATCAGGGCTCATTCTAGCAAGGTGACCCGCCCACCGAAGGCGACCAATCTTGATATGGTGGACCACATCTCTGTCAGCATACATATCTTTTATCTCGACGTTTGCTCTTATTCGCCAGGCCAGCTCATGAGGATCGAAGATCGCTCCGAAAATCCTTCTTAATATTTTCCTTTCGAATCGGAGAAGTTGGTTTTCCTGAGTTCTGGAGAGTGTCCAGGTTTCAGAACCATAGATGAGCACTGGCCTGATGAGCGTTTTATACAAACGGAGCTTTGTGTTCGTGACAGGGTCCTACTCTTCATATGCCGAACCAGTCCAAAGTAGCAATTGTTGGCTGCAATGATTCTCCTTCGGATTTCTGCCTCCATATCGTTGTCTTCTCACATTAATTCTGCATTTATTTATTTATACTTTTACGATTATTTTGGGTACGAGCGTACTTCATTGATTTCTTATATTTTCCTTCCTGTTTTCCTTCATCGGTTCAACGAAAACAAAAACCGCGGATTGAGTTGACGTTACATATGGAGTGTTGAAAAATCTAAAGCAACGTCAAATACAGGATGGACGTGAGACTCACGTCAGAAAGTTAACATCCACTCGATGCTCGCCCTAGCAGCTTCTCACGTCTAAACGGTTCCAAATGTTGCTGTAACTCTCTGTTGACTTTTTTTTTTCCACGTATCCGAGTTGCTAAGCTCTAAAAACGTGCGGAATTGGATTTTTGAAATTTCGTGATCCCGATTGTTGGGTTCAGTAACAAAATGTTGTCAACATTTTTCCCTCCATCATGAATCCTCGCATTTGTCGAAAAAAAAATTGATAATCGTTTCTGCAGATTTGAAGAGCTTCTCGATACGAAAATTTAAAAAAAAAATGTATCAAAATCCTCCGAATGGTTCAGGAGATAATGATACCTATAGTGTGCAAAAACACAATTTTACAGGAGAGTGAGTTTTCGACAACCTAATCTCTTCTGCAGTTAGCTGCTGTGTGCGCGCTCGTTTCATCTAATAACGAATCTATTTAGTTTATATTATCCATGTCTGTCTGTTCCATTTGTTTCTGTCCGTCGTGGTTACCTAGGACTAACAAAAAAAATTGAGTTCACCATTAACAACAACAGCTATCTATTACGTGTATCAAAATTATCATTAGCGTGTTTGTTTTTACTAACTTTGGTGGTCTGTAAGTACGACTTAACTGTTATCAAAAAATTCTGAAATTTTTACAGTATGCTCCTCATATTATGTAGTTTAAATAAAATGATTTTTAAAAATATACGAAAATTTTTTTTTTGGGTGGAGGTGGTCCCCTTAATATTCATCTCCCACGAAAACCAAAACATTTGAAAACAAGGCACATAGAGGGTTGCTATACTCGT
This sequence comes from Apolygus lucorum, assembly GCA_009739505.2. Classification (NCBI taxonomy): domain Eukaryota; kingdom Metazoa; phylum Arthropoda; class Insecta; order Hemiptera; family Miridae; genus Apolygus; species Apolygus lucorum. The sequence goes on along the minus strand of CM019180.2, from coordinate 54,716,787 downwards.
TTGCGAGTATTTCCCATGATCGATGCAATTAGAACACCAATGCAATTAGAAACCTTCGGCCTTTGATACAACAGGAGCCAATGAAAAGCATTTCATTGGTAGGTACCTAAAGTGAAAATTATGGAGATTGAACAAGCGACGATTTGGCCTACATTAGGAGTTAAAGTCCAGCTGATAGGGACAAAATATTATTTGTGTGCTGCGGAAAGCTCACCACCGACAATTCCAAACAATCCGATTTTGAAAAACACCATTATTACACCCACAAATAATTTCTGGTCAGTGACACTCAAATTTAAATGACGCATTTCTACTGTTATTCTTCATGCTTAGACCCCTTTTTACTTCATTTGGTTGAGGAAGCAGCAAAATTCCTACTTCCAGACCAAACTACAGTAGGTAACCTCTCTCATGTGTCTCCCCAACCATTATCTGACATCACAAAACACCTCTTCCCAATGGTTAAACAAATCGAACGAAACATCAACCGATACATCTAAAGAAATTCACAAGTCAAAAGTGTAGAGTAGCAAAAAGTTCTAAGTAACAGAAAAAAACTTCGAATATTTCGAAAAATATCGTTCAAGAGATGGGATCAAACCTAGCACCACGTGGTCGGTAAACAGATGCATATCCCAACTGAGCTAGGCAGGTGCTGGCAAGAGTTGTTTCGGGTTGATCAGTCTCAAAGTTAACATCGTACTGTACGTTCCCTTTTCATATCAATCTTTAATTAATACACAAATCTAGTGGAATCATTATATAGCGTAGGCACAATCTGCACACTTCTGGAGTCCAGGCTCGACTCCACGTTAATTTGAAAATAACTTTGCTATTCTTGGATATTTTATTTATTGTGCGAGATGATGAACTGCAATGGAATCGAGAAGGAATCTTTGAATGTAGGGTATGTGTTCTTACCAACAAACCTGAATATTTTCATGTTGATTTACTCAGTTATGATTGGTCAAGAGAATTGAAGTTGGCAAAGTTTAAGGGTTCATAGTTGAAGACACAATGGTGAACAAAAGATGAAGGTTTTGGCTTTTCAGAACGTAGGTACATACTTTGATCGCTTTCTGACGTTAAGCAGTTGTCATGGTGAATTTTACTATGAACTGATTCCAATCTTGGCATATTCATAGGTCATCAAACAGTAGTCAAGAAGGATCAATGACGAAGAGCAGTGATAAATAATCATTTTGGAATGCACCTTTGCACTTTTTTTTGTTATTTTGCAGGATGGAGCAGGCTCTAGTCACTTAGATATACCTATCTGCAGAAGAGGAGCTGAAGATACATTTTACACAAAAACCTGAATGGTTCAATGTCATGTCTAAGCAAATCAAAAAAACCATTGATTTTATCACAATAAATTCCACTAGTTTGAACAAAATTTTCACAGCACTATATCTTTACTAATGTCGCCAATTCCTCAATTCATCTCAGTGAGAAGAGAGATGTGAATGAAGCGTTTGGATAAGTTCAAGATAATATAAATGACAATGGAAATTACCAAACTAATATGCTGGAAAAAAAGGAGTATTTAGAAAAAACATCATACTCTGAAAGCAACGTGAATAGTTGCATGAGCAGGCAGTGCCGCACGAGTGTCCTCAGTGAGTTGAGAGGGTCAACTCGAGTTTGTAAGGGAGGTTCATAAGGTGAGGGATGAATCAGTTGAGTTATCGAGGAGTGACGTGAGCTCCATGGCTGCCTCTGCAGGGTCGATGCGGCGGAAGTACGAGGAATGGGAGGCAGTTGGTAGACCTGGCACCAGTGTTGACGTGGTCATGTCTTCAGTTGACTGGCTCTGTAAAAATTTGGTAATATAAGTAATGTAGTAGTACCTATATCATACTTTACAGTTTAAATATTACAATAGGGGAAATTAAAGAATCTACTTTGTTTTTGTTTATTCACCTCATGTAACTCTCAAACTGTGACTTCCATGTATTTATCACATTTATGTATTCAACGAATCTTCTCAATAGCTTCATGCATTCTATAACTTCATGTTAAAGGTACCGCCTGTTTTGCCATTTTGAACTTGCATTTCATGCTATCTCGTCCTCTTTGGAGGAGGGGTTCCTTTTTTAGTGTACCTCAGGATGATTCCATTGTGAAGAGTGATCCAGAAGTATCATTCTGGAGGACCAACCTCTGTCGGAGATTCAACGACCTACGACTGATTGATTGTGAAGTGTGGCGGAGATACCACTTCTGACCACGTTTTGCTCATCCGTTTTTAGTTGGTTGCAATCTATAAGGTGATTGGGTTCCATGGTTTATAAGATATTTGATACTCTTGATTTTTCTCTTTTAAGGGGGTCTCATTTGGTCGCTGTTGGTTCCTCGTTCCGGGTTAGGATTTCACTAAATTAAAGGAGCTAAAACTTTGAAAATTGTACCTAAATTTGAAATTTTCAAGGATTTTCTAAATTCATTAGTGCAGCAGTCTAGAGAATTGAAAAACTGAATAATTGCCAGAGAAAAACGCTGCAAATTATTACACAATGGATTATTATTTTTCTATACAGATCAGTCGGATGCAAAGCCACCAACCATCCAACATGAAGAAAAACGTCTGCCAAGTGGGTGTGGCACATAGCTTCCTCGTATCCATAACCCGATTATATAGATGATCAGATGCATAGTTGTTAATCTCAAAACATCAATCTCTAAGTACCTTTCACTATCCTCATAGGGGACCATCTACACGCTAATCTGGACAATCCTAGAAAATTTCATCAAATTCGGATGAAAAATTAAGTGAGTAGATGTATGTGATTGTATCAAAAAAATACTTAGCCTCGGCTGGGATTCGAACCCGCGACCCCTGGGGGACAGTTGAAGTTACGGCCGTTACAAAGAAATTCACGTTTGCGCATGCGCAGTCGCTTCTATCCGTCCGGGGATGATGATTTTCATAGGGGACTATCTACAACCTAATCCACATAACCCCTGAAAATTTCACCGAAATCGGGAAGAAAATGTGGAAGTTATGGCCATTACAAGGAAATTCACGTTTGCGCATGCGCAGTGGCTACTATCAGTCCGAACGTGATGATTTTCATAGGGGACCATCGAAATACTAGTCTGTAGCATCCCTGAAAATTTCATTGAAATCGGATGGAAAATGTAGAAGTTATGGCCATTACAAGGAATTCACGTTTGCGCATGCGCAGTCGCTTCTATCAGTCCGGGGATGATGATTTTCATAGGGGACCGTCTACACACCGACCCGCACAATCCCTGAAAATTTGATAGAAATCGGACAATAACTTCGTATAGTTATGCGCGTTACAAGGAATTCATGAAAGACACACAGACAGACAGACACACAGACAGACAGACACACAGACAGACAGACACACAGACAGACAGACACGGAACCAAAATTGTTCAGAAAGGTCTAAAACGCAAAACGCAAGTGGAAATTTTGATTTTGGAGAACTTTTTTTTTTCGTCCTTGAAAAGTGAAAACAAAGCTTCCGCTACCTTGGTAGACTCGGAAGCAAAACATCGATCGCATTTCGGTCAGGTAAAATTTGAACGGAGATTAGGCCTTTTTTGCGATTCACACTCGTGTTTCTGATTTATCGTATGTCCACCCGTAAATTCTCGTAGGGAGCGAACGGTTTGTCCTACAGAGCTCCGCGTGGTCTCAAAAAATTCTATACTATCTTAAATTGATGGAAAAACAATACTTTTATATCAAAATTTTTTGAGTTAGGGCGTTTTCAAAATTCATTTTTCGGCCCTTAGAAGTGACTTACATCAACCAAAAAAAGTGGGGAAAGTGCCGCGTTCGGCGTATGGCGGATGGACGGCCAAATTTTTATTCGATTTTTGGATTCTACGTACCTTGAAACGTAAACCAACAAATTTTGAGGGGGCGTTAAAAAAAAATTTTCTTGGTCGATTCCGAAGGTTCATTATTGAAAATAATAAACCAAAATGGGAAAAACCGTTTATTTAGTTAGGTTAGGTTTATTTAGTAAGGAAGGGGGGGGGGGGAGAGAGAGAGAGACCACTACTTCTTGCCTGAAATACTACATAAATTACATCGAGTGAAACAGTTTTATCGCTTACCTACAGGTTTAAATTGAACTAATGCTTATCCAATGGGACGTCCCCTGGAATGCATGCATTACTTAACAATATGTTTGAAAGAGGCTTCACTTGTTTAAACATTTTGTTCTACAGTAATTTTTTCCCCTTGGGTGCTTCTGGTCTCTAACGTTATTGTAGGGAGCTATTATAGGATTTGACTTGAAATTCCAAAATCTAAAATTGAGGCAAATTCCCCATTTTGTTGGTTCAGTCATTTCATCAAAGCAACCGGATTCTGAAGCATTCCTGTGTCAGACATCGAATATTGTTGTTGTAGGCTTCCATGCTGGCTGAGTACTATGAAATCTATATTTTATCACCACAGTTGTTACAATACCTAGTGATCCTACTACACCACTCTTTTTAGAAAATTCACCATCAGGCTGGAAATCTGCCCCTATTAGAGAAAAACACGATAGTAGGTTTCTCCAAAAGTTTAGTTTAGTTACTGCTTCACTCCCTGAAAACGTAGATTTACGGGTTAACTATGCTCATCGAATTTGATAAGAAGGTTTTAACAGGTTTTTGATCACCCAATCCCCACCAGCCTATGGAATATAAGAAACGCTGCGTTTGTGTCACACATGGTTTAGTAATGCCAAAAGATGTATAGGGTTCAACATGAATTCAACTAGAACAAGCTTAGAATATAGTTTCGTGGGTGAAGTTTCTCATATTTTGTAGTTAAACAGAACCCTAATTCATCATGCTTAGAGCAGAAGCTCAGATTCCAATAAATTCAAACTCATACCTACCTCTTGTTGAATAGAGTATGAATCAGATTCAAACTTGAAGGCAAATCCAAGGAGGACGGAAAGAGCTGATGTATCGTAGCCATGACACCCTGAATATCGGTAGAAAGGTTTTTTATCAAACCTGCAGCCAACTGATTGAGCCCCTGGAAGAATTACATACATGGTACAACTGTTCGAAATGTTATTACAAAGCCTAATTCACGCTAAGCAAGTATTATGAATGGGATATCGATAATCGATCCGCCTCTTTCTCACTCAGTAGTGAATCAAAAACTGTGATCACCACTATACACCTTAACCTTTTAGCGCCTGACTTTTAAATGCCCAGGTGGCTCCCTAGTCCTGGATTTAAAACGCCCGCTCGGACTGAGGCAACTCCCCTGTCCTGACTTATTTTTACATTTTCGCACTCTTCCATTCCGCCTATTTTGAAAGAAGCATTACAGATTCAAAATTCGTTCAAATTCCACCAAATTTTGAGCTAATGTTTGTTAAAATGTATAGTATTCATTCATGTAAAAATATCTTGAATGTTTTCATTTTCAACCGTTTTTCTAAACAGTTTTGTTCCACAAATGAAGTGAAAATCAAAATATTCCAACTTGAACACAAACTTCGACTTGACCCAGGGAAAGGTAAGAAAAAAAGTATATTCAACAAAATTCAATCTTCCGGACATAGTTGGCACACAAAAGAAAATAAATCAAAAGAATGGGGTATTTCGGTCAATTAAAAAAAAAAAATTTTTCAAAAGAGTATGGCTCAGGAATAACAGTAATCGACTCTGTTCGTCGAGAAAATGTTTTTAAAAAGACAGAGAAGCTAAGGAAAGTTGAAGATTTGAATGGAGTGACGTATCTAGCTAATCGTGATGTAGGTAGTCAACTGTCTTTGTATCCATGCACAGAGAAGAGATGAAACCCTTGGAGGACCTCTTGGATACTACAAAATACTACTCACACACGCGCCCGGCGTAGTGTGTGTGCATTTATAGTGGCCCGCCTTTTTTTCAAACGTGTGATCTCTTTAATTAATGTTTCTACCAAATGTTATAGTATCATTGGGCTTAAAGTTGGAGTAAATAGGTTTTCAAGGGTGCTGAATCCAAATTTGAGGTCAAAAAACCTGAATTTCCGACCCACCGAAATACCCCATTGTCGAATGTTCAATGTAAACAAAGTCCAAAGTCTTCCAACTACTGCTCAGAGTCCTAAAACCCATGAATGAAGGGAGGAAAATGAATGGAGGGGCGTCATAACAAAACAAAAATGATATATGCTGAGCCCGGCAGGGAGGTGATCCAAGGTCAGTCCACATATATGCGGACCCAAGCAGTCAAGTTCACTAGGGTAGCTCCACATATATGCGGACCTCGGCGCTAATAGGTTAAGATTATCTTTTCTTGAAATATTTCACTGTAAATGTAACCTCAATACGCACAATTAAAAAAAAACTTAATATTTATCACAAAACAAACATTTTTTGGAGGTTATGACTTTGTGATCAAAACATCGATGATTTTTCATTGATTTCGAACATCAATGTCGCACCTGCAGCAGGTATTATGACGACTTTCACACTGCCAACTGGAAGTGGTGGTTAGCTTATTCGAAACCTGAGAATGGGGTATTTCAGTCAATTTTTTTTAATTTTTTTTTTCAAAAGGGTATGGCTCAGGAATAACGGTAATCGGGTCTGTTCGTCGAGAAAATGTTTTTAAAAAATCAGAGAAGCTAAGGAAAGTTGAAGATTTGAATGGTGTGACGTAGCTAGCCAATCGTGACGTAGCTAGCCAACTGTCTTTGAAAAAGTATCCATGCACAGAAGCCCTTGGGGGACCTCTTGGATACTACAAAACACCACTCACACAGGTGCGCGGCGTAGTCCGTGGCGTAGTCCTTGCCTAGTGTGTGTGCATTTATAGCGGCCCGCCTTTTTCAAACGTGTGATCTCTTTAATTAATTTTTCTACCACTTGTTATAGTATCATTGGGCTAAAAGTTGGAGTATATAGGTTTTCAAGGGTGCTGAATCCAAATTTGAGGCCAAAAACTTGAATTTCCGACCCACCGAAATACCCCATTGTTCGTGTTGATCTTTGAAATGATCAACAAGTGATATCTTCCCACTGTGGAGTAGGGGGCAACGAACGCGCTGACGAGTTGGCCAAGAGAGGAGCAGAGATGGATCAGTCAACCTCTGCAATAGCTTATACCGCTTCAAAAAGAATGATAAAGTTACGACTTTTTTTGGCTCTGAGGCCTCTGAGGATGAACAGTGGAACATCCTAAATGACCCCAAACAGAAAGCCCCATCAAGCGCTTCCAGGGCGTTGTCAGAGGTATGTTTTCGAACTGCTACTGCACATGATTACCTGAGTAACTCTGACGAAGAGATGTCGTCAACCCATCTCAAAACGTGCATCGCACCAGAAGATGCACGAAAATCAATGACGATGACTGAGTGCAAGTGAAAAAAAAACTGCTGCGCTCAACTGGGCTGCTCGAGATTACATGGCACTATTGCCATGAGGGTGATTGCTTTTGTGAGACAAACTACTCAAACACTCTTAGTATGGTTAGGCCACTGAATCTTAAGGGTTGTTAGTTTCACGTTGGCACAAAAGAAGTCTTGAAAATCGAGACTGTAATACCCCATCACTACATGGAACTACACATAAAATGAAGGAGGTGTGAAACGTACCAATAGGAAGAATACAGTCGTGTTTTAAGGTACACTTGACCCACGGAAGAAGAATGTTTTTGGAAACAGTAGGAGTATTGTAGACGATGAGACGAGATGAATCCACCATCGGAGTAAACAACAGCGATTCTTCGGAATCAACCATTGGAGTGAACATCACCGATTCCTCTGAAGTTGTCGAGAGAAACCTGCAGATTAAATAGATAGGAATTGAACGTAAGATTGGCAATTCTAACCAACTAAGCCAAGTATACGATTGGAGTTAATTTGACCAGTCCACTCACTTGAGCATCCTGGGATGCGTCATGGCCATGACAGACACTGGCGCTCTCCAAGTCAAGACTCCGCGGGATGAAGCAGCATTAACAAGATTCGAAATGTCCCCAGTTGTTAGCCTCTGGTCATTTTCCAAATACAGAATAGCTCCACTTTTTCTCACTGCATCCTGGAACCACAATTTTGTTCATTGATGGATAATTTGTTGAGGAAAATACTAATCATAATGTTACACAATGGATTTTCAGTACTGCTCTCGTTGGAAGTCCCGTTTACAAGACCTGAGGAAAAACCTTTGTTGTGTCAGCGTGTTATCGAACGAAAGCGATGGTCTTCTCGGTGGCTTGTTGGTTTTTATTGGTCCCTACTCAACAAGGATGCAGGAGGTTTAGAATACACTGTCTTTCCGGCGCATTCCGATGGAACCGATGGTAACAAGGGGTCTGTTTGGAGAGGCAGTCTGGAACCAGTTCGGAACCAAACTGGAACTAAAAACGTCTGCCAAGTGGGTGTGGCACATAGCTTCCTCGTATCCATAACCCGATTGTATAGATGATCCGATGCATAGTAGTTAATCTCAAAACATCAAAACAAGTTAATCTGTAACATCCCTGAAAATTTCATTGAAATCGGATGGAAAATGTAGAACTTATGGCCGTTACAAGGAATTCACGTTTGCGCATGCGCAGTGGCTACTATCAGTCCGAAGGTGGTGATTTTCATAGGGGACCATCTACACACCAACCCGCACAATCCCCGAAATTTCATTGAAATCGGATGGAAAATGTAGAAGTTATGGACGTTACAAGGAAATTCACGTTTGCGCATGCGCAGTGGTTACTATCAGTCCGAAGGTGGTGATCTTCATTGGGGATCGTCTACACACCAATCTGCACAATCCCTGAAAATTTCATCGAAATCGGACAATAACTTCGTATAGTTATGCGCGTTACAAGGAATTCATGACAGACACACAGACACTGAACCAAAATTGTTCAGAAAGGTCTAAAACGCAAAACGCAAGAAAAAATTTTGATTTTGGAGAACTTTTTTTTTCGACCTTGAAAAGTGAAAACAAAGCTTCCGCTACCTTGGTAGACTCGGAAGCAAAAGGGAGGGGATAGAGGCGAATGGACCCCTCCAAACCATTCAGGACTGCATCTCCAAACAGACCAACTGTAAAGGGTGAATAGAGGAGGGTGACGTCAGTTTGACGTGTTTAACCTGTACCTCACTCTTCCACCCATTCGATGACTCACTCAGGGGTTCCCCTTCGTGTCTCTTTATTGGAGAACTAAAATAGGTAAATGGATCATCACAACCTTGTAGTTTTCTGCCCAGCTGCAATCAAACTTAGGAAAGGAGCGTACAGTAGTTCTTATCGGCTAGATTTGCTCTCGTATTTCTAACAATCAATCAAGAATAGTCAAAAACATGAACTTGAAACCATACTGGAACCAGGAAACAATTCCCCAAAAACCCGCAATTAAGCGACCTACCAATCTCACTTAAACGATTCTTATTGGTAGCCTTTGGTACACAGATTAGGTATACATAATATACTTATGTAAAATGCCTTTCTTGATTTAAATCAATAATTTCAAACAATCATTGAAGAGTAACCTGGATAATGAGAGGTCTAAAGGCGTGGATCTCCTCATTAGACACATGTTGTGGGAACTGCGACAAGTCGAATTTGACTGGTTGACATCGAGAGCTGTTGCAGAAAGTAGCCAACTGCAAAACGAAAAGATAGCCACTCACAATAAATGGTCATGAATACTTATTGTTTATTTGTATTGAGATCTAGCGCTAAGGTTCATAAGGTAAATTCGAGGAACAAATAATCAGCTTCTATCCCGAACAGATGTTTTATAGAGAATAATTATTAATATTGAATACACTGACGTTGTGTTGCAGTAATGTACTATTTGACCACTAGAAAGTTTGTAATTTTGTATCAACGCACCCTGAAGAACATTCTAATTTTAACTATCACACACTTTCAATATTTTTCAGGTTCAATTTTTTAAAACTCCATTACCTAGGTTTGTTCTACCATTTTTACAGTGATAGTTTTTAAAATAAGAATCGTAAACGATTCAAAAGGTTGATTTTCTTAACCACTAGAACTGAACTTTCAATGCTGCCAACCTTAAGGTAGAAGAAATTAGAGGAAAAATAATGAAAGTAAAAATACAATTCCAAGAACAGAGTCCTAGTGGGATTAGTGACGATTCGATACTTTCGATATATATTGATATCGATATTTTGTTCTGATATTTGTATCGATATTTTTCTTGCAATATTATCGAATATCGAAAGGAAAAAATTAACGGTTGTGATGGTTATATTCCTTCCCACTGTAATTTATCAATTTCTCCTAATCAATAAAAAACGATGCAAAAACATATTCGATATCAGGGACATCAATATTCTTCTTTCGATAATTTTAAGGTGATCACTGATAATGATAAAAAACATATTCGATATCAGTGAAATCAGTATTTTTCTTTCGATATTCTATCGATCTATTCTATTGATAAAAAAAGATGCAAAAACATTCGATATCAGTGAAATCAGTATTTGTCTTCCAATATTCTATCGATATCACTGATATTGATTTTAAAAAAATATGCAAAAACACGGGTATTCGATATCAGTGAAATCAGTATTTTTCATTCGATATTCTATCGATATCACTGATATTGATTTTTTTAAATGCAAAAACATATTCGATATCAGTGAAATCAGTATTTTTCTTTCGATATTCTATCGATATCACTGATATTAATAAAAAAGATGCAAAAAACATTCGATATCAATGACAATGTCACATCGATATTTTTCTAAATAAAAAAAAAGATGCAAAAACATATTTGATATCAGTGAAATCAGAATTTTTCTTCCGATATTCTATCGATATCACTGAAATTGATGGAAAAAGATTTTTCAAAAAATTCAGTGACAATGTCACATTAATATTTTTGTTTCGATATTCTATCGATATTTTTCTTCCAATATTTTATCGATATCAATACTGTCTTCCGATATTATTTCGATGTTAAATATCGCATCGAAAGGTACATCGAATCGTCACTAAGTGGGAATAAGATTTGAGTTAACTATCCCTCTTCCCTCCTCTCTTCACATAAAATGACAAATCATTGACAGGAACTCAAAAAAGAACTCACAATGGGACGCAGTTAAAGGACTGAATGTGCCATGAGTCATAAGAGAGTTACAGACAGCGAACCAAGAAACGGAAACAACGCTAGACTCAATGTGAAAATTTAAGCTTCAGGAAACCTGTGAGGCTCATGGAATACGCTTCTCTTAGCTCTCTCTTGGGTACTGCGAGAGTTGCAGAAATCCCGTGAGGATAACCTTTACTCAACTCCTAGTAGCTGAGCTAATGACCACGGTCAGGACCATGGTCACTGAGGAGTCAGTTTCTTTCGTTTTGAAGTGTTCTGTGAATATTTTGCGAGTTCTTCATCTTAAGCCGCGTCCACATTTGCAACATTTGGCCACTCCGAACCTTGCTCCGATCTTCTGCCCCGAACATAGCAGCGCTCCAAACCTTGCTCCGCCCATATAAAGCTTACCCCACTCCGAACATTTCTTTGATGCAAGATGAAAAACCGCCAATGGAGCGATCGGACTGCGCTCTGCTCCTCCAATCCTTTTTCCTTTGAAGTTTTGCCGCCCCAAACACGCCAGAGGATTGGAGCGAGGTTCGGAGCGGCCGAATGTTGCAAGTGTGGACGCTGCTTTAGAGGTTTTGGTATTGAAGATTGAATTGATCCATTATACATTTCAGTCTGTTGCGAGGTCTGAAGTGAAGATGATAGACCTCGTATGTTCACACTTTGTGACCAACTATGTATTTACTTCGACATTCGAAGGAAGCATGAGAATATAATACGAGAAATATACAATCCCATTTGTGATCCATAAAATTCTGTGTCTCACGGTGAAAGTTAGCATCCACTCGATGCCCGCCCTAGCAGCTTCTCATGGAATGACAGTTCCGAATGTCACTGTAACTCTCTATTACGAACAGCCTATAGTAGCGAAAACCTGTTTGTTCTTACGGTTACGTACCGTTTGAAGTTGATCATTCTTGAGATCTATGTAGTAAACAAGAAGACTATGGTTATGGAGGAAATGGCCGACGTTTCTAGCTAGCCCGATGGCCTGACTGAGTGTTGACTGACTGGCGTAGGATACAACGACAGGAAGTGAAGTGTTGAGCCAGACGTCATCTGGGTAACTGCGAGGCGGCGAATCTGGCGAAAGACCGAGTAACGACAAGTACTTGTCATCTGGACCTTCTGGAACTCCAGCCTCCAACTTGTCCTGTGAGAATGTAGAGCACTGTGAGCAATATGTAGCAGTAATGTGCGATATCTATTTATTTCGCGGAATCAATATTGGAGAGAGCATAATTTGACTTTATGGTCGAAAATACCCAACTATGATCCACCAGAGCACACCATTAGCTCAATGAAGCACCTATTATTTGAGCTTAATCTTCACCCTGTACCTTCAATAAGATCCTCTGTCTCCTCATGTTTCTACGAGACCTACCTATATAATGAGCATTAGTAAAAATTAGTAGTCTATCCACCTTAACTGGAGGTACCTAGTTTCAGTAAAAGTATTGGGAAAGGTATCTGAGTTCATCATCACACACTCTTAAACGACTCTACTCTCTTATTGGGTAACGACACCCCTAGTCGTGAGTAGTCCTGAATTTGGCATTGATGATAAGTACGAGTATTAGGTAAATTTTAAAAAATATACGGAATGGAACAAACCTTGATTATCTTGAAGTTGTAAGTGATATGTTTGTGAGTATCTGCAACGAAGGTCTGCAGACCCGGACGCTCTTCGCCGAATATGAGGAAAACTAATGTCAGAACTACTGTTCCCATGAAGCATATCATGCAGCTTCTCACCCTCATAGTTGCTGCTCACGTTTTTAATTCTTCCCAAGGCGGATAACACAAAATATTTTATCCGGCAGACGAACGTCGAAGGGATAGTGTGTTAGGACATCGCTTCTTCAGCTGATTGCCCAGCCCCTCCCAATGTTTCAACTCTGCGACTTGCGTCCGAATCCTTGGAACCTGGACTCAGACGAAGGCGAGAATGCTCTGTGCGCACAATAATCACTTCCAGACAAGGAAAGAAGGTTTATATGATAATTTCCGTGGTTGGGAAGGGCGCCGCGTTCTACTGCAGGCCCCAAGGACATAGTAGGCTTTTACAAGTTACACACCCATCATTTACCGTAGCACAATCGTTACCTCCTCATATTACCTCCAAAGTCTTAATTCCGACAAGATAACTGGAATCCACTATTTGCACAGTATTTTTAGTTTATAGCACTATAAACATGACTTCCAGCCATTCTTTGAACGAATTTGAACACTGACACTGGTGATACGATATCTCTTATCTGGAGGTTATTACTGGAGTAAACCGCGCACTACTACTTGATTCCCTTTTACTCATTTACCATGTGATATCTTATTTCTCAGATTCTATGATCATCTCGGATCTCACAAATTTAAAAAAATATGCTGAGGGATACCTTGGATGGAAACTATGGTCATGAATGGGAATCTTCAGAATCAGACATGGAACAAGAGATTTGTGGTGGTGGTGGACATGGAACAGGAGATTGGAAAAACTTTTCAGTAATGCTTGAACATCCATGTTTCCGTATGGAACATTCATGGATTTTTACCTCCATGCGTCGTGGAAGTAGAAATTTGAATGATTTATTATGGAAGTACCTACTTCGCGCTACCTACATGAACTCCATGATGTCATCAATACTTCCATGGTCTCCGTGACAAGACGTCCATTTTGCCGTTTCGTACTAAATTCATGGGAGAAAAAAAATAAGTCATTCGGATGAGTACAAAACAACACTGCTCAAGCTAAACACAAGCTTGCACCAAACTTTCACCAATTCGAACGAGCAGACAACACCAATTTTCGTCCATATTTCGTGGAGTTGAACGTTGTAGAGCGACGCTAGCGTTCGATTTTGTTGATGGTGTTTATGTTCTGTTCTTTCTCTCCGTTTGTGGATGTCGTTGAGAGATATTTGTTCCGGCATTCTTTTTGAAGAATCTTCTTTTTGGGCCCTCTTCCACTTTTATGAATACTTCTACTAAATCAGTTGCAGAGGCACCGCTTGATTTTGAATCACTGATGTAACTTTACCGTGTGCTTTGAAATAGAAAACTTTGCGGATTACTCCAAACACTCACCATGAGCGGAGACAGCGATAAAGAGAAAGAAACGAACGATGAAGAGGTGAAGTATTAGTACTTGTCATGTATCAAAATTATTTGATGAGTAGTTGGGTAATTTACTGGTTTAAAAATAATACTACTGTAGCTACCTCAGCAGGGTAGTGAGTGCGGTACGTCACTGATATAATTATCTGAGTCCTCATGGAACGTATTTCTAAAGAAATATCTAGTGTTACCTACCTCAATAATCCGCAACAGTCAACAATCTGGGAAGGTTGTACGCACTTACTGTCAATTGCACAATGATCACTGTGAAACGTCAATTTCACACCTTACGGGACATTTTTCTGAAATTTTTTAAAAATTGCGGCTGTGATAACAGTTTGTGTTTCAATTTATAACAAGAAATGACAAATAAATTTTGGCACCCATGCAGGTTGCTCATTAAAAAATAGTCAAATGAAGAGAGGTCATTTCACTCTGTTGTTTCACGTTTAAATTTTTTATTGTTGCAGAACCAAGAATCTACTAGTAATGATAAGTCCAAGGACGACTCAGATTACATCAAACTCAAAGTGGTTGGCAATGTAAGTTTCCTACCTCAGGTGGAGTGCACACAGGAGCGATACAACAGCCCCTTATCGCATAATTATGTCTATTCCTAATCCTTTTGGTGCTCTGCATCGCGATCACTGCAAATTAAAATTATTACTGATATTTATGTCGTACCTATCGTGCAATAGAAGTATTACTACACGTCGTATCGTTCCAGCGTGCATTTGCCTCAATTTGAACCTAAATCAAGGTTTAGATCTAGGTAACATTTTTAGTATCATTTTGACAGTAATTACGAGAGTCACTCAATAGTTATTGAAGGTCTCCACATTAAAAAGTCGAAATTTTTCTACTTGTAAAAATCATTCACGTTTTATTTTAAAACTGTTATAGAAGATCTCTCCACATAATCCCCATTCTGATTACTGCTCTGCTGGTGTTTATCCCCCAGCTTTGATATACCTGTCATAATCTCATAACATAACCAGGTCATATCCTCCTACCTGACGAAAAGGTCAACTACTCACTCAACCAACGTTGTTCTTCCCCCTTGACACCATCGTCAAAGCATTTGCTTCTCAGTTGCTGTAAGCAGCGCCAAATCCGGACTGTAAGGTGGGTGGGTCACAACATCCCATCCGACTGGTTCTAAAGGTCTGTTGTTTTGCGTGCCACATGAGGGTGGGTGCTTCATCCTGTAGTGACACGATAGACTCACCCCCAGCTTGTGTAAACCTTATGGGAGAGATCACTCACTCACTGCCTGCGGTTGCCATTGGATAACAGTTTCAGGCTCTGGTGGCTTACGAGGGACGTCCGGAAAAAAAGGGGACAATTGTCGTAGGGGGTGATGGGAATTTTTTTTTGGGGAATTTTTTTTCCTGCGTGTAGGGGAACTCCTAACGGTCACAATGAGCGCTCGCCCATCTCAGTTCGTTCAAAAATGTCGTCGCAGGAGCCCGTCGCGTCAACCTCTGCAGGTGTCGTTCGCTCCACCTACCGTAGGTGCGAGATTCGGGCAGTGATCAAGTTCCTCACTTTGCGCCGAAATCCATCGTCAGCTAATGGAAACCTATGGACCTGATGTGATGACACGTTCGAAGGTTTTCAAGTGGGTTAAGGAGTTTAAAGAAGGTCACACAGACACAATTTTTGGATCGCAAAATCATGGTATCTGTGTTCTGCGACAGGAAGGGAGTGTTATTGGTTGATTTCATGGTCAGAGGGACCACCATCGACGCCAATGCCTATTGTGAAACCTTAACAAAATTGAAAAAAAATTTAGGACAAAAGGAGGGGAATGCTGATTCGAGGCGTGAGCCTCCTTCATGACAACACCAGGTCCCACACCGCGTGTGTGACCCAGGACCTCCTTGTGAGATTTGGATGGGATGTCATTAACCACCTACCATATTCCCCTGACCTGGTGCCCTCGGATTTTCATCTGTTCACAAAACTGAAGGAGTTCCTGGGTGGAAAACGGTTTTCCAGCGACGAGGAGGTCAAGGAGACTGTGGAGAAGTGGCTGTTGGAGGTGTAGCGAAGCGTCTATGACGAAGGCATAAAAAAGCTCGTGCCTAGGATGCAGAAGTGTGTGGAACTTGCCGGGGACTATGTTGAAAAATAATGGATTAAATTTTGAACATATCCTGAAAATTTCATTAAAATATATGCATTTTTCTAATTTTAACAGCATTTGTCCCCTTTTTTCCGGACGTTCTTCGTATATAGCAAAAGACTTGACAAATTAGGTAGGTAACCCGGTTTTTGACAGACTGTAAACCTCTAAACTAGTATATAGTCAGTTTCTACACAGACCTTGACTCAACTCTCATTCCAATCAGTAAATTCATTTAAATCCACAACCCGGTTTTTACAGACCAGATTCAAAATTTCATTTAGTAAATTCATTAGCTTCCAAACTGGTTCCAAAAGACCAGAACCAAAATTTCATTTCAGTAAATTCCAGAAAAAAAAGAAAAAAAAATGTAAATGTAAAAAAAATATATGTATAATGCAAAAAATGTAAATGTAATGCAAAAAAATGCAAATGTAAATGTTAAATTTTTTGTGTGTATGTAATGTAATGTAAAATGTAAATGTAATGCAAAAAAAAATGGGCAAAAATGCAAATGTGTGTGTGTTTGTAATGTGTGCAAAAATGTAAATGTAATGTAATATGTAAATTCCATTTTCATTTCAGTATTTTTGCTAGTTTTAACTGAACAGAACCAAAATACACCAGCTCGTTATTTGATTAAATTTCTCAGTAAATTTCTGACTCCATTAACTCATTTCAAATTCACCGTAGTTAAAATCATAACACCATCTAATGTCAAATTTCGTGTATCAAATATCCTCGGTTCAGTCTCTGTAAGTTCGGAATTTAGTAGCGGTTTCGAATATGTTAAGTACGTACTTACCAGTTATTCTACATTCATGTGACGTTAACGTAATGTTTTGGTTTCAGGATGCCAACGAAATACACTTCAAAGTTAAAATGACAACTCAAATGGGGAAACTGAAGAAATCCTACAGTCAACGAATGGTAGGTATTATAGCAGAAATCCATCAACTTCTGCATCAACACTTGATTCATGCAATATATTGAAGTAAGTTGCTGATCTCAAACATTTCGCCAATGGTACTCGCTTGTTTATTGTAGGACATACCTGTAGCTTCTCTGAGGTTCCTTTTTGACGGGAAGAGGATCAGCGATGACGAGTCTCCCAAACAGGTAGTTTTTTCGTAAACAATATCATTAATTTTACAATTGGGTGTGCGCACGTATTTTTTTATTGTTATTTTTTTACCTAAAGAAAATTTTTTGATAAGAAACAAAATTCGGCTCCCAAACCAAAATAGGGCCTCCAAAAAATTACAGGTGGAAAGGAAAGGAAAATTATCAGTTTATCAATCCTGCGTAACACCACGTCAAAAACGCTAGAGAATGTGATTGGCTGGCTGTCGCGGGGTAGCCAACATCGTGAAAATCCATCTTAAATAAAAGTCCCGTCATTTACCGTACACCAACCAAAATTTCCCTCCCCATTATAACCCTCTGACACTCAACACGTACCTACTTCACTTCAATACTTCATTTCGTATTTTCTTCACCACCCCACACTCTCACTTCGAGTTTGCTGTCTGGTTTACATTTGCAATGAGTTGTGAAAAGGAAAGTTACTTGAGTACGAAAGGAAACAGAGTTTCCATTCCGGGATGTAGTAGATGATCTGATGCGGGACAAGTTTTTATTGGTGCTCAATCAAGATTTTTAAAATTTGCCAGTTTGATCGTTCTATTAAAACTACGATTATGATGGTCATTGAAATTTAGTAGGTAGGTTCACAAACAAGAAAATCGGTAAATACGTCCTCAACACAGGGGAAGCGAGTTCGTGTGCCTAAGTCAGAACTTGAAATGTCAGTTGAAATGCCATCCATACGCAATACGCGACACTCCTTAGTTACCAGGGTCTGATTTCGATGAAATTTGGTATCTGGGCTCCATTTGGGGTCTACATGTGCTCTGAAGCTTTTGGTTGATTTCAGTCACTCGTAAGGGAGGACATTTTTCATGAAAACGCCCTAGCTTGAAAGGAACATCTGAGCGCTCTAGCGACTTTCCAATCAACTCACCCTTGGAGATAGAGATGGGCGGTATTTAACGTAACAGTCGATCGGTC
The DNA here is from genome assembly GCA_009739505.2 of Apolygus lucorum. Taxonomy (NCBI): domain Eukaryota; kingdom Metazoa; phylum Arthropoda; class Insecta; order Hemiptera; family Miridae; genus Apolygus; species Apolygus lucorum. Next base: position 54,698,420 of record CM019180.2, on the reverse strand, counting down.
GTGTTGGTTGATTTTAAGTTGTATTGTCATCAGAGGTAGTGAGATGTGCAACACATTGGGACATTTTCATGTGTGTTTTCTTCCACTGCACAACAAGGTTGTTAGTTCATGTACCCAAGCATCAAAACAGTTGATTATTCTCTACGCAACACAGTGAGTCTATTTTATTTATTGGTCGCGTGAGCAAGTTTTCGTGACGATTTTTCAGTTTATGTGCCAAAGCAAAGACATGAAAATGTCAATAAAAGGACATTCATGGTGGCTTCATATTCGAAACTTACCTTCCGTTTTTCTGATCACTCGATTCACTCCTTCTAAAATCCGGATTGTCCATAATCGGTGTACCATAAATCTCTACATCATCTATGACCGGAATATTCTCGCTAGTTCCTTGCAAAAACCCATCTTTTACTTTCTTCCAAAGCTGCATTACGATGTTGGTTCCGGGGAAATGACCCCACAATGGCACTGAAAATCCACAGAAATAGTTTTGAGAGCTGAAATTTGTGAGTACCGATCTCCTACATCAGGGTGTCCAGCGATTCCCCGAAGAAAAATTCCCTGAGTTTTCCAGGGTCAATTTTCTTCTTTTTCCAGGGTTATAAATAAACTAGCTGAAAAGCCTGCTAAGAGCAGGCAAAAACAAATCGTTGATATGTGAAAACAATTTTGATGTCACGGCCTGGAATCGAACTCGGGTTTCCTAGACGATCGGCGAAGTCACGTACCGTTGGGATTTCATGTATTAGATGTGATCATAATTTCTCAAAATTCAGGTTTTCAAGGGCAGTTTCCTCGTATCAATAAACCGATTGTATGTAGTACATATATTTTTTTAATTACGCCATATACGAGGCTCTGCGGCCATTCGTACACGCGCAGCCCAATAAATATTTGCTTTCCTATACCAGATGGTTTTGTAGTCTCCAATCTGTTCTCTTATGTCTTGCAGTGCAGGACATGTGTCTAAATGCTGGGATGTCATATCTTTGATGTGGCAAAGTGTACAGATTGGACTCTCATAGACACCGATTTTGTTTAGATGCTTGGCCAGGAAGTCATGCCCAGTCTGAATCCTGAAACAAGCCACACTTTGCCTTCTGGGTAGTGTTTTAGATATGGGATTATTCAGTAGGGTGGCCCATTGCTTTCCAGCTGCTGCTCTCTCATTGCCTTCTCGAGCTATTGACTGTATCTTGGCATCGACCAGGCGTTTGGCTGTGCTGTAAGGGAGAGGAGCATCTGGCTGCGGCAAGAGTGACCCTTTTTTTGGACAACGCATCTGCTTTTTCATTTCCCTTTATTTGGCAATGTGAGGGAACCCACTGCAGCACCAGTAGGGAGCCCCTCATCAACAACTTCTCAATGGCAAGACGGCACTCGAGGACCAGGGCGACATCAGTCGAAACGTTGCTTGTGAGCGACTGAATGGCAGCTTGTGAGTCGACAAAAATCACGACTTGACGATCGCCCCGCACAAGCAGATGCTCCACAGCAAGCTTTACTGCACAGACCTCTCCCTCAAAGTTGCTGGAGAGCTTTCCTACAGGGTGTGAGGTTTCAAAGAGTGTGCAATATACCCCGGCCCCTACATTGGATCTTGCATCTCTGGCTGAGCCGTCTGTATAGATGTGCAGCCAATCCTCTTGTGGGTACCATGGATGCAGGGTTTCCAGGAACACAGCCCTATGCTTAGCTGTAGGCGTTCTCAGCTTGTCAACAGGCTCTGTCAAGGTCAATGATCCTCGAGCAAGCATAATATATTCTATACAAGCCGATTGTATAGAAAGATGATAAGATGCATAATAGCTAATCTTACTTTCTCCGCATGCTTCCTGAAAACTTCTTTGAAATTAGGTGGAAAATCTAGAAGTGTTGGCTGTTACATGGATTCTACATTTGCGCATACGGAGTGGCTTTCAGTTTTCCTGGTTGCCGGACACCCTGTCTAGAAAAAAACGTGACGTGAAATGTAAACCAAGTGCCAACTTCAACAGACCAAAATCCCACAGTTTTTGTGTTTAAATTAATTAATTAAATTTAGCTCACTTGAAATGAGGAATTTCACCATGTCGGAATTTCCTATTTTTGACCCCAAAATCGGATTCATTCTGGAATAGTTCATTTACGGCCGCTTGAAGCGCTGAGATCGAGAAATCTATAGTCCCCAGATGCAAAATTTCACGAAAAAGTAAAGTTCGAAATCGAAAAACTGAAGAAAAACAATAGAAAAAGCAAGATGGGGAAAATTAGGTTTCCCCTGTTTTTGTTTGATAACTTCCCTCTTAGATAACACGATTTCCTCATACCAACGGGCAACACTGGGAGGAGGAGGCGATCCGAACAACCAATCAGAGTGCGTTCCCGCTTCACGTTGAAGAGGTCCGTTTTCCCAGTTATTTTTTGAAATCATAAATTTTGATTGTCTCCCAAAATTAACAGGAGACATATTTTCCGACATCTACCCTATTTTCGTCTATCCCACACCATTAACTATTCAGGAAAAATGGAAACAGAATTCGGTGAAATTCCTCATTGTCGAACTTCCTGAATACAATCTTTTATTCATGAATTCATTATCTCTGGCGTTTGATGCGCACACCCTACTATGTGTTAATTCATTTAATTTACTCAATAATTTGGTTAAAGTAATTGTTAGCTCAGAAAGTACTATGCAGCGTATTTTTATTCGTCACTCAGGCATTGATTTTAATTTTTAGCTGGGGATGGTGGACGATGATCTCATTGAAGTCTACCAAGAGCAAACCGGAGGATCGAGTTCAACGTAAATAATTTTTTCGTGGCTAATAATTTTATTTTTTTAATCACCATAGTATTGATGAAGGAAAACGGCCACTTCTTGTAAACATTTCGAGATTGGTTGGGGAACAGTTCTAATGGAATCAGGTTGTACCCTAGCTAGATTAGTCTCGTAATTCTGATAGATTAATTAATGGTCTGTTCGGAGAGGCAGTCCTGATCGGTTCGGTGGAGCCCGGAGGAGTCTATTCGCCTCTATCCCCTCCCCTTTTCATTTCCGAACTGCCTCTCCAAACAGATCCTAAAGTGCATTAGGTAACGACGTCGATGCTACCTAATCGTAACACTATTTTTTCCGATCATTAATTTCAACATTGTTACAGAAAATTATTCGCCAAAATAAATCGAACCAGAATAGTACGTAATAATTTCCATTATCTATAGGTATTTATTAGTTCTCATCCCCAACCCAAGAATATTGTCGTTTCACTGTATAGGACAAATAGATTTAATGTCACTAATAATATTGAATAATCGTCTCATATTTCGGTCTTCTTGATTCAAGTTGTTCTGAAATTGAAATGTTCTTTTGGTTTATGTTAGCCAAAATGACGAATTATGATGTGATTCAAATATTACTAACATTGTTGTTATGTAAATCTCAACCTAATTGATTAGGGAGTTTCCAGCTTACATTTTATTATTTCTACATTATGGCATCACTGTAAATATTGTAATTTCATGGTTTGGTTGTAATACTTACAAATTCTGCTAGCTTAGAAAACAAGTAAATTGAGTATTCTCCTTGAACCAATTATTTTTTTAATTTCATCTTGAACGAAGTGCGTCATTTACGTAATTCTAATAAAAGATACCTACTGAAGTAATACCACAAACTGTTATTCAACCAAGATATACAAATCCAAAGGGACCTAATATAATTTAGCGTCCTAATAACTACAATTCCAAAACAAGAATCTAATCACAACATACTCTTACGGTACACACACACTAGAGGCGGGTCGGGTGGGGCAGCATCCGATGAAGATAAAGATTATTTTCGTTCATAAATATCATTTTTACTGTCTCTAAAATATCATTATTTATTTTTTATTCCACATCTACACGCTATTCTTTATGAGATATCTCTTTTTTCATACAATCGAGAAAGTTGCGAGAATTGAACATTCAATTCGTGCATAAATACCAAGTAAATTAAAAAAAAAAAAGATTCGGACCTACCAAAATTCAATACTGAGCTTTCACATGCCAACGGTAATGGAATCAGTCTAATAGCCTTGAAAATAACGTAGAATTCCACCCCGAATTCGTCGAACCTGCCCAAGGCCCAACGAACCAGAAACCTTGATTTCCATGAGCGCAACCACGTTTTTTAGCATTCAGACGTATTTTTCACCACTAATTAGCGGAGTAAAATTAAAACAAATTATACCATTAGAAAGCTGAGATCTTTGCGCAGTTTTTGACGTAGAGGTACGTGAAAAATCATGTGGAAGTAAAACCTTAACAGTCAAAAGAAAAAGTAGGAAATTTTGACAATTTTACAAAAATGACTTTACGAGTAGATTTTTCACCCATCACGACCTTACAAAAATATTTGTGTAACCACTAGAAAGATGGTAAATTTAACGCCCTATCCAACGGTGTAATTAGATTTTGAATTGCTTGTAAAGTAAGCGAATTATGGTCATTTTTAGGGCTTAAGGTCGAAAACACCAAAAAAACCCTAAAATTAAAATAACTCGGAAATTAAGCGTCTAACGAAAAATTGCTAGGAGACTCTTTCTTACTAAAATTAGTTGAAGAATCGACTCCCGAAGTTTTTCGGTGCTTAACATGGGACACCCTGTATACGATTAAAGAGTCAATCGATATAAACTACACTCCGATTTCTTATTGAACTATACCTAATTCATTTCTGTATTATAATTATTTAATTAATAACTTCAAATTATATTTGAATCATTGGGTAGAAATTCGAGCTGGTTATTCCATCAGAATATTTACAACTATATTTCAACACGGAGGTGCGCACACTACAGGCAGGGCACACTACAGGTCGGGTCGGGCTACATTGCTCTCCAGGCGGAACAACAATAAGCAGGCTCTTCATTGCTACATTTGCCGTGTAGTTTTTCACGAGTAATCGAATGGTATTTTTTTGACGTGATTATTCTGATCGATAAAAATTGATAACTCACGATAGTGGAGGGAATTGATCTTATAAGACATCAAACAATGACCCATATAATGCCTTAGTTACGTGAATAACAGAGGTTAACTTGAACAGAAACGTTTGGAAGCACTGAGATAAATACGCAATACTATTGCGTATTTATCTCAGTGCTTCCAATTGCGGCAATAGTAATAAATAATTGCTACTGAATAAATAAATAATGATCTACGGTGCTGGAATGTCCTAAAAACACACTATTTCCCTAAGAAAACCAATGTAGGTACACTAGTAAGAATTAATTATTTAATCAGGAGCTTCACCGTTTCGTTCAGCTTGAAAAGTTACTTGGAAAATGATATGCAATTTCCCATGATTGCCATGTCGAGTCAAGTATTTCATAACACCCTAGAAAACACCGGATTTAACTAAAGAATAAACTGGTGAAAAATCATTGAGAAGAGCTTCTGCCTACCCCAAACTACCCAGAGAGGGGTGGTTTGGGGTAGGCTGAAGCTCTTCTCAATGATTTATTTTGAGATGAAAAACGACAAGACTTCAAAGGCTTTTCACCTTCGATTTTTTGAAAAATTCGAGAATGAAAGTTAAAATCATCGAAACTTGTCGGTATGCTTGAGAGTAACGACCTCTTCAAAGGCTTTTTTTCACCTTCGAATGTTTGAAAAAGCCGAGAATGAATGTTCAAATCATCGAAACTTGTTGGTTTACTCGAGAGAAACGACCACTTCAAAGGCTTGTTTTCACCTTCATTGTTTGAAAAAGTTGAGAATGATCGTTGAAATCATCGAAATTCGTTGATTTACTCGAGAGAAACGACCACTTCAAAGGCTTGTTTTCACCTTCATTGTTTGAAAAAGTTGAGAATGAACGTTGAAATCATCGAAATTCGTTGATTTACTCGAGAGAAACGACCACTTCAAAGGCTTGTTTTCACCTTCATTGTTTGAAAAAGTTGAGAATGATCGTTGAAATCATCGAAATTCGTTGATTTACTCGAGAGAAACGACCACTTCAAAGGCTTGTTTTCACCTTCATTGCTTGAAAAAGTTGAGAATGATCGTTGAAATCATCGAAATTCGTTGATTTCGAGAGTTTGACTTTGACTCGAGAGAAACGACCACTTCAAAGGCTTGTTTTCACCTTCATTGTTCGAAAAAGTCGAGAATGATCGTTGAAATCATCGAAACTTGTTGGTTTACTCGAGAGAAATGACCACTTCGAATGCTTGACCTTCGATGGTTTGAAAACGACTAGAATGAACGTTAAATCATCGAAACTTCTTGGTTTATCGATCGCATAACGACACCCAAGTCTTACTGTGGGACGTCTTAAAAAGAGGTGTCGATACATAACTCTTCCCTGATGTCTGAAATTCGCATCACAGTGAGGACTGATAGTAGGTAACCCATTTGGGCGGTGAGGATTAATTTCGAATTCGGTTTTATAACATTTTATTACGTAACGATTTACACATTAAAATATTTACAGTTCAACAAAGAGAATGAAGTGATGTATGAAGTAGACTCACAGAACACATTTCTCGATTAGACCTTATTCTTCAAAGTCGAGTAGTTCGAAACTGAGTACTTCGGGGGGTAGAGAACAAAATGTACCTAGGTAGCAAGTTTCACACTTCTCATTCATCTCACCAATTTATTTATCAAGTAATTTCAGATAGAACCAAAAATGCCTCAACTCACAAAAATTCTTTCGTAATATGAAGTTTCTTGTGGGTGTAGGTGGATATGGAATAAATTTACAGCCCAGTTTCAGAAACAATGTTAGTTACCTAGATGAGAGACATGCGCCCAAGAAAATAGAAGATCACTTTGCTTTTGCGTCGTATTTCAGCACCGTGATTGAATTAGATTCGGATAGACAGTGAAACAATAAATGCTAATGCCAACTGCGTAAATACAAACTGTCCTAAAAGAAGAGGACGGCAAAAGAACTGTTTAAGACAAGATTTTCATAACGAACGATCGAAGAGGATTTTATAGTTAAGTATTATACAATATTGGCGGTAAAAGGAGAGACGATGCAAATCAAAATCTTACACCGATCACCTAATGGCAAACAGATAACTGGGGACTTTACTTATATAATAATCAATAATAAATAATTACAAGAAATCAATTTATAAAAAGTGTCTCCGCTGATAATCTTATAACAATAAATTACTAGGAAAATTTCAAGATACGACATTAATTTAATATTAAAATTGATGACTGTACACGGTTAATAGTAATTAACCTACCTGGAAGGTGTCAAACTCACGATTTCGACTCACCTAGTCATCGTCTTCATTGGAGCTAGACGAAGGGGATGAGGTGGAAGGGTACTGGGGTTGACGACGGGAAGGGCTGGGGACTCGCAAGACAATGCTTTTCAGTCTTGGAGGGGAGGTAGCGGAGGTGTGAGAAGGAGAGGGGAGCGAGGAACTATCAGATTGGAGGGGAGAGTGGTTGAGGCTGATGAAGGGAGAACTGGCGTCGTCGAAACGTCTTAGGTTAGGAGGCGAAGAGGCGACAGCAGAAAGGTCGTCACCTCCACTCACCACAGGGTTGAGTGTTAGTTCGGGATAAGAGTCGTCAGACTGGTCCAGAGGCGGAGGATCGACAGACGTGACGTTGAGGATGCTGTGCGAGGAACTGGCAGAGTCGGAAGAGGAAGAAGACGAGGTCGAACAAATGCTAGGAGGTCGCGTTGGGACGTCAGTTTGGTCCCAGTCGGACCGGAGGTTGCCTCCACTCAGCTCATCGAGGCAGCCATTATCGTTTTGAGGTTGTAGAGTAGAAGAACTGTGACCATTGCTCCCCCCGACATCAAATCCAGGCATATATTCCTGACCCATAGAAAGAATACTACTGCTAGTATCCGAGGAATAAACTGGCATCCCGGGTAACTGTCTGACTAGATCCTCTTCTGGCCTCATTTTATTATAACTAATGCTGGGACTATCCGACATTCTTGGGCATTCAAAAAGGCCAATGCTCTCCTTATTGTCCAAAGGTTCATTCAGATCTGTATCTGACATACGTCGAGTTAATTTGTTTTCATCACTTCCATTCGAAGATATAGATGGCCCAGGAATATCTACTGCATCAAACATTTCTGTCTTTCTTTTATTGAGGATTATGGCTTTCTTCGACAGGGCTTTCGGATTTGGTGCAAGGCTTGAAGTAGGTTCTTGCGAGGGGTTGAACTCAGTCTCAACGTCGAGGGATATAGAAGAAGAGGGAGATACTTCGTGATCGTACGCAAACCTTTTGTTTCTTTGTTTTGATCTGCTATAATGCCCTTCGCTACTGTCAGAGGAAATAGAATGGCTTCGTCTCTTCTCAGGTACCTGAGTTCTGGTCGTGGGAGAAGTCGAGGTAGGTTTCTTTTTTGGCTTGAGACACTTGGGACAGTTGTTGGCTGACGAAGAAGACTTTTTAGAAGATTTAGAGTCTTTGGAACTTCTACGTTTAGTTTCAGCCTGGCTCATATCGTTCGACTCTGCCTGGCTATCATCATCTGACGAACTCTGTCGTTTTCTACGCGAAACCCTTTGGTCATCCCCGCTGTCTTCTTTCTCAAAACCGTCAGAGTTGCTGCTGGAAGGATCCACATACTCCAATGACTTGAAACGCCTTGATGAAGAACGAGAGGGTCGCTGGAAAACAATAAACATATTATTATTCATAAACCCACTTAGTAATTTGAAGAATAGTACGTAAGAAACAAGAATTTCATTAACCCCAATTGGACCATGGTGTCTCTAGTGTCACCGAAAACACTGCAGGAACTCCACAGCTGTCCCAAGTTGTCACTGGAGTAACCAAAATTTAATTGCAATTTTAAATTTAATGGACAGCAGAATTTTTGTGGATTATTCGAAGTCTCAAAATAGAGTTATGACAAAAAAAATCAAATAAATCGATGAAAATTTTTTCAAATTTCTTCTTAAAACATCATTTTTATTTATTCAGCTCTGTCCATTAATGTTTAAATTGCAATTTAAATCTAGTTAATCTGGTGACACCTTGAAATAAGTGTGGAATTCATTAGATGCTTTCGGTGACACTAGTGACACATTATGGTCCAATTAGGGTTAAGAAAACATGTTTATACTATGGAACAGAAAAATGTATTGTGGATTCACTCAGGTTCCGATCAAAAAGAGCAGAGTGAGTAAACTATAAAACCGAAGCCGCGACTATATGAATGAAGTAAATACTCGGTAGTACGGGTAATTAAGCTGGACACACACATGAGGTATTCGCTATAATAATAAGGTATAACTATAAGAAATGTAACATTCGAGTCATCCATGTTCCTTAATGAATTTTTTAATTTGTTCTATATAAATAAAGACTTAATAATTATTTAAAAACGATAAAAGTTTAAATTTTGATTGATTGAAGTATAAACTTTTGAAATAGAAACTGCTGTTTTTTAATGGCAAATTTGAAAAGTTCCGCCGAATGTCCTTCGAGGATTTTGAATACCTCTTGGCAGGAGTAGAGCCACTGATCGCCAAACTGAACATGAAATAGAGAAAAGATGTCCCACCAAATGGGGGGGGGGGGGGTCCGGTGTAGCCGCGCGGGCATGGAAGCGCGTCCTTTAGTCGCGAAACACGAACCGACTACTGCGAGGAGTCGTGCGTTCAAATCTCGCAGCTGGGGGGTGTTTTCGTGCATCTGGAACTCGCTGCTCCCCTCGTCACAACCTAGGGCGGTGGGGCAATGGGAAGCCACGTGCGAAATCATCAGAACAAATTCTGATCTTCCCTTTGGAAGACAGCTGATGACGTCCGCGATGCCACGAATGGCAGTCGGATGAAAATCCAACCTGAAATGGTTGTTTACTTTACTTTTACTGTCCCAGCAAATGAGCGGTTAGCCATCACCAGGGGATTCCTATGTATCATGTTATTTATTCAAAGTGTCTTGCAAACTTTTTAAAGAAACGGTACCGCGTCAGTGTGCAAAGCAATAATAAAAGTACTGCATGATTTTGTTAGGGATCTCTCTCCTCAGGATAGACTAAGTCGAAACACCACACATGTTTGGCCAGCTTAACGCCTAGGAAGTACATCGAATTTTATTGAATTTTGTTATTACCAAAGAAATCATCAATTGCTATAGATGTAAGTAAATGAAGGTTTAAAAACGTTCAATACAATTCAACTAAGATTATAATTCAGGTCAGGAATTAGTAGTTTACTAGAAGCAGGCTTGTCCTGCTCTGTAATAAATATGGACATTTCATACCACATCGCTGTGTCAAAACCAAAGAGTAATGAACACGAGTTAACAGAGAAGACAGCTAACATTAAAATGAGTGGATAGAACATCGCAACGGAGGTGCTGCTCATTGCCTCCACAGATACTACAGATTGATCAAGTGGTGGAGGTAGGAGCTACTCCTGTTCTCACTTGGTAGCTTCTATTCTTCATTACCTTCTTACAATTCGTTGAAATAGAACCTACCTTGCAATTTGTTTCTATAACAATAAAATGTAAGAAAATAAAAGGAATTCTTCCTAAATAGCTTATGAGCATTACATTGATGGGGATGGACAATCCTTGATGCTCCTAGTGAGATTAGCCTCAACTATACCTTGGACCAACGACTAATCTTTTCCGGTCCCCAGCCTTAGCTTTCAGGGCAGGGCCCTGTTCGCAATGCACCATTGGAGTTTGTTTTTTTAGTTCAAAACGTTATTCAGTTAAGTTGGAATCTTTTGGAGTCGATTTTTTCTTTTTTTGTATAGAAAATATTGGAATTGGAATATCGGAACTTTTCACATGTTATTTGGACGTTAAAAAAAATTGAGCAACTAGGTATTTACGAATGCATTATGCATTACGAGATACTTCTTATTTACGAACTAAGATAGAAATTAGTAGATAAGATACCTTTCTCTCTGGAATCTTCTTCTTGGGTGATTTTTTCTTCGAAACGAAGTCTTCATCTGAGCTCGAGCTGTACTCTCGGTACGATGGCCTAAAGAATCTATAACAGACAAATCATTTACAGTTCTGGGACCCAACGGCATTTTAACCCTTTAGGACGGATTTGAGACTCTTGTTGACTTTGGAAACACCCACCTGGCAGTACGTTTGAGGTTCATCGGGGCATCAGGTTGTGAACTGGATGTTCCGGCAATACCTGCAATGAAGTAGGTAACTTTTTACATTTTCAATTTTTTCAAATTGAGAAAACAAAGAAGACCTGAAGCACCTTTTTTCTTCAAGTTTTTTTTCCTTGTAATAAATATTAAGCGTTTTTGTCACTCACCATTAGAAGTTGAAGGGTGGGAAGGAGAGTTTGGTTCAGAATCAGAGCCATCAGCAATCTCGATGAGAGGGGGAGTTGCTGGTTTGATTTCTATGACGTCACTGTCGTCTCCAGAGTCATCCAATGTAATGACCTACAAAACATACAGTAACGTATGAGGAACAGAGTATTAACGAATAGTGATTGAATCACTTTTTTAATGAACAATAAGAAATTAAGAGCAGACATATTATTACTTCGGGGACTCGAAGATGCATGGGTGGAAGAGAACCTATGATCATGACTTCAGAGTCTGAGTCGCTTTCTAGGGCAGGAGGTTCTTCGTCAGACGAGACAACGATGATGTCGTTAGGAGCTCTGGGAGTAGGAGGTACCAATGTCAGCGTACCAAGTGGCCGACGAGGCACTGGGAAGCCGTAACCGAACGAATTTTGAACGTCGGGTCTTCTAAACTGAACAGGCTGAAAATAATGATATCCCTCAGATTATTGTACATCAAGGTATGGTAGTAAGGTAAGTACATTCCATCAATATTATCGTTTATACACCGAAGTAGCATCAAACACGGTTGGTCAACCGAACAAAGTCACAATCAGAAGGTTGAAAACTAATTACGTCCTACATGAAAAGCGGAGTAAGGGGGTACAAAGAGGCTAAACACATGATCAGGGTCTTGTCACGGTGCGGGCAACGTGCCACGGAGTTACTCGAATTGAGCATCTCGGCAAGTGTATCGGGGGTAGCCCACGTCCTGCCTGGCTCATACCTTTAAATGATGGTCATTCTATATTTCCTTTCATATTTCTCTCCCACCCCCATATTCCCTTATCCCTAGGGCTGGCGTCGGGTGTCCTGCCAATAGTTAGTTTATTTACTTATTTATGAAGTGCCCCCTCCGCCTTTGAAGAGAGTTTATTAGAAATAAAAGTACCAACTAAGAACCACCACACAATTTTTCGTCAAGTCTTGTGTAGTTATTTTTGTGAAGAAATTCAGTTTTTGGTGACAACAATGTTGTCGGGAACTCCTTACTATCCTTGTTCAAGATAAGTTCCAGCTTGAAAACGCTGCAAATTATTGCACAATGGTTTATTATTTTTCTATAGAGGGTGCCCCATATGATATCCACCAAACTTCGGGAGTCGATTCTACAACTAATTTGCAACAAAAAAGGTCTCGAAGCAATTTTTTTAACCCCCTTAAAATCCGACTTTTTGACTTTTAAATTTTTTTTCGTGTTTTCGACCTTACACCTTTAAAACGGTCAAAACTCCCTTAAATTGCACTCAAAAATTAAAAATAAGGATACCGTTGGAAAGAGCGTGAAATTTCTCAATAGATGAACCGTTGAAAAATTGAGAAAAACTGAAAGCTAGAGTAGTTTTTTACCTCAAACTTTAAAATTTGATAATTTCTGTTTTTTTCAAAAATTTTGATGATTTTTCTCCATGGAAACAAGGTATTTGCCATAGAGGCTCAAAAGCTTAAAAACTTCTCCATTTCATCAGCTTTTCAACGGTCACCCAATTATTAGTTTCACTGTGGAATTAGAGGGAGAAAATGGTGTTTCAATGCGAAAAAAACGTGCTTTTTTTCAACGAAATTGACGGTTGGACGGGAGGAATCCGGGGTCTGCTCCGCCGCCGCTCCTTCCAAGCACAACGTCCCCACGTCAAACCGTCGATTTCGTTGAAAAAAATACACGTTTTTTCGCATTGAAACACCATTTCTCCTTCAAATTGCACAGTAAAACTAAAAATTGGGTGACCGTTGGAAAGCTGATGAAATGGAACAATTTTTAAGCTTTTGAGCCACTATGGCAAATAAATTGTTTCATTGAGGAAAAATCATCAATATTTACACCAAAAACAGAAATTGACTATTTTTCAAGTTTGAGGTAAAAATACTACTCTAGCGTTTTGTTTTTCTCGACTGGTCAACGGCTCATGTATTGAGACATTTTACGCTCTTTCCAACGACATCCTAATTTTAAATTTATGAGTCTAATTTAAGGGAGTTACGACCGCTTGAATGGTGTAAGGTCGAAAACACCAAAAAAATCTTAAAAGTCAAAAAAGTCGGATTTTAAGGGGGTTAAAAGAAAGTTACTAAGAGACACTTTTTGTTGCAAATTAGTTGTAGAAACTATTCACGAAGTTTGGTAGGTAACATGTGGGACACCCTGTATAGATCACTCGTCTGCAAAGCCACCAAATATCCAACATGAAGAAAAACATCGATCGTATTTCGGTCAGCTATAATTTGAACGGAGATTAGGCTTCTTTTGCGATTCACACTCGTGTTTCTGATTTATCATACGTCCAACCCTTAAATTCTCGTAGGGAGCGAAAGGTTTGTCCTACAGGGCTCCGCACGGTCTCAAAAAATTCTCCACTATCTTAAATTGATGGAAAAACAATACCTGTATATCAAAATTGTTAGAGTTAAGGCGTTTTCAAAATTTCAAAATTCATTCTTCAACCCTTCATCAACCTTTCAACCCAACATCAACCAAAATCTTCGGGGCACAACTAGACCCCAAATGGAGCCTACATACCAAGTTTCATCAAAATCGCCCAATGCTAAGTGGGGAAAGTGCCGCGTACGGCGGACGGACGAATTTTTATTCGATTTTTGGATTCTACGTACCTTGAAACGTATACCAACAAAATTTGAGGGGGGGGGGGGGGTTAACAATTTTTTTTTTCTTGGTCGATTCCAAAGGTTCATTATTGAAAATAACAAACCAAAAAAGGCAACCATGGAAGTAAGAAGACACTGCGGATAACGAAAGACTCTTCAACCATCTGATCTGGATTTAGGAAGAGAAGAAAGATGAAGTACTTTCATACTCTTCAGAAATCTTCAATTTTGAGTACTAGTTTGTTATAGTAAATATTTATTGAGAGCGGTACGGAATAGTAACGTCAATTGGGGCTAGCTCATTCAAGATTTTATCTGATAATTTAGGTAATTCTAAGAGTTCAAGGTAGTCCAGTAAGAAACCATCATCACGTATTCAATTATCGACAACATAGTGAGGGTTGAGCGGGCATTGTTGATTTGCAGTTCTTTGGATCCTGGTTGCCCGTTGCGTGAGTGAGAATGAGATTCCATCCACTCGCCAATACCTCTGGACTTTGGTAGGTATCCCAAAAATAAGGAATTTAAAACCAGGTAAACATAACATAATTTACCTCCACTGCAGCCGAAATTAAAAGGGGCGTTATTCTGTAAGCTGGTCTAGAGGAATGTAACGAGTTGCGACCAATAATCTACTGTTATTAAAATTGCTTCATTTGCCCTGAAATAAGGTTGTAGGGTCACGATAACTCAAGTGGACTGTATAGGGGTTTTTGAATTGAGAAGCTAAGAATTACGAATGACTGACTTGATTTAATGAACGAAACGATACAAAATACTGCAATAATGTTCTTCACAGACGGACGGGACGGGGACTTGACTCGCGACTGGTGAGATTTCTTCGAAGTAGAAGGGAGGGTGGTTTTGAGAGGGGTGGAAGGTAGTGGTTCTGCGTTCCACCGCTAGATGATGCCTAGAGTATCTTCTCCATTCCGCCCACCTTGAAGTATCAACTTCAAAATGATTGCCTTGAGCCTTGAGGAGTGCTGACTCTAGCAGGAGCAGCACCATCTTGATCAGAATTGTTGTCATCAATGGGCAGCGCACATAGTAAGCGAATGTTGCGCTTGAAGAGTCCAGAAGGACAGCGAAGAGTAACGACTCTGACAAGTCCGTCAGATCCAGGGTGAGTGTCTTCGACACGAGCGAGGCTCCAAGCATACGACGGGGAGTTGTCTTCCTTGACAAGAACGAGAGTACCTTTCTGCAGATTGTTGCAGGCGGATTTCCATTTGTAGCGACGTTGCAACTCGTGGAGATATTCGGTCTTCCAACGATGCCAAAAATGCTGGGCAATTCTTTGGACTAATTGCCAGCGAGTAAGACGATTTTCAGGTAGACTGCTGAGATTGGGTTCTGGCGGTGCAGTCAACTGGTCTCCAATGAGGAAGTGAGAGGGAGTTAGGACTGAATAATCGTTAGGATCAGAAGATAAGGGCGTTAAAGGTCTAGAATTTACACAAGCTTCTACTTGGGTAAGCACAGTGTACATTTCAGCGTAAGTTAGGTTAGCCTTACCTATTGCTTTTCTAAGATACAATTTGACTTGTTTAATACTGGACTCCCACAAGCCACCGAAATTGGGCGATCTGGGTGGAATGAACTTCCAAGAAATTCCATCTAAAGCGAGAGAGGATACGATAGAGTCCCTATGAATTTCAGATTGCCACAAGATTTTTAGCTCTTCTAATTCTCGTTTAGATCCTACAAAAGTAGTACCATTATCAGAATGGATTTCTAGAGGTTTTCCTCTCCTAGATATGAATCTTTTGAGACAAGCTAAGAATGAAGCCGTGGTTAGGTCTTCAACTAATTCTATATGAATCGCTTTAGTACATAAACAAACAAACAATGCTATATATGCTTTAACATGAGGTGAATTTTTTCTTAGAGAACTACTACGAATATAAATGGGCCCTGCGTAGTCAACTCCACATCGATAGAATGGCCTAGTGACTTCTACTCGAGGTTCTGGAAGAATGCCCATTTGCTGATCAGCGAATTTCGGGTTGAACTTGAAGCAGACGACGCATTTTCGATAAATTTTGCGAGCAAGATTTCGCCCATTTGTTGGCCAATATTCCTCACGAATGAACGACAACAGCGATTGAGGTCCGGCATGCAGATTCTTCTCATGTACGGATCGAGCTATGAGTTCTGACAACTTGTTAATGTCCGCTTGTCCTCCGTATGATAGGACGATAGGGTGCTTTCGATCAGCAGTGAGATCAGAGTTTTCAAGACGTCCTCCAACTCTGATGAGACCGTTTTGGTCAATGAAGGGACACAACAAAGCTAATCGACTGGATTTGCAAACAGTTTTTGTTTTTCTCAAATCAGCTAGTTCTTGAGTGAACATGAGTTGTTGACCTAGACGCAACACGAGAATTTTTGCTTCATTGAATTCTGAGGATGTGATTGATCCATGAGGTCTCGAGCCTTTAGGATTTTTTCGACGACGTAGATAACGAAGAGAGTAGGCTATTATTCGAACCAATTTATGGAATTGAGAGATACGCGCAAGAATTTCCAAAAGGAACTTAGGATCAGGTTTGGCTACGTTGACGAGAACTACACCTTTCTGCTTGCGAACATCAGGGAGTTCGTCATCGTTCGTGACTTGGTATTCTCCATAAGGTTCAAAATGAATATCCTCACTGAGCCAATGAGGTCCACGAAACCAGAGTCTAGATTCGATCAATTGATCAGCGAACATTCCTCGTGAAATGAGATCAGCGGGGTTGTCTACTGATGCGACGTGTTTCCAATCACTAGATTTTGAGTGGGCTTGAATTTTTGAGACTCGATTGGCTACGAAAGTGGTCCATTTCGTAGGCTGAGCTTGAAGCCACGAGAGTACGACTGTAGAGTCTGTCCAGAAGATCGTTTGGTGAATAGAGCAATCTAAAGCAGCTTTTACTACTTCTGCGAGTTCGATAAGGAGATGTGCACCACACAATTCAAGGCGCGGCAGCGATTGAGTTTTGATTGGGGCTACGCGTGATTTCGATGCTATCAAACGCACATGGACTTGATTTTGATCATCAATACAGCGCAAGTAAATACATGCACCATATGCATCCATGGAGGCATCTGAAAACCCATGCATTTCGATGCGTACTGAATTAGGAGCGACTATTTTACGGGGAATAAGAAATCCCTTGAGTTTCAAAAGGGTTCTACAGAATATGCGCCATTTCTTGGTGAACGCATTCGAGAGTGGTTCATCCCAATCTAGTTCCTGTCGCCATAATCCTTGCATGGCTATCTTGGCCTTGGCTATCACAGGACCTAGAAGCCCGAGGGGATCGAAGATTTTGGCAATCGTAGATAGAACAGATCGTTTGGTAGGATTTTCCGACGAAACGTTTGAGGGTAGAATGTGATCGATAGAATAAGTGAAAGAATCGACGTTTGGTAACCAAAGTAAGCCAAGAGTTCGAACCGAGACTTCATCATCGAATCCGATTTCCGTCTTCAGTTCACGATCTTCTTCGGGAACACTATCAATGAATTCAGGAGAATTAGAGCTCCACTTCCTGATACGAAATCTTCCGAGTTCGAGATGGCTAGTAAGTTTTGATTTGAGATCAATTGCTTCATCGATGGAGTTCGCTCCACTGATGCAATCATCCATGTAAAAATGGTCGAGAATGACTTTGGATGATTCAGGATGCTTATCTTGGTAATCCAAAGCAAGCTGTTTGAGTGTACGAGTAGCTAGCCAAGAAGCAGAACTAGTCCCATAGCTAACTGTTAGCAACGAATAGGTTTGAATTGGCTCATCTGGGGAATTGCGCCAAACTATTTTTTGAAGATCGATTTGATCATCACTCATTCTGATCTGACGAAACATTTTCTCGAGATCACCACAGATACAGATTTGGTATGAGCGACTACGAATCAAATGAGTGACTAGAGGTTGCTGAATCACCGGACCAATGTAGGATACGTCGTTCAAGGAGTGACCTGAGGAGGTCTTGCACGAAAAATCAAACACCACACGAAGTTTCGTGGTGCTGGACGTTTCCTTAAAAACTGGGTGGTGAGGAACAAAATAGGAGATTGAAGAACTACGAGAATCAGCCTCATCCAGTTTCATGTGGCCTAGACGAATGTATTCGTGAATAAAGTCTTGATATCTAGTCTTCAGCTCAGGACTGCGAAGGAACCTCTTCTCCAACAACAACAGACGCTTGATGGCATTTTCCTTGCTACGACCTAACAAGTTCAGTTCGTCTTTCAGAGGCATGCGAACCACGTACCTACCATCCAACTCTCTAACGGTTGTCTCTTGAAAGATTTGTTCGCAAGTGCGATCGTCCTCACAGAGATCCTGAGTGGAGCCATCGAGATTTTCTATTTCCCAGAATCCACGCATGGTGCGATCAATAGAGTCGAGAGTGATGTCAGTAGCTATATGACAAGATACAAGATGACAATAAGCCTGAGAATTTGAGGAGTCAAGAATAGAACTGCAGACGATCCAGCCAAGCTTGGATTCTCTGAACGACAAATGATGTTCAGGACAATCTATTTGATCACGTCCGATCAGCTGCCAGAATAAGTCAGCTCCAATGAGCATATCTATCTCAGTGTCCTGCAGGAAATCAGGATCTGCAAGAACAATGTTGCGAGGAATCTTGATATTTCGAATATCCAACGATTGATTGGGAGTGTAGTCCGTTATTTTCGGAACGACTAGGAAATTGGCATGACAAGAGAAATTTGAAGCTCTAGAATCGATTTTCGCTCTTGTGTAATGCGAGATCGTAGATGGAGAATTGTTCAATCCACTAATTGCGATAGAAGTATTGAGTAGCTTCAATCCAAGACGATTGCAGAATGAAGCTGTCAAGAAGCTAGATTGCGATCCAGAATCGAGTAAGGCACGACAAGGAGTGAGCTTTCCATCAGATCCAACTATCAACACAACTGCTGTAGAGAGCATGATTGAAGACGGTTGTGGTTTCAGCACCCTAGAAGTGAGACTGACTGTTTGACCTGAGCCGCTAGAGGCAACCGAGTTCGAGAATTGTTGTGATTCGAGATTAGTTGACTGAATGGTGCCTTGATTCACGGAAGATGGTCCAGAATCACGATGCAAGAGAGTGTTGTGTGGTTGACCACACGTGCGACAACGCATAGCAGAACATTTGTCTAGTCTATGACCACCTTTCAAGCAATTTAGGCAGAGATTCTTGGATTTGACCAGAGAGAATCTTTCGTTGATTGACAGTTTCCCAAAATCGTCACAAAAGTAAAGAGAGTGAGAGCTAGAATCACAGAGCGGGCATTTTCGAGATTTATTTTCCGTTTGTGACAGCAAGCAACTAGTAGAATTGGTTTTATCTACTTTCGGGTAGGATTTTGAGGTCGAAGATTTCTGATTAGCTATTTGCGATGATTTCGAGGAGTTTGACTGGCTATGTGATTTATCGAATGATTGATTTGCTTTAACTGCTTCCAATACACGACATCTATGTTCCAAAAATTCAGCCAAGACTTCGAATGTGGGTAACTCTTGGGAGGGAGCAACCTTTTGCCATTCACTGAAAGTGATAGAATCGAGTTTAGAGCAAGTTAAATGAACGAGAATCGCATCCCACTGATCAGTAGGCTGCTTGAGCGATTTAAGAGCACGAAGGTGTTTTTGAGTTGAATCTATGAGTGATCTCAAGGACGAAGAATTTTCTTTTTCAACTTTAGAGATGCTGAATAAGTCACGAACGTGTTTTTGAACAATAATGACTTGATTATCATATCGTTTTTTGAGTAGGTCAAGCGCGACTTCATAACTATCGTCGATCGGCTCCAAACTATCAATGAGTTCCAAAGGTTCACCGCGAAGGTAAGTTTTGAGGTACTTGAACTTTTTCAAGTCGGAAGCGTTCTTGTTACTACCGATGACATCAATGAATAAGTTGTAGAATGGGTACCACTCGTCATATTTACCGTTGAAGGTCGGAAGTTGAATGACCGGAAGCTTGACGTCATTGAAAGATTCACCTGACACTTGGCAGTGGGTAGGAGGTGGGGAAGTCGAAGGGTGCGTAGCGGGGAGGGGCGTGAGGAGCGTACGAGCGTCTTCACCCTTGCCGACCGCATCAAAATAAAGGGTTTCAAAGCGCGACCTTTCGACCACTTCCTTATCTAACAATGATTCGTCGTCTAGTACCAACTCTTCGATTGCCGATTGAATTTTATCAAATTGGTCCCAATCTAATTCGATTTTGTCAAGTCGAACATGAAGGCTTTTGAGTGTGACGTTGTCCGAGGACAAATATGCAATTAAACTTTCGAGTCGAGAGAATATAGCTGAACGCTTGGTGTAGCATCGTTTCAACTTTTTAGCAACGTCTTCTGAAGGAGACATGGTTACAATATCGAATGAATTATTACAGAATTAGAAGTAAAACACAACAAGACTACGAAAAGGTAGGTAGCAGGTACAAACATGAAAATCGGCGATTAAAAACAGAATAAGCTAACGAGAAACAGAGTATTAGGTACCTACCGATTAAGAATTATTGAGTAAGTAACGAATTTGAATTATTTCGACGAAACAAGAATTTATGTAGGTAAAATAAACGAGAATGAATACGACAATGAATCTGTACGAAAGAATTGAATAACGAGAATGAATAAGATCGACTGTGTATCTGTACGAAAGAATATAATAGTAGAATAGAATGAATGAATCGACTATGAATTTGTACGAAAGAATAGAATAATGGGATTACACGAAAGTATTGTGGCGAATGTAGGTAATAAAGGTTATTTCCTACTGCATACTGTGCTGACCCAACGAAGTTGTTTTGTGATGTAAACAAGGTTATTTACGACCAATGAATGAATGACGATGAATAAAGTGACGAGATTGAATATAACGAATATAATGAATAACGAAATGAATAACGGAATGAAGGATTACCTTGGAATCGGAAAGGAAAACGACGGGTTTACCAGCTCAAGTTCGAGAATCGGGCGACGGTGCAAGATGGCGAGTTGTTGCAGCTAGTTGTTTTCGGCCGACGTCGTGTTCTTTTCTGCTCGTAAATCCGGGGCGTATGGACCAAAATGTAGGGTCACGATAACTCAAGTGGACTGTATAGGGGTTTTTGAATTGAGAAGCTAAGAATTACGAATGACTGACTTGATTTAATGAACGAAACGATACAAAATACTGCAATAATGTTCTTCACAGACGGACGGGACGGGGACTTGACTCGCGACTGGTGAGATTTCTTCGAAGTAGAAGGGAGGGTGGTTTTGAGAGGGGTGGAAGGTAGTGGTTCTGCGTTCCACCGCTAGATGATGCCTAGAGTATCTTCTCCAAAGGTGTTAAACGTTACAAAGGAAAAAAGGAGGTGTTTCTTTAGTGGGTTTGACCCCCCAGGAATCTTAAGAGATCCAATTCCACCGGTGGATCTTAAAAATTGTCTCACCCGCCTGCCGAAAAATACACATTTGCTTTTCAGGTACGACTGTTAACACGAAATAATGAGACTTCGCCAACAAGACAAAATGGACGAGGATTGGCCCTTTCTAGGTGTACTGAAATGCAAAATAAGATTATAAGTTGAATTTATAAGTGAATAAAAGAGATATTATTCCAAATTCTCATTACTTAGGATCGGATCGACAGCAGCTGAGAAGCATCTGCACAGTCTGATATCTCTCAGAGCGTGCCGACAAATAACTAACTGCTACTACAGTACGTATCGACCATCCTTTACAATTTGCCAAACAATTAATACCCTATTAGGTAGTTAACTTACATCGATATTTGAATCAGTAGAGAGGTTTTCAAGAATGAGGTCGTCGGTGCTGGTTGATTCTAATTCCGCGTGAGACGCCGTGTACCTGACGGTATTGTCATAAGCTGGCAAATCGTGAGGGGAAATGGCGTAATGGTAGAATTCGTGCACGAAGTGATCCGTCTTTCCTCCAAAATATGGCTGAACCAACCTCTTGAAGTCACTGGAAATCAAAGAGGTAATTGAAATATTCTACTCAGTAATGAGGAATTTCACCGAATTCTGTTTGCATTTTTCCTGAATAGTTAATGGTGTGGGATAGATGAAAATCGGGCTGATTTCGGAAAATAAGTCTCTTGTTATTTTTGGGAGACAATAAAAATTTTTGATTTCAAAACTAACCGGGAAAACGGACGTGAAGCGGGAACGCTCGCTGATTGGACTGTTCGGATCGCCGTCTCCTCCCAGTGTTGCCCATTGGGACAACGAAATCGTGTTTTCTAAGAGAAAAGTTATCAAACAAAAACAGGGGAAACCTAATTTTCCCCATCTTGCTTTTTCTATTTTTTTCTTCAGTTTTTCGATTTCGAACTTTACTGTTTCGTGAAATTTTGCATCTGAGGACTATAGATTTCTCGATCTCAGCGCTTCAAGCGGCCATAAATCGATGGCATCACATGATAACCTCGTATCTCACCCACCTGTAATCCAATTTTTAGCGATAAGAAACTATGGTTATCAGTGACACTCAGCCCTCTTGATCAAAACCGAGGTTATCATTTAGGGCGTTTGAGAGCAGAAAATGCAATTCCCGCTAAAAATTGAATTACAGGTGGGTGGGATACGAGGTTTTCATTCAGAGAATCCAAAAAGAACCATTTTGGCCAAAAATTGAGATACGAGGTTATCATATGATGCCATCGAAATGAACTATTCCAGGATGACGTCATTTTCCCGGTTTTTTAAACATTCGTATTTTCTACACTGTTTTGTTTATTCGTAAATTAGGAAGTTCGGGCTGAAAGTTTGCCTTAGGAGGTTTTTCGAGAAGCTGAATCCGATTTTGTGGTCAAAAATAGGAAATTCCGACATGGTGAAATTCCTCATTATGAGTTTGCTGGTAGAACGAGCTACCTGCAATTTTTCAGGGATGATGAGAAAAGTTTCAGAAATTCCTTTCCAGAACGTTAAAATTCTGAATATTCTATGTTCACCTCTGATCAAATATAAATACTCGATCCTACGTCTTTAATTTTGCTTCCGAGTCTACCAAGGTAGCGGAAGCTTTGTTTTCACTTTTCAAGGTCGGAAAAAAAAATTTCTCCAAAATCGAAATTTTCACTCGCGTTTTGCGTTTTAGACCTTTCTGAACAATTTTGGTTCAGTGTCTGTGTGTCTGTCTGTCTGTGTGTCTGTCATGAATTCCTTGTAACGCGCATAACTATACGAAGTTATTGTCCGATTTCAATGAAATTTTCAGGGATTGTGCGGGTTGGTGTGTAGACGGTCCCCTATGAAAATTATCATCCCCGGACTGATAGAAGCGACTGCGCATGCGCAAACGTGAATTCCTTGTAGCGGCCATAACTTCTACATTTTCCATCCGATTTCAATGAAATTTTCAGGGATTGTGCGGGTTGGTGTGTAGACGGTCCCCTATGAAAATTATCATCCCCGGACTGATAGAAGCGACTGCGCATGCGCAAACGTGAATTCCTTGTAGCGGCCATAACTTCTACATTTTTCATCCGATTTCAATGAAATTTTCAGAGATTGTGCGGGTTGGTGTGTAGACGGTCCCCTATGAAAATCATTATCCCCAGACTGATAGTAGCCGCTGCGCATGCGCAAACGTGAATTCCTAGTAGCGGCCATAACTTCTACATTTTCCATCCGATTTCAATGAAATTTTCAGGGATTGTGCGGGTTGGTGTGTAGACGGTCCCCTATGAAAATCATTACCTTCGGACTGATAATAGCCACTGCGCATGCGCAAACGTGAATTTCCTTGTAACGGCCATAACTTCCACTTTTTCTACCCGATTTCGATGAAATTTCCAGGGATTATGTGGATTAGGTTGTAGATGGTCCCCAATGAAGATCACCACCTTCGGATTGATAGCAGCCACTGCGCATGCGCAAACGTGAATTTCCTTGTAACGTCCATAAATTCTACATTTTCCATCCAATTTCAATGAAATTTTCAGGGATTATGTGGATTAGGTTGTAGATGGTCCCCTATGAAAATCACCACCTTCGGACTGATAGTAGCCACTGCGCATGCGCAAACGTGAATTCCTTGTAACGGCCATAACTTCTACAATTTCCATCTGATTTCAATGAAATTTTCAGGGATGTTGTTTTGATGTTTTGAGATTAACTACTATGCATCGGATCATCTATAAAATCGGGTTATGGATACGAGGAAGCTATGTGCCACACCCACTTGGCAGACGTTTTTTCATTTAGAAGCGTCAGGGGAGTAAAAGCTATTTGTTTCAACCGATTGTGAACCATTTGTGTAAGTAGCTCATAGAACTGCTGAGAGGAGTGGTCAATGATGGCGGAAATTCAAGGGAGGTTGGTAGATTCCAATTATCCGAAGATTATCAATAGTTAGTGACGTCACGAGAAAATCACTCGACTGAACTATCAGCAATAATATCCGTTTTGACATGTTGCATGTCTTTAAGATGACCAGGGATTTCAAATTTTGCGTAACCGGAACCGGTAGATTTATATGGTTTCAGGCGACAACCCCTTCGTTGCTACGGAACTCTAGTTTGGTCATTTTTCACCATACAACAGTTGTTCACTAATCGTGAGAACCGTGTGATTTTATTGAACTCATCCCTGATCTGCTGGTTGAGCTAAATTCGCTCCCGGCAGCCCCAAAAAGCTGAAATTTAGCACGGCTCCTATTCAAGACTGCTGAATCTGAATAACAAACTTCCATGAGCAACATGAAACATGATTCGTTTAAAAAAATCGAAATCAGACATTTGAGTTGAATTGGAAAACGGTTGACATTCTGATAGTTCGTTAACCCCTCCTCGAAATTGTTTTTCTTGATAGCTATTAAACCCTTGCCAGTATCAATAGAGAGTTTTCGCCATGTCTTTTGTGACGACCGTCCGCGTGTAATATCCATGCTACCGTCTGAAAATGGTGACTGCGCATGCGTGACGACTCGGACGGCTTTCTTGACGACTCTAACCTTGATAACCTCACACTTTAATAACCAATTTCAATTTAGATCGGATGTAGCCGGATTTTGTGTTGTGTTCGACGTTCGACTCCCGTGTTTTGGTTCTCGATTAGCTTTCATTTCTCGAACAGTTTTCTTTTTCCCGGGAATTATCAAGTTTTTCATCTCTCGAAACAAACTATTCGTCACCAGAATTCTGTTATCTGCACATCAAGATCAAGTGAATCCAACATATACTGTTGTTGACTCCGTGCGAATTTTACATTGTTTGAATGTCAATGAAATTTCTGAATAAATGCACCCTTGTTTTTAATTTAATGTTGTATATTATTTATTCATCTACCAACATACCTAACTACAGATCTATAATAAACAGGCAACGGGAGTCAGTTCACGTAAGTAGGTACTATTTAAGATTTCAATTGATAGTTCCGTTTGCTGAGATCATCGTACTTTTAAGTTG
Source organism: Apolygus lucorum (assembly GCA_009739505.2). Classification (NCBI taxonomy): domain Eukaryota; kingdom Metazoa; phylum Arthropoda; class Insecta; order Hemiptera; family Miridae; genus Apolygus; species Apolygus lucorum. The sequence goes on along the minus strand of CM019180.2, from coordinate 54,673,080 downwards.
CATGTCAAATTGGAAAGTTCATTACCTTTCATTCATAAAGTTCATTACCTTCGAAAATATACCTTCTTTTCACACAATAGTAGGTATTTGGTTAATTATGGATGTCTGAATTTAGGTGTTAAGTCTATAAGTTCGTAGATCTATCCTAGTATGATAGATCTGTACTTCCGTTTTTGTAATAGTCTGCACTTCCTGGTAGGTAGAAACGAAGTAGCTACCTACTCTAAATTGTCTATAGATATGTTACGGACGTGTTGTTAGACAAACAAGGAACCAGTAGAAAGGTAGCTACTGCAAAATCGGTAGTTAGTAGGTATTATAGACCCAAAAAATGCAGTAAGAGCTCTGGAAAAGCGAGTGAGTTCACTACTTTCTAAAGGTGAAAAGGATCAAAATCATCAGGTAGGTTTCTATATCGCAATGTAGGGTCAGAAAGGGATGTAAATAGGCATCCAAGTAGTAAACGATTTATTGCCTTTTCAAACATTCTTATTTTCGATCTGAAAAACTCAGTTCGAGACCCCCTGGATTCTGAATCAGCTGTTCGCTATCGGCCATTTTCAAGTGACTTCGCAGGTCGGTAGCTGTTTAGCGTCACTTCCAGAGTCCGCACCTAATTTTGTGACGACTCGAAATCCACCAAAAAAAGTTAGCATCTGCGTCTGCTGGCCCCATCTGTCCCTAGTCGTCACGTCTGACGTGGCGAAAACTCTCTATTGATTCTGTTTCCGACTCTTAAACCGGGAAACATAATTTTCAAAGAAATAGCTGTTACCTCGTTTTTCCAGCAAAGCCTTCTATTAAATCGAGGGAAGTTGTTGTTAACATAATAGCAATGTTATTCTTAGTAGTAATACAATATAATCCTGCTGCTTGATAAGGACCACAGTCCTGATGCAACATATTTTGCACTTCTTTAACGAGAGCCAATATAATGAGGCATATTTTTTCATTGATTTTTCAGATATGAATCGACTCCTGTTTATAGCCAAAACTCATCGAAGCTAATCATGTTCAAACACTTTACTTCAAAACCTCTAAAATGCTCGACGCTTCGATTAAGAACCATCTAAGAAACGTCATTTAAAAGGTTTGGCTAAGAATGTAAATATCAATAAAACTCACTAGCTGTTGATGGGATACACAGAGATCCAACCGAGAATTTGACGGCAGGCGAGCTCGTGATAGAAAGGGGTTGTTGAGTGTTCCAACAACACAGACAGTTCTCGAGTAAGCCATGGAACCAGCCTGTGAGTCTGAGCTGGATTCTCTCTGCAAAATTGAGGACATAATTATATTTACGTATATGTAAATAATTTATAATGTAATAAATTTATACTTTTCTCAAATTCCTTAAGCTTTGACAACTCTTTGGACAACTCCTTGAGAGTCCTTGTCCGACTTTTTCACTCCTGTAAAGTACAATACATGTTCTTCTCTCTATTTAAAAAAAAAAAAATAATTAAAATGAATTTTTTATTTTTAATTTTTAACGGAAACTTGCATATACCTATTCTTTGAACCAAAAAATTCAACAGCCGAAAACTCCATGAGTTTGTAGAGACGAGTAGAATGTGGACTATAACATTTTTAAAACATACCTTGAGCATATAGTATGTTGGTAAAGTATACCTACTGAAAATCTGAAAAAAAAAAACAATATACGCATAGGTACCTACTCTATGAGTTCGGGGTGACGAGGAGAACAAGTATATCGATACCTTAAAGCACAAAGGCGCTATGTCCTGAAACGGAGTTTTGAGAAAAACGCAAAAGAAGTTTTCACCCGACCACAATTCCTAAAATAATGGCTGATTACACCAAACTCTTTAACCCTTTAGCGTTCCTTGGTACAACTGTTGTACCAAGGTAGAAGCAATTTGAATTCTGGCGCGTTTTTCGTTCCATTCCTTCTCAATAGGGTGCAGCATCATGGGAAAGATGGTAGCATCTCTTAGCTCCGCCTAGATGTCGAGATATTGCAAAAGTTGGTGTTTTGCGGTACTACTGTTGTACCAAGGAACGCGAACGACGAAATATTTTTGCTGTTGGTTTTTATTCAAACCAAAACATTACGCGGTGATGTCCACACGGATGAATTTCGTCTTCTATTCGAGGAACGTAATTTTTCTATAGCTATTCAAGTATCCATAATGAAAGCATAACACTGGAATTGTGTACTTGCAACGATGTTATTGAAGTTTTTCGGGGCGGGCGCCCCATGATTTCTCACTGGAGATTGGACGCGTCGCATGCCAACGCAACAAGTCCTATTGAAATGTTGTTTGCTGTCGAATTTGTCATCTGTTTTATATTGATTGAAAGTAAGATCATCAGAATAAACTCAAATTACGATCATTCCCTGATTACCTTTTACTGGTACAAATGATGTACCAAGGAACATCATGGCCGAAAAGTGCACCTGGTGGTCCTTGGTACACATGCTGTACCATGCCATTTTATGGAGCGTGAACCATTTTTTTCACAAAAAAGGCTGAAATATTGTTAATAGATCCATAAAGACCCGACTAGATAGGAAAAAAAATGTTTCCCATGACGCCCGAGTTTTGCCCGCGAAAGGGTTAACCCTTTCTTTCTCCAATACATTTTCAAGCTATAATCATCAAAAAAGTTCAATAATAGTTTTGTTGAATTCAAGTTTTTCTGAAATTAAGAAAGAAAAGAAATAGAGTGGAAGATTGACGCCTTTGCGCTTTAAGGTATCGATTTGGACTGCAACATTTTCAAAATATACCCTGTGCATACAGCATGGTGGTATAGTATACAGGAAATAGGAAATAAATAAAAATGTACATGTGGGTACACTAGGCCAAGTTGTTGGGTGACAAGGAGTGTTTTTTGAGTAAAAAAAATTAACTGAGGAGTTGATTGTATAATTTTTAACGATTCATGCTATGCGCCACAACCAGAAGGCTGACTACTCTTTCTAATAACTAATATTTCGATTTTCTTAATGATAGCTTTAAAGATTTCTATAAAAATTCCCTCAGTAACTCGTGCTGCATGAATACTTTTAAAAAATTGTCCACACTAAAAATTTTGATGGCGATAGCTTCGAAAATTTACGAATTACCTAGTGTTTTTTAAGTACCTATTGGTCGAATAATAAATAGACGAACAGCATGTTGGTTCATCTTATAGAAAGTCCGCAATATTCGCTTACACAATGCAAATCTATGCAATCCTGGTAAAATTACTTATTGAAACACAATCACTTAATTACCTGTAGAATTCAGGACTCGACTCCCTTACTCGGTCCTCATCAGAAGGCCTGACCCAGATATTTTGCTGGTAGACGTTCCTTCTGAATTCAAGATGTGGAGTCCTATTTGGCCGAGAGGAACTAGAACTGCGACTGCTACTTCCAGAAGTGGCGGCAAATGCTGTGCTGCCATGAGGAGAAGAGCGGAGGATTTGAGGGACACGGCGACGCTGAGAAACGTCCTCTGGTGGCATCCAGAACATGAGGGGCGTTCTCCCATTGCGGTTCACTCCCATCGTCGTTCTGCGAAGGTAAAAACGTATATATACATAAAAAAATTTTTTGGTGAAAGACATAAATTGGTACCTGTTGGAAAGACTTTCCGAAATTTCAGCATGAACGAAAAGAAGGGAAGGACGTGTTGGTAGTCCCAAAGACTCTGTGTCCAAATGATTGAGTTGGTTTCATTCGTGGAAGGATATTGCTGAATAAATATTCAAAATGACTCATTTTTTTTGTGTGTTGCGACTCGTCCCAACTAATCTCACACTAAACTGAGGTATTTGTTCCTAACTCATTCACCGACCTTTTGTATCAAGTAACTTTGATTGTTCTTGGCTTGATTCCATCGTTTTTTGGGGTAGTCAAAAAAAGAAAATTTGAACAATCAAAACAAAATTTTATATGAACTCCATTGTCTTCAGTTGTTCACGTTCTATGCGAACTCTCATTACTTTTATATACTTCTTCATTGGCAATCATACATTATCAAATGCTGCGCGTCACTAGTTGTCTCAACGCACATTTGCATAAAATTGGGAAGGTATCTGCCTCAACATGTCTACACTGCCAGAACAAAGATGATGATGATGTGCTCCACACCTTCTTCAAATGCACCAAATGGGCGCCTGAAAGAGACCAGCTGATGGCAGACCTGGAGTTAGCTCCCCAGAGTTTAACACCAGAGGATGTTGTCAGCAGGATGCTGGAAGGTGAAAGGAGCTGGACTGCTGTGGTATACAGAAAGCATCCTGACAAGGAAGATACTATTAGAACGAGAAAGAGAGAGGAGGGAGCATCTGGTTCGCCCACTCACCCAGAACTGATTAAACGCCCCAGGAAGTAATATGTTAAACGGTTCCGGGCTGAGTTCCAACGTGGGAGAAAAGGAGGCGTTTTTTTAGTGGGTTTGAATCCCACATAACCGGAAGATGCGGGTCCTTCCAGGTATCTAACGAGATCCAACTCCACCGGTGGATCCTAAAAATTGTCTCATCCGCCTGCCAAAAAAAAGGCTGCGCGACACTAGTTGTCTCAACGCCCAACAGCAGATAGCTGCGAACATCGTACCAACTCAGAGGCCAGAATAAACCAGATCATATCAAATATTAGTACAGCAGTTGTTCGTTATACATCTGCGAGTTTTACTGCTAGCTTGCTCCCGGACCCAACGAAATTTGACTGTTTGCTCCCAGCCAAAAAAAATTGTGAGCTATCAGCGTTACATGGAGGACTCTACAAGGAGGCTGCTCACGTTGTCACCTCGTCAAATTAATAAAATCAGATTTTAATGTACAAATCATCCTGATTTAGGACTCGTCTAGTTAAACCATTTCAAGCCTAGAAGCTATTTCAAGGGTAGAAATAACTGAATAATGAGGAGAGAAGGATGAACTGTGTTACGGAATGCGAGCCGAAATAAAGCGTTAGCACCAATCGAGATCAAAAATACTCGATATTTTATGAATTTTACTTTTTGATGAGATTTGAGAGGCTCCAGTTTTTCAAATCGATATGATTTATCCAGTTCACTGTTTTTGGTAAAATGTGAAAGTCTATTTATGAACCGTTTCAACACAAGACCCAGAACGCTCACTCGTCCAGAATCGAATTTGAGCCACCATACTCATCCCCTCGGCCAAGAGGCCTCCTTTTAAAAAAAATTCCAAAATCGCATTGAGCTCCCGAACGTCACAGAACACTTTTTCTAAAAAGTTTAAGAACAGCATGAACGAGAAAAAATTCTCCACAATTTTCAATATTTAAAAAAATCACAAATATGACGATGCGTAAACGCATCAGTGGCCGGAAATGGGTTAATAAAAAACTCAGTTATTCCTCCTCATGGACATGAGGTCGCAGAAGCATGCCTTTTGCACGAATTTGTAACCGGAAATTTTCCCTTCCTCGTGTCTTCGAATATCCCACATGGCGAATGTGGGTTTGTGGGAATGCTCCTCACTCGTAATAACTACCTCCGCTTGATTGGTCTTCAAATACGCTTTGCACTTGAATTGATACCTACCAAAAAAAATCCATCTTTCACCTCCCGTTTTCTAAAATGTATGAAACGTAAACTTGTGGCCGTCATGAAATAAAACATCTTTTCCTCGGTTCGACCCACTGGTAACATGACGACTGAACTGATAAACTCGTGGTAATGTTTGGGAGCAAATGGTCAACGTCTCTGAGTCAAGGCCACGACTTCTGAACCGCCCGGGAGCAAATGGTAATATGCCCATACATCTCGAGATCTAAACCTGTGAAAATCTGAATAGATAACCAATGAGGACATAGGGAGAACTATGCCATGCCTGTTGGAGATCCTTCATAAACGCTCAGAGCAAACAAGGGCAAGTGATCTGCAAGGAAGGGTGGATCAAATATAAACGGGACTCTGACCTCTGAGCGCCGACGGTTGACAGAAGTGGGCCCGTCACTTCGAGATTGTTTGAACAGGTTCATTAGAAGGTGGATGAGGGGGGCGTCTCCCCCTTTACAACCTTTCATGAGTAGTTATCGTGATGTCTGAACAAAAGGTGCCCGTTTCCATTGAGCAACGAATTATCATAAAATTTCTTACCCGTGAAAGAGTCAAACCTTCGGAAATTTTTCAAAGGTTGACTGCCCAGTTCGGGGACCAAACCCTCTCTAGGACCCGCGTGTTTGCCTGGCACAAAGAGTTTCAGGAGGGAAGAGAACGAGTAGAGAATGAGGAACAGGATCGTCGTCCCCGGAGCAGCATTACGGATTAGAAAATTCAAGCGGTTCGTGACATTCTTGAAGATGACGACGTGTGACTGTCTCCGAAATCGCTGAGCAGGTAGGGGTAAGTTATGGGAGCTGCCAAACGATCATTACAGAGCACCTAGGATTCCGTAGAGTGTGTGCCAGATGGGTCCCTCGCCTTTTGACTGCAGATCAGAAGTTGAGACGTTTGGAGGTCTGTCAGAGGCTTTTTGCAAGGTTTGAGGAAGAAGGGGAAGCATTTTTGGCTAGCATCGTCACCTGCGACGAAACATGGGTCCATCATTACACACCCGAATCGAAGCAAGCCAGTATGGAGTGGCGGAGGAAGGGGGAGACAGCCCCAGTGAAAGCAAAAACTCGACTGTCTGCTGGCAAGGTCCTTGCAACTGTTTTTTTCGACTATCGAGGCGTTTTGCTCACTGATTTTTTGCATGAGCGAAGAACAATCAATGCTGCCTACTATTGTGAGCTGCTGACTCAGGTGAGGGCTGCATATCGCAGCAAAAGACGGAATCAACCAATTCGTGACGTCATCCTCCTCCACGACAATGCAAGGCCCCATACTGCAGCACTAACTGTTCAAAAATTGGAAGAAATGCATTGGACTCCACTTGATCATCCTCCCTACAGCCCTGACCTATCGCCCTGTGATTTTCACTTGTTTGGGCCACTTAAAGAAGCCCTAGGCGGACAGCGATTCGAGGATGACGAGGGGGTCGAGGGGTTCGTGCGCAGTTGGCTTCAGACGCAACCTTCATCGTTTTTTGATGCTGGGATTAAAAAACTTCCTATTCGCTGGGAAAAATGTGTCACAAAAGCAGGAGACTATATAGAAAAGTGACAAATACCCGCTTTTTATTTTCTAACAAAAAAAAATTAAAAAAAAAAATAAAGTCCCGTTTATATTTGATCCACCCTCGTAGAAATGAAGACTACTTGGATGGACCACATCCCAGGAGGTAGTTTGGTCTCGGAATATTGTATATTTTTGTGAGGATAGCTATGAGTAGAAACACGAGGTTAGTATGTTGTGAAAATACGGCTCAACTAAATGGAATTTCGAACTGAATATTGTTACAGGAACGATTTCAGGAAGGAATCGATTTCCCTGACCTATCGCCCTGTGATTTTCACTTGTTTGGGCCACTTAAAGAAGCCCTAGGCGGACAGCGATTCGAGGATGACGAGGGGGTCGAGGGGTTTGTGCGCAGTTGGCTTCAGACGCAACCTTCATCGTTTTTTGATGCTGGGATTAAAAAACTTCCTATTCGCTGGGAAAAATGTGTCACAAAAGCAGGAGACTATATAGAAAAGTGACAAATACCCGCTTTTTATTTTCTAACAAAAAAAAATTAAAAAAAAAAAAAATAAAGTCCCGTTTATATTTGATCCACCCTCGTAGAAATGAAGACTACTTGGATGGACCACATCCCAGGAGGTAGTTTGGTCTCGGAATATTGTATATTTTTGTGAGGATAGCTATGAGTAGAAACACGAGGTTAGTATGTTGTGAAAATACGGCTCAACTAAATGGAATTTCGAACTGAATATTGTTACAGGAACGATTTCAGGAAGGAATCGATTTCCCTGACCTATCGCCCTGTGATTTTCACTTGTTTGGGCCACTTAAAGAAGCCCTAGGCGGACAGCGATTCGAGGATGACGAGGGGGTCGAGGGGTTCGTGCGCAGTTGGCTTCAGACGCAACCTTCATCGTTTTTTGATGCTGGGATTAAAAAACTTCCTATTCGCTGGGAAAAATGTGTCACAAAAGCAGGAGACTATATAGAAAAGTGACAAATACCCGCTTTTTATTTTCTAACAAAAAAAAATTAAAAAAAAATAAAGTCCCGTTTATATTTGATCCACCCTCGTAGAAATGAAGACTACTTGGATGGACCACATCCCAGGAGGTAGTTTGGTCTCGGAATATTGTATATTTTTGTGAGGATAGCTATGAGTAGAAACACGAGGTTAGTATGTTATGAAAATACGGCTCAACTAAATGGAATTTCGAACTGAAAATTGTTACAGGAACGATTTCAAGTGAGCTAAATTTTGAATTTGACTTAAAAAATACGAAATTCCGACCCATGCAACAACCGCATTCAAAATAATTTTGAATTGTTAATTATTAACATGAATTAACCTAGAAAGAAGCGTCAATAAGCATTAAGTACCCACCTGTATCCAAAACGAGTAGCTCTTTGGACAGCAACGTTGATGAATATGTGAGGGTCGAAAGCATCGAGATTAGCTAATAGCCCGTGAGGAGCTCTGGCCAAGTCCAGCGGTCTATCTATACGATATTCTTGGTAGTCTCCCATCGACCTGATGGTGTGGTATATGATCGAAAACTTCTGTTTGCATAGAGGGCATTCCGGCTTCACCTGGAACATTGTAAAATGGGATTTTAGACAAAATAATAAATGTGTATCAATTCATCGTATTTTTAAGAGAAGATGGAAACTGAGTGGTAATGAAAAACAGGATACGACTGAGGAAAAGTCAGTCAAGAGTGTGTGGCACATAGCTTCTTCATGTCCATAATATATTGTATAGATGATCCGATGCATAGTCAATTTCGAAGTACCTGCCACTATCCTCCAAATGTGATGATCACATGAAGATGGAATAATAAGGAAACACATCCAGAGACCCCCATCCCTGAAAATTCCATCGAAATCGAATGGAAACTGTAGAAGTTATACTCATTAAAGATTTCACGTTGGCGCATCCACAGTGGCTACAAGTGATCAGGTCAAAATGAATTAATGGTAGGGACCACCCACATCCTAATCCGTACAAACCCCGTAAATTTCATGGAATTGGATGGAAACTGAAGTTAAGCTTGATATCAAATCGGGGGCGATAAGTGTCATAGAAATAAAGCTGCAACTTTGAATAGATTTGCCCGTTTCAAGGATTTGTTGACTTGCATCAAGAAATTCATGTTTGTGCAGAGGTCGGTACCACGCTCGATCAAGTATGCTGCTTTCCACAGATTGCAATATCATCTATGGACCTAAGGAGGGACTTAAGAGAATGATGAAGTCATCTTTGGACCTGGAGGAAGAAAAATCCAATAAACCTGCAAAGTGTGTGTGGTGGTTGTACGTTTGGGTGCCCAGCGGGTACAGTCGATGAGGGAGCTATGATTTTCGTAGGGGATCATCTTCACCCCGACCTTCATAATCCCTGAAAAATTCAGCGAAATCGGGAAATAACTTCTTATAGTTATGAGAGACAAGATCTCTAGCAAGCAACATCTGAGTGTACAGGAGTCGTGTCAGAGGCCTTAGCCGTGTTCTAGCGAGGCGTGTGATGTGGGGTGTTATGACCCACATATATTAACACGTTCAGACCGGCTGCTTCCACCCTGGATCCACGCGAAACCTTCGCCTGGTACGGCTGCTTCCACGGTGGATCCATGAACTCAGGATTCGGTGGATCCATGAACATTTTTCGAAACGCTCTGGAAAGTTCATTTTTCCCCCAACAGGGCTCTTTTTGGTCTCAATCGCTTCGGAATGAACCCACCTTAACGTCCCAACCTTTCAGTTTCGGATATCAGTGCATGTTATCACGCAAAAATGCCGGCTTCTCATCAGTGCGACTGTTTTGCTGTGGAGTTCCAAAATTTCCTAGGTCCTGGGGACAATCTGGGTTTTGAGCCCCGGTCTGAACTTGTTAAGCACGTAGTTCTTACATAAAGAAATACGGGAGGACCCCTGAGTGAGTCACCACCACTAGGGGAGAGTGAGGTAAGGGGGAACATGTCAAGTGACGTCACCCAACCACCACTCTCCTCTCAGGGAAAATACAAGGAGTATACAGGGTGTCACCCCAACTCGAGGACCAAACTTCAAGGATCGATTCTACAACTAATTTGCAAACTTTTTTGTCTCCTGACATTTTTTTTTAAACGCTTTAAAATTATACTTTTTTTACTTTTAAGATTTTGTTCGTGTTTTCGACCTTGAGCCATTAAAACGGCCATAACTCCCTCAATTTACTGGATAAACTCAAATATGAGTATACCGTTGGAAAGAACGTTAAATTTCCTATCAGTTCATCAGGACACAAAAGCTTTCGCTTTGCTTTAAGCCTTTCGTATAAGTGAATAAATTGGTCAAAGTCAGAAATTTATAACTTTCTCGAAAATCACCATTTTTCAGGCTGACTCATCTTATGTAATAAACAGCCGTATCGGCGGGCACTCAACGGAAAAAACTTGCCCAGAATCTCAGCTTTCCAACGGTCTATCAATTTTTCTTTTTAACATTCAAATTAGAAGAGTAAATGAAGTTTGAATGCCCGAAAACGTGTGTTTTACAAGCAAATCCAGTGTTTTAAGCGGTTTCTGGTCCCCCTCGACCTCAAGATGGCTTGACGATTTTGGTATCATTTCCTATGTAATTTTCTACGCTGAATCAAATAGTGATACTTCCGAATGGTTCCGACTGCTGGAAAGTGGATTTTTCGAAGAAAACCTTCGTTTTTCGTACATAAATACGCATTATTCTTAAATGTGGTAGTGAGCATGAAGTAACACCTTTTAACTCAATAAAAACACCGAATTTCTAGTTGATTGAAGTTTTTGTTGAGTTAAAAGGTGTTACTTCATGCTCACTACCACATTTAAGAATAATGCGTATTTTATGTACGAAAAACGAAGGTTTTCTTCGAAAAATCCACTTTCCAGCAGTCGGAACCATTCGGAAGTATCACTATTTGATTCAGCGTAGAAAATTACATAGGAAATGATACCAAAATCGTCAAGCCATCTTGAGGTCGAGGGGGACCAGAAACCGCTTAAAACACTGGATTTGCTTGTAAAACACACGTTTTCGGGCATTCAAACTTCATTTACTCTTCTAATTTGAATGTTAAAAAGAAAAATTGATAGACCGTTGGAAAGCTGAGATTCTGGGCAAGTTTTTTCCGTTGAGTTCCCGCCGATACGGCTGTTTATTACATAAGATGAGTCAGTTTATTCACTTATACGAAAGGCTTTTAAAAAGCTTTTGTGTCCTGATGAACTGATAGGAAATTTAACGTTCTTTCCAACGGTATACTCATATTTGAGTTTATCCAGTAAATTGAGGGAGTTATGGCCGTTTTAATGGCTCAAGATCGAAAACACGAACAAAATCTTAAAAGTGAAAAAAGTATAATTTTAAAGCGTTTAAAAAAAATGTCATGAGATGAAAAAGTTTGCAAATTAGTTGTAGAATCGATCCTTGAAGTTTGGTCCTCGAGTTAGGGTGACACCCTGTATAAGCTAGTTCAGGGATGCTCCAGTATCCATTCTACTCCACTCGATCGACTTGTTCTTTCTCATCACCTTCGCCTCAGTCCATAAAAAGAACCTGCAGAGACCCAGTTTGTCTTAAACGACGCCGGCCTTTGCAGTCACTTCACCTTAGAGCCCTCCTCAAATAATTAGGCCCACTAGGTAAATGTCCTGTTGATTAACGGTAGGTCTTAACAGATGCCAGAGACTGTAGGCGAGCAAATCTCCATGAACTCCGCCTAACAGTTGGTTGCAAGACGCCAGGGCGATAGAGCATTAAGGCTAGGGCTAGGGACTATCTCTCGTAGTTTTGAGTAGGGGCTAAAGAAATAACATCAGCCGCATCGAGAAGGTTATCTCCTTCACTCGATGACTTGCCAAAATAACATGGAACATCTCGATTGAATCTCGGGCATCGGCATTTCTAAGATTCCCTGTGGTGTCACTACTAGCTATCAAAATCATATCAATTTATACAGACCTTGGACCATTCAGAGAGGCAGGAGAAGCAAAAGCTGTGGAGACAAGAGTCGGTGACAGCTTTATTGGTAATTTCGCCGAGGCAGATTGGGCAGACGACGTCTGGTGATGACGGTCGCTGCCTTGGGGACGGGCTGCGCTCCATCTTGGTGAGAAGCGGTCCTGAGCTGCTTCCACTCTCATCCCTCAGAGCTCGCAGAGCAGTCTCGGAACTTTCTGTTACGTCACTCATCTTTCGATTAACGACTCTGAAACAAAGTCGAGAACATTTTGTGAGTAGGCAAGCAATGGTGAGATATGAAAAATCCTAAAAGCATGAAATTAACCTTTCTCGAATGGTGACTTAACTTCGAACGAAAAAAAAAACAATGAAAACTGGTTGCCTATTTTTTAAACGCTGCAAATTATAACATTTTATTTTCTTAATAGATCACTTGCCTGCAAAGAACATAGCTTTTGCCATTGACACTACCTACTAACCGTATTTCCACTTCACAATCAAGTTTAATTTGAAGAAATTAAGTTGTGGGTGCCTTCATTACGAAATATGATTACTGGTACCCAAGGACGCCAAACTGAGTACAACTAGAAGAAACGAATAGATCGCATTTTGGTCAGCTAAAATTTGAACGGAGATTGAGCCTCTTTTGCGATTCACTCTCGTGTTTCTGATTAATCGTAAGCCCAACCCTCAAGTTCTCAAAGAGCGAACGGTTTGTCCTACGGATCTCTGGGTGGTCTCATTCGATTCTAAAAATTCGACACTAATTTAAATTGTTGAAAAAATAATAACTTTACATCAAAAGTTTCTGAAGTAAGCCCTTTGAAGAGCCCTTATGCCAATTTTAATCAAATCGGTCCATGGTAATTAAGGAAAGTTCAAAAAATAGGAATCATTGTTGTAGGAAAAAAATGGTGAATAATCACAAAACAATGAAGTAGAAAACAATCTCAAATTCTTTAAGTCATTGATCAACTGAGAAACTTTGATTCTATTCGTCAATCAACTTTCGATTGGTCAATTATTGACAGAATTTTAGTGTTTTTCCTTAACTAAAATCTAATTAAAACTATCATAAAAATTAATGAAACACCAGGGTCTTTTAATTTCTTGGTAAGTAAATATTACCAAGTACGTTGTCTGAGTTGGCTCCTCTCCAAACAAAATCACTGGTCATATACATTGGAACACTTATCAAAGAGAGATTTCTTTTCCATGGTAGCTAGGCCTATATTGATAACATCCAACTTTTATGACGTCGAATTTGTAAAGGACATGCTATCAGCCGGCACACTTTTCTATTTGAGTCGACAGCTAGAATAGGTACCTAGATAATAGGATAATGGGGTATTTCGGTGGGTCGGAAATTCAGGTTTTTGACCTCAAATTTGTATTCAGCACCCTTGAAAACCTATATACTACAACTTTAAGCCCGATGATACTGTAACATGTGGTAGAAAAATTAATTAAAGAGATCACACGTTTGAAAAAGGTGGGCCGCTATAAATGCACACACACTAGGCAAGGACTACGCCGCGCGCGTGTGTGAGTAGAATTTTGTAGTATCCAAGACGTCCTCCAAGGGTTTCTGTGCATGGATACTTTTTTCAAAGACAGTTGGCTAGCTACGTCACACCGTTCAAATCTTCAACGTTCCTTAGCTTCTCTGATTTTTTAAAAACATTTTCTCGACGAACAGACCCGATTACCGTTATTCCTGAGCCATACTCTTTTGAAATAAAAAAAATTGACTGAAATACCCCATTATGGTCGCCGATAACATTTTGGACCGACTTCACAAAACTGTTTCTACCTACTCTCTGTGAAATTTACTTCATCCACTATTTAGGTATGGTAGAACGCTGAAATGCTTACAGCCTCTTGGAAGACCACTGGAAGTGACAAGAAGTCATTAGCTGTGTGAACGATGAAGACTGATTTCTCCACACCATAATGTACAATGGGGTATTTCGGTGGGTCGGAAATTCAGGTTTTTGACCTCAAATTTGGATTCAGCACCCTTGAAAACCTATTTACTCCAACTTTAAGCCCAATGATACTATAACATGTGGTAGAGAAATTAATTAAAGAGATCACACGTTTGAAAAAAAGGTGGGCCACTATAAATGCACACACACTACGCCGCGCGCGTGTGTGAGTAGTATTTTGTAGATTCCAAGAGGTCCTCCAAGGGTTTCATCTCTTCTCTGTGCATGGATACTTTTTTCAAAGACAGTTGGCTAGCTACATCACGATTGGCTAGCTACGTCACACCATTCAAATCTTCAACTTTCCTTAGCTTCTCTGATTTTTTAAAAACATTTTCTCGACGAACTTCTGAGCTTCCTCCTTCTTCCTGAGCCTCTTTTGAAAAATAAAATAAAATTAATAAAAAAATTGACTGAAATACCCCATTATGAACCCCACTCAGAATCCAGAGCCCCTCAAGGATCTCACCTCTTCTCCATCCCACATCCGCCAGGGGTATTAGACTTGATTTAGCTAGCTTGGTTTGCTAAGAAAAATATTTGCTGAAAGATGTCTGAATGGTTGGACTAATGTTAGGGGAACGAGGAACAACTCCAACGTGTTCCTCAAAATTCTAAAAAAGTTGAATCTTGTATTTGGCTTGTCAAACAAACCGGAACACACTTCGCATGTCGATTAAAGATTTTGAAAAATAATTTAAATGCTCCAATCTAATGCTAGCAACGTAACAATGAGATAAAAACTGTGAAAAGAGAAGAGACAAATTACCAGAACAGAAAAAGGAAGGAATGAGATATTAGGGTGACATCCTATCGCAAGGCAGCCCACATCGATAATGAAAAGGTACAGCATTCGGTGCCTACCATTCTAAATTTCAGGTGTATCACGAAAATTTCGTGCCTATATTATGCGATAAGGATTTGCAGACTCACACGCCCATTCAAAGAGAAGATTGTATGGCAAGGAATTGAACAAGTGAATGAAAATAACGAAGACGAAAGGTAACACATAACCTAAGCTATAGCTGATTTCCTAATACGTACTAATATTCATTTCTTGTTTATTAGAAATAATCATTATTGACGTTAAAGATGGAAGGGTCGTCGTAGGAATTCCACCACCATCAGGGTTAGCCAGATTACATGAACCTCGGCAAAATTCAAGTATTTACCTTCAGATGCAAGTCAAAACTTGACACATTACATACCTACCTTAAAGAGAAAACTACCGTACGATCGATTTTGCCCAAAAAGAAACCGACAACCAGCAATACAAGGGTTAGGTTAGGTAGGATGTCGGAATAGGTATCTAAAATGTTGGGTACCTACATTATACTTCCTTTTATATCATTCACCAGGAGTATTATAACAGATTTTCACACAGTGTTAAAACAGCCCAGAAGAACAATACATTTTCAAACAGCCAAAGTTCGTACTTCTAAGAAATAGGATGAGGTCATAACTCAACTCAATCGACCGAAATGAGGACAGCGAACACTGCGGACTTCGTGTTTTTTTGACAATTTTCAACATTCCAGAACAACTGGTAATTATTAATTACTAACCTTCCACTTGTACTAAGACTTATGAAACATACAAATCGAAGATAAATTGTTAGTGTATTCGGAAAAGCCAAGAGGATGCCAAAAATCCTTACCAGCTTTACTGACGGAATGAGAATGACATCATGGATGGAACATCGATAAGATGTTAACTTCAAGCAAACTAATCAAGGGCACTACACGGTTGAATCTAGTTATGCAATCACTTGAAAAGTTCACACAAGAACAAGATAAAATGATGGATCAAAAGAACAATGGAAATTTGGAAAATCCTACGGATAAAATGGATAGATTGTGTACGGAAAAAGCAGGAAAACAACAACGAGATGTGTTGCTCGCACTGAGTACCGGAGCACTGAGCCAGTTCTTTGATCCGGTTCTTTGAACGGCGGCTCTACGTTCTTTGGTTCTTGTGAACTATGATCAGTAGAGAGTAGAGATCGTACTAGGCCGGATCAAAATACGATGAAAATCGACGTATTACAACATTTATTGTTGTGACCAATTATTTATTACAACAATTATTGTTAGGTAGCTTGAGAATTCACTCTCGACAGTCAATATCCTCTGACCACAACTAGATCGTGAACTTCATCGTATTTTCAGAGGGAGCTAGGGATGGGTATCGATATTCGATATTTCAAAATATCGATACTTTCGTACCGATACTCGATATTTTAGTATCGATACTGAACTATCCGATATTTTTGGATATCGATACATTGGATCCGATATTTCTAAATATCGAATATCGATACTGTTCTCGCGGAAAATTCAAAATAATGGCTAAAAAATGAATAAGATAGAGAGGCTTTTGGGTCATTACTCTTTGGTTGCTCAAATAACGTTTATATCATGGAAAAAATCACTCTGCTTGGACTCTTCATAGTAAAAAATGAATAAAAGTTGTTGAAAAGAATATTTTTCTTGAGCAAATTGGATGATATTGATAGTTTGTGACACTAAAGTATCGATTTTCGATATTTTAAAATATCGATACTCATGCCCTACGATACTTGGGATATCGATACTCGGATACGACACAGTATCGATACAAAATATCGATACTTTTATAACGATACCCATCCCTAGAGGGAGCCTCCCTCAGGGAGGATCAAAGGGTTGGCAACAGTATTGTTCATTTTACATACGAATACGAGTGCAAAAGAACCAAAAATAACAACTCACTGAGACGTCTGAAAGAGCCGGTTCTTCTGAATGAGCGGAGCTTTAGGTGAGCCGATATTCAACAACGATCGAAGGAAGGTTGCTGTTCAGTAACGTCTGAAGAAAGGGATACGTCCATGGAAGAATCAGGATTAGTAGTCGCTGTTCTTTATTTGCACCAATTGTCATGACCAATGCTCGTTAGCTCATTTGTCTGACAACCTTGGAAGTAAAAACTGATAAAAATTCTTTAAAATCTTCGCAATTTTAGATTAATGGAAAAAACAATACTTGTACATAAAAAGTATTAGATCCAGGGTAAGTATTTTGAAAACTTTTCCAGTTTGAGTGACTGACCAAACCTTCGGAGCACAACCAGACCCCAAGAGCCGATAGGTAGGTAGGTACCTACTTGGAATGATAATTGAAAATTTCAATCAGCTCATTCGAAATTCGGTAATTTCTCCTCACGAGAAGAACTTTTTCCCCACATGGAGAAGAACAGATAACAGAAGAGCCACAGTATCAGTGTCAGTGACTGATTCGAATACCGGTGAAAATAAGCAAGCCCTCCACAGAAAAATAATATGGAGAGCCAAAATGTAGAATCATCGTAGACTCAACAGCACAGTTTTTTTCTCTGAATGCAAAAATAATAAATAAATAATTCCCTGGAAGTCTAATATAAATTATTACCGAAATATTTGTCATTCCGAATACTTTCTTCCGAAATTCTTTCATCTTGTTTCATGGATGTAGGAATTTCCCATGTTGTTTCTACTTCCATGATGGAAACCTCAAGAGTTGTTCGTGGAGGAAGGTGGATACTGGATTGAGAGTGGCAACGCCTCTACCTTTCCAATTCGCGCTCCTCAACTTGATTGCATTTTGTGTGGAGCATGGCAGGAATTGCAATCACCACCTTATTTTTTAATACCCCGTCTACGCCTATTTTGCTTCCTCATTCTCAATATCAAAATTTTGATCACAGAACGATATGGAGTCAAAATTGAATGCGTAAGTTAAAATCTGCTCCTTCTATGCAAAAACGCTCCTAATTATTACACAAAAGTTTATTATTTTTCTAAATCTAAGGAAAGATCCAAATGTGGCGGATGGGGGACGAAAAAATTTTAATTCGATTTCCGGATTCTACGCACGTTTTTCAAAACTAAACCAAGAAATTTTGAGGGGCGGGTTAAATTTCTTTTCTTGGTCGATTCTCAAGATTCATTATTGAAAATAATTAACCAAAATGGTCATTAAACGGTTTGTCAGGTCGCTTCCTGGTTCTGGGAATCCCTATACGAAATCTTTTCCCGATTTTATTGAACTTGGTAGGGTTTGTGTATCCATTGATGGCTGTAACCACTGATGGCTCCATGAATTTCATTTTCATCAGAAGATTTCGTTTTTGTAAGCACAAACGTAAGTTTCCTTCAACATCAGTAACTCGAACGATCGAATTAGGAGGGTAGAATGGGGCTGGGCCCAAGATGTCAGTCAATGCCAATATCACAAACTACATTTTAATAGTTTTTTTGTCTCGAGGTTAATCGTGTTATCAACATGGTCGTTAAAATCATGTTCTAATTGGCTGCTCTTTTGGTTTATTATTTTCAATAATAAGCCTTTGGAATCGAGCAAGAAAAAAAATGTACCCCCCCCCCCCTCAAAATTTTATTTTTCACGTTTCAAGGTACCTACGTAGAATCCGAAAATCCAATAAAAATTTTTCCGTCCGTCCGCCGTACGCCGTATGCGTCACTTTCCTTAGCAACACTGGACCGATTTGGTTCAAATTTGGTATATGGGCTCCATTTGGAGTCTAGTTGTGCCGCGAAGCTTTTGGTTGATGTCAGTCACTTCTAAGGGGTGAAAATTGAGGGTTGGAATTTTCAAGAGTGCCCTAGCTCGAAATAAACGTATTTAAAGTTTTTACCAATTTTAAATAGTATTGAATTGAAAAATTTGAAAAAACACGAAATATGCAGTTTATTCATGAAAATCCGGAGGTTTGATGAGAATTTTTTCTCAATTTCAAAGCTTGGATACAATTAGTAAGCTATATAAAGAAACCGAAATTTTGGAAATTCGGATATTTTGTTAATATTATCCCCCTCCACTCGCCCCTCCCCTTGCCAATTTTGATACTCTAGTGAAATAATGAGCAATTTGGAAGATTTCTGAGTCGAACAAAAAAAGAAACTCGCAAATTGGTTGGGAATTGAGGCCTAGGCAGAGTTTACAAGATTATGCCCGCATACGCTCGTTTTTTGAGCATCTCTCCCCCCCCCCCTTAAAAGGCAAAATTCGAAATTCAGGCTACGTAGTGCACAGCTAGATAGTTTTCCGCGACGAACAAAAAAGAACCACGAAAATCGGATGGAAATTGAGGCCTGGGCAGAGTACACAAGATTATGCCCAAAAACGCACGTTTTTTGAGCATCACCCCTTCTCCCCCCATTAAAAGAACCACGAAAATTGGTTGAGAACTAAGGCAGGCCTGTGCAGACGACACAAGATTTTGTCACACAAGGACATTCACCTATGGTTTTTTTTCGCGGATTTTGATTGAGAATGGTCTAAAACGGATTAGTGTGTGGTTATTTTTTTTTAATGTTGAGTGTTGACCTCCTTCACCCCAGATCGATCGCATAAGGACGCCCAAGTCTTACTGTGGGAGGTCCTAAAAATATTTAAAAAAATGTTGGTAGGTAAAAAAAAAAAAAATCCTGCAAATCATTGCCCAAAGGTTTATTATTTTCTGTATAGATCACCCTTCTGTATAGATCCCTCCCTACCAACCATAGGTGCCTACTACGTACTAGGACATTTAAAAAAAATTCATCCCTTCATTTCCATTTGGTTGGTGGTTGGGTTTGAAATTTTCAAAAATGCCCTAGTAGGTAGTAGGTACCTATGGTTGGTAGGGAGGGATCTATACAGAAGGGTGATCTATACAGAAAATAATAAACCTTTGGGCAATGATTTGCAGCGTTTTTTGATCCAAAAATGAATCAACACAATTGTATTCCCTTACTATATTACCTACTATGAGTTTGGTTGTTTGACTGTTTATTTATGCATCTGCACATACATTAGGGCCATTTGACCCTCCATACCCAGTTCCGCCTTTACCGATTTTGGCCCTCTCTGTGTGAGGAAGTATAGTGTCCACCCTATTTGGCAGACGTTTTTAAACTACCTATGTTAAGTTTATTAACATGCAAAGTGTGCCATGTAAATGACATTTTTCCTTTGTAAGGGAGAAAAAGATTTCATAATCATAATCATAACTAGCCGGTTATCCGATCTTTGCATAGACCCACGTGTATACTTGATTGCTCTTCATTATTACTCAACAATCCGACCTCTAATTCATCATCAGGTATTGATGAGTCTAATGTGGAAATTTCAGAAAACTTGGGAAGAAATCTCAGGTAGTTGGCTACATCGTTCAAAGAGGTGACCAATTTTAGAAGTCCCGTTTGATGAATAGAGGAATAAAAGTGATTAATTTCTCGCTCAGCTGAGGTGTTTTACTCTCGATCACGTTCAAAGGTTTTCATGAAGTTGTTAACTCTTTATTACTATAGGATGCACGGCGGAGAACTGTATTATTGCTCATGTAACTGATCACACTTTTGTGTAGCACCTTCAAGATTTCAGCACCTAGGTATTGGTTTATTATTTTCAATAATGAACCTTTGGAATCGACCAAGAAAAACAAATTTTAACACCCCTTCAAAATTTGATGGTTTACGTTTCAAGGTACGTAGAATCCAAAAATCGAATAAAAATTTGGCCGTCCGTCCGCCGTACGCCGTACGCGGCACTTTTGCCACTTAGCATTGACCGATTTTGATGAAATTTGGTATGTAGGCTCCATTTGGGGTCTAGTTGTGCCCCGAAGCTTTTGGTTGATGTAGGTCACTTCTAAAGGTTCCAAAATCAATTTTGAAATTTTGAAAACGCCCTAACTCAAAAAATTTCGATATAAAGGTATTGTTTTTCCTTCAATTTAAGATTCTATAGAATTTTTAGAATTTTTGAGACCACGCGGAGCTCTGTAGGACAAACCGATTTTTTTTTCTTCATATTGGATGGTTGGTGATTTTGTAGACGAGTGATCTATATAGAAAAAAAATATAAACCATTGTGTAATAATTTGCAGCGTTTTTTAAATTTTTTTTTCTTTTTTTCCTTCATATTGGATGGTTGGTGATTTTGTAGACGAGTGATCTATATAGAAAAATAATAAACCAGTTTGTAATAATTAGCAGCGTTTTTTAATAACTATTGAGGTGTTGGTCTTGCATTCTGTTTACTCAGAAGGAAGGTTTGTGTTATATTTCATGGTGCTTAGCTATCTCGTTATAATCATTTCATGGCATTTTATTTTATTTGTGACCTTGTGATCACTTTATGTTTCTCTTTCTCACTGATAGTTATTACTTGATAAGGACGAAATCAATACGTAACCGGCATTCTATTTCCTAGTTGGGAGAGTTTCCTAGATGTCTCACTTCTATCTTTCGTCTCCGACCATCAGATGCAATAATGGACTCAAACAGGCACCAGTGTTCATTTCGGAAACGAGTACACGCTCTTGGGTATGGCTCTTCAATTTTAATCAATAGGTACCTGTGATTTCCCACAGCTTTTTAGATACCAAGTAGGTTCTACTTGGTACCTAACTTGGTAACAGTCGATAGGTACCCCATAGGGCCCCGTAGAATGGTTGTTTAATTGATTGTTTATCATTCACATATTCACTGAGAGATCACAATGGGACGTTTCTAAATTACATGGTGATTTTTAAAATTCCATTACCCTTTTTAGGACTTCCCTCTTTATTAAGACTTGGGGGTCCTTGTGCGATTAATCAGGGGTGAAGGAGGACAAAATTTAACGGTGAAAAAAAAACACAAATACAAATCCGTTTCAGACCATTCTGAATCCAAATCTGCAATAAACCATGGGTTTATGTTTGTGTGTGTGTGACAAAATCTTGTCTTCCCAGGCGGTTTCTGCGCGGTTCTTTTCTTTTCGACGCAGAAATCTATGTAGTTGTGCACTAAGTCGCCGGAATTTCGAAATTATGTTTAATGGGTAGGAATAGGGGGTTTATTCACTGAAAATAAGGCGCATTCTGTAAACACCTGTAACGAGCTGCCTAGTCCTCAATTCTTAAGGGATTTGCGTGTTTCTTTTTCTCGAAACTGAATAGGTACTTCCTAGTTGCACATTACTTCCCCAGGTTATCGAAATTTGTCTGGAGAGGGAGCGAGAATACACGATTTTTCAATATTGCTGTTCCTATTAAGGCTTACTAATGGACCCCAAGTTTGGAAATTCAGGGGACGTAATCAATTGTGGGGGTCTCAGTCGGTCACCGTTCGGTCCTCGTTAGTATTTCCCTAAATTGTAGGGGCAAAAACTTTAAAAGTTGTAGCTAAATTTGAAAATTTCAAGGATGTTAGAAATTTATTAATGCATGGGCCTAAGGAATTAAAAAACAGAAAGATTGCCGTTGGAATCATCAAAATCGAACAATAATCTCCAGAGAAAAATGGGAAAAACCGTTTATTTAATTATGTTTTTCCCAAATTTGAGGCTCCATTGTCACTAGAAGTGTTAGGGAGGCTTAAGTAGGGATTGGTGGGGGAGGTGATATACACGTTGGGTACCACATACCTTTTTATCGACGACTTCCGATTTAAAAATATCCGGGTTTGGGCTCTCATAATACCTACTAAAAATGATACATTAACTTATATTTAACTTATAATTTTCTTAACATACTAACTAAATTGCAATGGATAAAACTGTTATGTGCAGTAAAAGCGTAGATAAAAATATTTACGTTTACCGGTTGGTATTGAAAAATATTACTCCTTATACGACGTCCCATGGAGTACATGCATTACTAAACAATAAGCTCCGTTATTTTAAGAGAGAAAAAATGTTCAAGAGGTAACTGGCCATAATGTTTTGCGAGGAGTTCGACTAAAACATTTTCGCGCTTACATATTCATCTCATACAGTTCTTGAAGCCTCTAAGTTTTTCACGTCTTTTTTCACAGTTTTTCATAGTTTTTCACAGTTTTTCGCGGCTACCGACCAAAATGCTATCGCTGTTCTTTTGACATGGTTATGTCTTTTGGCTGGGGGTCAAGGAATTTTTCGCGACACCTTTTTTTTACACAAAAAATGCAACGCTGCAACATAGGTACCTTTGGTTGGTGGGTAAAAAATAAATAAATAGTGACAATGGCAAAGCTGTGATCTTTGCAGAAGAGTGATCTATACAGGAAAATAATAAACCTTTGTGAAATGATTTACAGCGTTTATTCATTGAAAAAGTAATAGGTAGGTAATTATTCAAATAAAGTATTATTTCGACATTATTTCTTCAAAATTTTGTTTATCCATTGAATAAGTATCTACCTAATAGGTAGGTACATATCTTGTGTGTATTTCATTTCATTATTTTAATTTCCAAATTAAACCTACAACAATGGACATAATATCTATGATCTATAGTGTTTTTCTCTAACGGAGGAATTTCTTCGTGTAGGTACTTTCGAGAGTTATGCTCTCTATCTTCGAGTTGACCTCAGTTTTGCGACCTTAGCAACCAGTAATCAAATTTCCTCATGAAGGCACTCACATTTCTTCGAATCGAGTGTGAAGCGTTCATTTCTTCCAAATTAACTTGATTGATAGGTAGTATCTGTGGTTGACAATGGCAAAGATCTATTCTTGCAGACGAGTGATTTATATGTATAGACAAATAATGAACCTTTGTGTAATAATTTGCAGCGTTTTTTAAAGCTTAACCACGTTTGCGAAAATGTTATCATTTATTCATGAAAGGTATTACTAGCATATTGATCCTTTGTCAAAACCATCAGACCAATTAATAGTGGCGTCTGCGTACGCGTGAACGTGATTTTCTTCTAGCAATATAATTTTGTTAGAAGATAACATCAGTATTATATTCCACGATCGGCTCAATATTGGGTTGATTTAGCTCCATTATGAAGGGTTGGGCTGGTGCCATGATGTTTGATTATTGATTTCATCACGATAAAATCAGTGGAAGAAGATTAGGCACCTACATCCTATCACGGTATCTAGTTGTGAACTCGCGAAAAATCATCGAAATTATTGGGAACAACTTCTCGATTGTGTTTGTCAGTAGATAAAACTATCATCATGACCGTTCCATAATAATAACAACAACACTATTCGTCACTACTATCAATACTATCGACGTATTCAGCAAGGTCCAGTTTATGATATGAGAGGAAGCTATAGTGACCACCCTTGGCCAACTTTTTTTGAAGTAGCTATCTTCCATTCAATTTATTCACTCTTTTATTCACAGAGATGAACTTTGTTTAGAGAATAAATCACTGAACTTGTACTCGAGTCCCACTTACTTAAACCATTCAGCAGTGAGAGGACTTTGCGAGAAACGGGATTATCAGAGCCGTGGGACTTGTTCGAGCTGGTTACGTAACGAAACCCAAAACATCCTGACCGCATCGTAGACACCTGAAACCAGTTCTCCGGTTCAGTTCTCCTTCAATCTTCGTCTCCTGAGTTACAGACCGTCTCCGAACTCTCGCCGTTTCGTGGTTTTCGATTTTTCACCGCTGAATATTTTGTGTCTTATGTGTTGATTCAGGTGGTTTCTTACACATGACAAGTTTTAACATCATTTCTTGTGAATTTAATGATTATTAGGAACTTTAACGCCCCGAAAGTCGTGGAATTAGGCTTGAAACCAGTTTGACATGACGTTTCTTCATAAACTGTGAGTTTGGAATTTTTTGAAATTTGTTGGTATGGCGGTACTAACGAGCGTTATGTAGAAAGTAAAGAAGAGATCGACACTAGATCCCTTCTAACCTGAGTGGAACAATCTGATGTTGATAATTTATTCTAGATGGTGCGCTAAGTAGATTCCTCGTTGTTTCCTTCATTCCTCTTTGTTTGAGAATTTGGGGCACCGCAGTAATCGTGTTAAAAAAAGAGTGAATCCACTTCTTGAATGATACGATTTGTAACCAGAATAGAACTATTATAATTAGTGGGAGAATCGGAATAGTTATAATCCTTATCATACTATATGAATATTGTTAAGGTGGGCTATCTTCTACGGAATTGGCTCCTACTAAAGACACTAGAGATGCTTATTAGAGAAATAAAGTACGTATAAATCAATAAAGTACCAAAGAACCTACTAAAGACACAATCATTTAGTACCCTTGTAGTACTTAATACCTATTCCAAAAGTAAGATTTACAACGAAGTATTTATCCGAAGTTTTGGTATTCCATACCGTAAAACGTAACAAGGTTGGTATTTGAATTGAGATTCTGATCTAGAAGATTTTGCTTGCTCAGCAGTAAGCAGTATGCCGAAAAATGTGGATCCTCGAGTACCTACTGAAATTGTTGCTTCTTCTCTTTAGAAGTTAGGAAAGCTTTGTATTTGTGCAGCTGGTCAAATAAATTTGGGTCCTCCAAACGAAGTATTTATTCGAAGTTTAGGTATTCCATACCGTAAAACGTAACAAGGTTGGTATTTGAATTGAGATTCTGCTCTAGAAGATTTTGCTTGTTCAGCAGTAAGCAGTAAGCCGAAAAATGTGGATCCTCGAGTACTGAAATTTTTGCTTCCCCTCTTTAGAAGTTAGGAAAGCTTTGTATTTGTGCAGCTGGTCAAATAAATTTGGGTCCTCCAAAATCCAAATTTTCTTTCGTATTTTACCTTTTTAATTTTGCTCAAATTTGGAAGGTAGTTTGACGTTGTGCTCAAGATGGTTCAAATAAAACGACTTTTCAATCGTGTTACAGTAACACATTCGTGAACATTTTCTTGTCAGATTGGGGAATTCATCAATAGAACCATCTTTCAATCAATAATTTTTACTCCAATTAAATAAATCCAAGTTATTCTATTTGAGGAAGCTTTGTATGTATTGTCCGCCTAGCACTGGAGAAGTTTTTAATAACTGGTCTGTTTCAGTAAAAAATGCTTCAAACAGATGCGGAAAAAGAAAAACCTGTCCCATGTGGCTGAGGAAAAATCCGAACTGGGCAAAGTACTAACGGCTTTGGACCTCACTGCTTTGGGAGTAAGTAAAGAGTACCTATATTTACCTAATAAATCAAGCTTTGGTTGATATCTGTTTAACACATTTCCAGCTACAACTGAGAGAGTATCAGAGACTTTGCTAGCAATTTTGATAATGGGTAATTATAGTTAATAACTCGTTTGGTATCGGATTTTCAATCATGTTCCTTTGCACATGGTTAAGAATTGAACAGTTGACGAATAGATTGCTTTTTGGAAATAATAAATTGATCTGAATGATATGAAAGTTTGAAATAATCGCTCGATGACATGGTAGTGGAGTAATGAACGGTTTAGTTCAATCACTACAGCGTTTTAGTCTGACAAGAGGCTGTTAGTATTTGACTTGGGAGATGCTGCTGCCTGCAATGAAGGTAAGAGAACTTATTTCTCAGGTATGAGATCGAGTGTAGCTTGTCAAAACCCCAAAGCTCCCTTAAAGTTTGAATATAGTAAAAGCGCTATTTAAATTTACTTTACAAGGAAGAATTGCAGTTTTTGATGAAAGTTTAAACTTAAAGTCTGGTCCTGGCAAATTAAAACTTTGATACCTAGTTTCTCGTGGTTCATCCTCTGTATCTACCGGCTGAGAACATATATGAAAGTTCAGCAGCAGCAGCAGTGAGCCCAAAATGTAATATTAATTTGCCAAGCTGAGTAAGTTACTCGTGCGCTGCGCAGTGTGAATCAGCCTCGAGCCCAAAGACCCTGAGCAAAATCCAGTTGTCTCCCTCCTCTATGCCTATCGTCAATCGTAGATACCCTACAACTTCCTTTCCAGCTTAACTGAGAACGTCTGGGGAGCCAAACTGAAATTATTTCAAAATTAATGATGTATTTCTCATATTTGTGTCAAAACTGCTTTTGTGTTATGCACGCAGGTAGGATGTACCCTTGGCGTAGGAGTATACGTGCTGCCGGGTTTGGTGGCCAAAGAAACAGCGGGACCTGCCGTTATCGTATCTTTCTTCCTTGCAGCTGTCACATCCATACTAGCCGGTATGTATACCTTCTGAAAAGTTTCAGTTCTTTCAATTACTTTTACGTGAATCGATTCGGAAAACCTTCGAGAAAGTCGGAAAACATAAACCACAATGTCATTACGTCATATTCTCACCTCATTACTCGTGAATACGCGACCTTAGACGTTGTTTTGCTTCCTCACTGCCGAAATGGACGATGATCGATAAATAGTCGTAGTAGTCCGAAAATAGTTGTAGAATAAACAGATTTTTTGCGTTCCAAAGCTTTATGAACAAACCTGGTGTGTCTGTCGGTCAAAGATACCAAAGGTTTCGAATCCCGGGATTTCGCAATTAATAATAGTGTAAGTATGTGTAGTAGTAGTAGAACCGAAAATTAATATCGTTGACATCTGAATTCATTGTTGCAATCAAAAAAACGTTAAAAAGTAGTATGCTTTTTTCCGTTATATCTCAAAAACTATCAACCACCTGGTACCGATCGAATCAGCGTTAAAAAAGCTTTTAGACCATTGTCGTACAAAATACGATAAGAATCTAGTTAACATGTTACAGGATAAGTGCGAATAGCGTAGTTTTTATTGATTTTATGTCAGCTTAACAAAGTTCACTGTTGTTTAACGTAAAGAATTAACAGGCTCAATAAGCGGAGTAAACAATAAATACGTCTCAGGAATACATTATCCTCATTTTGAAGATAATTTGACGTTTTTATCATTAAAATAATAAATAGGTTCCTGCACAATTCCTCCAGTTTTTAGATAAATAATTGTTTTCGTGAAGCATTTCATAATCAAAACTGGCTTCTCAATATTTCTAGTGTAATGTGCAATTAATCACTTACATTAACTAATTAACCCCTTCCAAACATATTCTTAGGTTTCTTCATAAGAACATGATTGTTGGATATTCAAGCATCGTGGATCGATTAGAGTTTCTTCAATCGAAATCATCCTCTTAATAATCTCTCGTATTGCAGGTCTCAGTTTTGCGGAATTTGGCGCCAGGGTCCCTAAGGCCGGCTCAGCATACATTTACAGCTACGTGACGATGGGAGAGTTCGTGGCTTTCACTATCGGATGGACTCTCATCATGGAATATATTATTGGTGAACCAAAAGAAAACTGTACAATGCATAAATAATTAATTAATTGTGGAACGAATAAAGATTGTCCACACTTCAGGGAATGACCACAAGATTAAATCAAAATTAATCGAATCTCAAAAAAAAAAAAAAAACGCTGCAAATTATTACACAAAGGTTTATTAGGTTTATTATTTTTCCGTAGGTACAGATCACTCGTCTGCAAAGAACACGGCTTTGCCATTGTTACCACCAAACAACATGGAGAAAAACATCGATCGCATTTCGGTCAGCAAAGATTTGAACTTGATCTGATTGATAGCCTCAATGAGCGATGGTATACTCTCAAAAGTACTCTAGCGACAACCGCGGCGGAGATACTTGGAGAAAAAAAAGGCAAGAGAAAGGAGGATTGGTTCGATGAGGACTGTGAAGAAGCCCTGCACGAGAGAAATGAGGCCAGACTGAAGAAACTGAACCGTTGTACAAGAACTACCCGACAGGAGTGCCAGCAGAAAAGAGCAAGGGCCAAGGCAGTACCATGCCGTAGAAAGAAGCGTATACATGATAGAAAACAATTACAGAAGTTAGAAGACGCTTTTGACAAACAAGATCCTCGCGAGTTTTTTAGTGGGGTACGTGTTCTTAAAGGTGGATTCAAGCCGCAACTAGCACTCTGTAAAGACGATAATGGAAATGTAATCGCTGACCCCGAGGGAGTTGCTGAAAGATGGACTGCCTATTTCCGGGACCTGTTCAACCAGGGTGTGGGTGTGGTGCTTCACGAGGAAACTATAAGTGACCCGAGTAGGGGAAATGACAGCGTGGAGCCACCACACAGAGAAGAAATTTTCCAGCTAGTTCAGAAAATGAAAAACAATAAGTCGCCTGGAGTAGATGGCTTACCTGCAGAACTACTTAAGTATGGAGGTGAACAGGTCTGGGAGGAGATCTTCAAAATAATCCTCACCATCTGGGAATCGGAAGAGATGCCGGACGAGTGGACAATAGCTGCGATCTGTCCAATACACAAGAAAGGAAATAGGTTGGACTGTAAAAACCACAGAGGGATTGCCCTTCTCTGCACAGCTTATAAGGTTTTTACTAGTTGGCTGAACAAAAGGATCATCCCCATAATGGAAAATGAGTTAGGTGAATATCAGTGTGGTTTTCGCCGGAATCGCTCGACCATTGACCATATTTTCACTATTCGCCAGATCCTGGAAAAAACGTACGAGTATAATATTGATCTACACCATCTTTTTATTGACTTCCGTCAGGCATACGATAGTGTGGTACGAGAGAAGCTCTACACAGACCTCGCTGAGCTCGGTGTTCCCAGTAAGCTTGTCCGACTTATTGGCATCACCATGAAGAACGCCAAGGGAAGGGTGAAGGTAATGGGCCTCCTAGGAAAAGAGTTTCCTGTGAGCGTCGGACTGCGACAGGGAGATCCACTCGCAACGACCTTATTCAATTTTACAATGGAATCTGTGATAAGAGGCGTCCGAACAAATCCAGGAGGAACAATCTTTAATAGGCTTACTCAACACCTGGCGTACGCAGATGATGTTGACATCTTTGCAAGAAATGCCTCAAGTCTCGCCGGAGCAATGGAAGAATTTGAACGCATGGCCAAACTGAGAGGACTACAAATTAACGAAGCTAAGTCCATGTACATGAAAACCTCTAGAGAGCTACCTCCAAGTCACCAAAACACTATTAGAATTAACGATCATAGTTTCCCAGTCTGTAATGAGTTCAAATACCTTGGCGCCTTGATAACAAAAGACAATGACGTTACCGTTGAAATTAAAGCACGCATCGCCGCAGGAAATAGATGTTTCTGGAGCATCCAAAAAGCATTAAAATTCCGTGGCCTGTCAAGAAAAGCCAAGCTGACAATTTACCGAACCATTATAAGACCAGTCACATACGGCAGTGAGACCTGGGTACTAACTCATAGTAGTGAACGGATGCTCAACTGCTGGGAGAGAAAAATACTCCGTAAAATTTTCGGTCCAGTATGTGAAGGTGGAAGATGGAGAATTCGACATAACAGAGAATTGAGAGCATTGTATGGACAGCCAGACCTGGTGGCCTTCATACGGAGAGGAAGGCTTAGGTGGCTCGGCCATGTGCAGCGTATGGAGGAAAATAGATATGCCAAGAAGGCCATGAATGGAACGCCAGGTGGTAGAAGGATTAGAGGTAGACCTCGACTGCGTTGGATAGATGACGTAGAGGGGGATCTAAGCCAGCTCCAGATCCGAGGTTGGAGGCGCAGAGCATTGGATAGGAAGGACTGGAAGGATATAGTTGAGAAGGCCCTGGTCCTCCAAGGACCGTAGTGCCAAGAAAGAAGAAGAAGAAGAAGAAAGATTTGAACGGAGATTAGGCCTCTTTTGCGATTCACACTCGTGTTTCTAATTTATCGTAAGTTCAGCCCTTAAATTCTCGTAAGGAGCGAACGGTTTGTCCTACAGGGCTCCGCGTGGTCTCTAAAAATTCTAAAAATTCAATACTATCTTAAATCGACCTTTATATCGAAATTTTTCGAGTTAGGGCGTTTTCAACCCTCATTTTTCAACCCTTAGAAGTGACCTACATCAACCAAAAGCTTCGGGGCACGACTAGACCCCAAATGGAGCCTGTATACTAAATTTCATCAAAATCGGTCTATGCTAACTGAGGAAAGTGCCGCGAACGGCGTACGGGCGGCCAAATTTTGTATTAGATTTTTGGATTCTACGTACCTTGAAACGTATACCAACAAATTTTGAGAGGGGGTTAAACAATTTTTTTTCTTGGTCGATTCCAAGGGTTCATTATTGAAAATAATAAACCAAAAGTCATTAGTATTTCACGGCAAAAGAAAATTACTCGCATTACTACAGTTCAAAATGTTAAGAGCAACCATTATGCATTTTTGCCAAATTTTGAACCCGCAAGTCATTTTGACTTAGGTACTGAGTGACACGTTAAGTACGTATAACTAAAAATCGGACATTATGTTAACTAAGTAAGCAGGTATCCAGTTATGTATACCTATTCAGTATTACTTGATAAATATGCTCATTTTTTTTAAATTTCCAAACTAAATTTATTTTTATTAATTTTGTGGCGCGATTTCATGAAGTCATTCCCTTTGGTGGAATAAGACAATATGCTAAATATACCTATTCAGTATAACGGAATATTTCGAACGCTAACAGAAGAAGGATCGAAATTTTATGTAATGCAAAAGAAAACCTTTTTATTCCTTCTTAATTCCTGCGCTCCTTGCCATCATCTTTGCAAATGTATTATACATCGAATAGGAAATCTTCAGATAATACGTAGTACGAAATGCTTAAGGGATATCTTAACAATAGTTTTATTAAAATAACGTTTTTGAAATTTTATGTCTTTACTATGGCACATTTATGTTTGTGTCGTTTATAAACGAAAAAACGTCACGAAAAAGCGTCACAAAATTGGTCACAAAATCGGTCACGAAAAAGCGTTACTGTTATTTTTTAAAATGATTTCCACTTACTACCAATTCGAGGCTACGGAACTTTATCTTCGTCATTCGCGTTCGTAGCAAAATCACTATTCGTTAGAAAGTCATAAATTTATGCTTAAATTATATAAAAGACATAAAATGTCCCAATGTGTTGAAAATTTGAATGATTTTGAACGATGTTTGTAAACGGAGTAGTTGATTTCGTAGGAGAAACCAGTGATTGATGATTAAAATCAAAAATGCGTCTTTGGTAACCCAATGACCAATTTTGTTTGGGATAATTTGATGGAACTGGTCATTCTTCTCATCATTGTTGGGTATTTAAAAAGTTTGTTAAACAAACTGTGGTAATTTTGCAGGTACAGCAAGCGTAGCGAGAGGGCTGAGTGTATACATAGACACCCTAGTTGGTCATCAAATGGAGACTTTCTACAGGAGCATCTACGATATTGAAGGGTCCCAATTTCTTTCCCCATACTTCGACATTTTCTCATTTTTGATCTCAATCATAGTTACAAGTAAGACAATTCTCACTTCAATAATGTTTTACAAACAGTCGATACCACAAGTTGCTAATTATGCTAACATTTATATGATTTTTTATGGAGTAAAATGTATTAAGATAAATAAAAATTTAAATATGAAAATTTATTTTGATTATTGAACAGTGGGATTGGCGTACGGAGTGAAGGAGTCCATGGTTGTAAACAATCTTCTCACATTTGTCAATATAGCGGTGGTTCTTTTCGTCATCACATGCGGAGCATTTCACAGTACGTAACTACATAATTGCATTTAAATCTCTTGAAATTGGTGATATTAGTTGTATTTTAATTATCCAGTAATTTCAATGATTTGGTGATTCCATAATAGGTATGGAATTATTATGAGAGATACAAGAGCTGTATTAATTTGTAGAATGTACGCAAGTAAATGAGCATGAAGGACACTCTTCCCTTGAAAAATCACCATTCGGCTTTCTCGCTACTGTAGGTTGATATTTCTGTCCTCCAAGAACGAACTTTCACTTTTTAAGAATAGATCTCCTACTTCATTCATTTATTTCTTTCTCAGTTTTTTAGTTTTAGTTTTTGAAGCAGTATGTACCTTAACTACTTAGAACGGGAATTTATTTTCAAAAACAATGCAACCAATATGATCATTACTATAAGTTATTAACTAGCATAATTTTAAAATAAAATAGCTTGTTTTCTTATACAAAACCAATATTCACACAGAGTAAAATGCAAACAGCGAGTGTTTGATTTTATAACGAGCTATCGAGTGCTAGATAACTTGTCTGGGTACCGACAACAAGATTGGAGTCTGAACAAACTACCAACAGGAAATTGTTGGTAAAAGTCTTCTGTGTCAAGCGATGGAATTATTCGAATAAATATCCAATATTTGGGTTAACATTATATACTTCCAAGGCAGAGATTATCATGATTTGAATGACCTAATTTCAATAAGTCTACCAGTAAAACCTACCTTCTACCACTAAAACCTTCTTCGGACTCGGTTTTGAATGCAATTTTGGTTTTCTTTCTCCACAGTTATTATTTTAAAACATACTTATTGTTAAGTAATGCATGCATTCCAGGGGACGTCCCATTGGATAAGCGGTAGATCAATTTAAACTAGTTTGTAAGCGATAAAACTGTTTCACTCGATGTAATTTAATTAGTATTTCAGGCAAGAAATAGTGGTCTCCCCCCCACCATTATCCACCATAACGTTTCTAGCGGCATGGGAGCCTCGAATCTAAAGAGCTTTTGAAAATCCATGATCTACGATACCCAACATGCGAATTCGAGTTCACCCCCCCCCCCCCCTTCCGGCAATGGTGACAGTCTGGCACCAAAGCGGAAATAAGTCGTAACGTTGAACTTGCATCTATTAGTTTTGGTAGGCAGTCCGTCGAAGTTCATTTCCGTATTCAAGGTGAAACACACACACACAAAAAAAAAAAAAAAAAAACACACACACAAAATATGCAGTTTATGGTGCCCTAGCACCATGGTGGCACCACTATTAGTTCCATGGTGGTAAAGAGAATAATTCATGAAAATCCGAAGGTGTAATGAGAATTTTTTCTCAATTTTAAAGCTTGGGTACAATTAGGAGCTGTAAAAACTGTAAAGGAGCCGAAATATTTAAAAATCGGATATTTTGTGATTATTATCACCCCTCGCCCACTCCCCATCCTAATTTTGATACTCTGGTGAAATAGTGTGCAATTTGGAAGATTTTTGTGTGTGCGGATTAGTGTGTGATTATTTTTTTCTCTGTTGACTGTTGTTCAATTTTCTCCAGATCGATCGCATAAGGACGCCCAAGTCTTACTGTGGGACGTCCTAATAAGTGGTGGGAAAGACGTATTCTCATACTTTCCAGCAGAACTCACTGCTGAGATATGCAGCTTGGCCTCCCTACATAAGATTACTGGTTTTTTACATGTATCTGATGTTTCTCTTACGTGTTGGATAATGATGAAATCAATAATGTAAGCATCAGACTCCAAAAACCTAGAAAATTGGACATTTAGATCGTGAGCTATTGAAGTTTGAAGTGAATCACGTTTGCGCGAGTTTATCGGTTTTGCGATGGATGTGTTTGCTATAATGTCATTGATTTCATCTTGGAACTGAAGATCTTATAACGCTAAGTCACGATCAGAGACTTGGTTGGTGAACTCATGACTACTGCAAGAGGCAACAGCATTGCAGAGGCTGTTGGTGCACCTCCTTGGTTGTGAAGGAGTTTAGCGTGTCGAAAAATGTGGGAACCTCGGACGATGGCACTATTCTATGACCATGTTATTGACACTAAAGCCACATATTCTTGAGAAAATGATTATTTGAAAGCTTGTGAGCAGATTTAAGTGTTGTTCTACCAATGTGATTAATGCCTCGCAATTGACGTTTTTTGAAGCTGATGGCTGGTCTGTTGGGCGCGTCAGGGCTCGATGTCTGAATTGCCTTCCCCTTAACCAGGGCCTACAACTGTACCATTGGCACTGTCAGGCCCTGTTTTTTAAGTGCTTTAGTATTACAATAACGTACCTACTAAAAGAACTCCGAGAGGACGAATGAAATCATTTTCAGATCAACAAACGTAAACTCGAGCCTAGACAACTCTTGGTATAAACAGTGATACCTATCACATCTACCCCTCATGATCCTGGTCCTGCAATCCTCTTCCTCATAGGTCTGCTCCTCCCTCCATTCAAAAGATTCCGAGCACTTGTAATATAAACGTTTCATAGTCAACTTTGGTACGAACAACGATATCACATCTGTAAACCTCTGGTGTTATCAAAGGAAATGCAGTGCTTAGAATCTCTCCGGGTTCTCGAATGGTGCAGCGCTCAGACTTGAATTGATGAAAAAAAGAAAGAAAAAAAAACACAAATGCTAATAATTCAGGAGAAAGAAAAAAGAAATATTTTTTAAATTGCTTTGATTTTCACAACGAATAGCATGAAATGGACGAAAGAAAAATAGGGCTGCACCGTCGATGTACCTCCAAATTAATATCAATGAAGTTTTAACGATTATATTATATGCGTACTATCTTCCTGATGAAACTTTCACTTAAAAAGCATAATTTTATAGTTGATTGGGATAACTGGACGTTACCAGACCAGGAGGTGCCGTTCTCGGCAGGAGTCGGAGGGTTTTTCCCCTTCGGTGTGATAGGAGCCATCAAAGGCGCCTCCACCTGTTTCTACGGATACGTTGGCTTCGACGTTATTTCTACTTCAGGTCCGTAATCAAATTTATAATCTGTCTTTTGTAGCACTACAAATTTTTTCTAAAATCTGAAATTGTTTTAAAAAAAATTAGACATTTCTCTCGATTTTACCTACTTTTTTTCACCTTCAGAGAAATAATAACACGTTTAAATTTATTGTTCTGTACTCCTGCTGTAGTCATTTTCTTGGTTGTTTTGGAGAGGAAGCAGAGGAGTTTTTAGTTTTTTAGTGACTTGATGAGAATAATTGTTATGGAAATGGACGAAGTGAGAACAGTTTTCACGATTGGCAGAGATCAGATTTTGGTGATTGAGGAGGAATGGAAGATGTAGGAGTAGTATTGCAGAGTGAATATAGGCTTGAGAAAGGGGCCATAGTTTGCCCCGAAAGCGCTAGCTAAATAAATGATGAAAACAGTATATTGACGTCCTCTGCTTCCTCTCCAAAACAACCAATTTAAATTTATTTTGATTGTTTCAGGCGAGGAAGTGAAAAATCCATCTAAGTCCGTTCCTATGTCGATAATATTTTCACTTCTCATCGTATTTGTGGCGTACTCTGGGATTTCTGGCGTTTTAACCTTGATGTGGCCGTATTACCTTCAGGTGAGTTTTTTGGGTTATTATTAAGGTTTTTTTTATTGTTAACATGTTTGAGTTAAATAGTTGGATAAGGGTTAGCAAGAGTATTAAACAGAATATTTATTATGAAAGTTCATTGAATAAAATATTGGGAATGGAATTAACAAGGAAAGGATGAAAAATCCACTATAGTAGAAGAATCCGTTAACTTTCTGGTAGATTCAAATAATTTATATCAATAATCAAAAAATATATTCAGATCCAAATAATTTAGTGTACTCTATAGAACGTAACCTTAGACCCTCATTCCAGTGAGCACATTATGCGATGTCATTAATTTTAGAATGATACTAGCCAGTATTGTACCCGAACTGCAGGAAGTTCAATAGTACTATAATAGTTAACAATGATACTTTTCGGAGAGCCATTTTCCTAGTTTTATGTACGTGCTTACATCAAACGATATAAACGTCTTTAAACCTTATTTGTGTAGGCATAAATAATATTTATAATAAATAATATTTATGCCTACACAAATAAGGTTTAAAGATGTTTATATCGTTTGATGTAAGCACGTACATAAAACTAGGAAAATGGCTCTCTTTCATATCATAAATATGCCATACTCACTAGTATTGTAACGATCCTCAAGAGGCGCTTAATCAAGTTGCTCCAATACTTAGTTCAATTACTGATGATATTACATAATTGGTTAGTTACTTAGCATGATAATGATTGTGATACAAAAATTGGTAAAATTAGCATTTCATCACCTTTTAGGATACCCAAGCACCCATACCGTACGCCTTTGATCAAGTTGGGTGGCATTGGGCGGCTACTGTCGTCTCTGTTGGAGGGGTGTTTGGCCTGCTAGCTAGGTGAGTAGTTTCCATAATGAAAGATTCTTTACCTATTTCCCATGATAAAATCCTGTACACTTCACGTATGTATAGAATCTAGTGATCATGTTTTAACTTTCTTGACTTTCTTTCTTTTTGGTTTATGGGATCACTTCCTTTCAACCCTCTTTCTCTCCCACCCACGCCTTCCTCATCATCCCTTATCCCTATTGCCGG
This sequence comes from Apolygus lucorum, assembly GCA_009739505.2. NCBI lineage: Eukaryota > Metazoa > Arthropoda > Insecta > Hemiptera > Miridae > Apolygus > Apolygus lucorum. The sequence continues at coordinate 54,636,192 of CM019180.2, read as the reverse complement.
CGCCGTGCAAGTCCTAGGCGTCCTTCCCATTAAAATTTGATTTATTTATTTAATTTTTTGTGTGACGTGCCTCTTTTTAATTATTGAGAGAGATATTATTAAAAAAATAAAATAAATGAATAAACTCGCATTGCCCTACGTCTCCGCTCTTTTCATCAATACTTACCTACTTTTCTAATCGTGTCTCCTGGCTGTTAATTTCAGTTTGTTTTCTGGAATGTTCCCACTTCCTCGAGTCATATACGCAATGGCAAATGACGGACTGCTGTTCAGGAATCTTGGAGAGGTACATCCCAAGTACAGAACTCCATTCAAAGGAACCGTCATTGCTGGCTTCATTACTGGTACGTTCCTTACTTAATATGCTGTTTTGGGGTGACAGTAGAACATAATGCAAAGCTGTAATGGAGAGGAGTGATGGTAGAGCCTATCAAGCTCGAGAGTGGCGATGGGACTCCAGGCCTTATTGCCGACATAAAAGTTCACGGGTTGTGGGACAGGGAGAGGACGGCTTTATTTGATAACCGGGTAATCAACGTCGACGCTCCTTCCTATTCCACCCGTGGCTGGCCAACCACTGCAGATGAAGCCAAACACAAGTATGATGGATCAGCTGAGGACCTGTGAGGATCCTTCACACCTCTCATCACCTCACGTGAAGGCGTTCTCCACCGCGAATTTTTAATGTTTGAAAAAAATTTGGCGGACACCCTTTCTGACAAATGGGATAAACCCCGTTCCGTAGTGGCAGGATGGGTAAAAGTAAAAAACGCTGCAAATTATTACACAATGGTTTATTATTTGTCTATATTTATCACTCGTCTGCAAAGCCACCAACCATCCAACATGAAGAAAAACATCGATCGCATTTTGGTCAGCTAAAATTTGAACAGAGATTAGGCCTCTTTTGCGATTCACACTCGTGTTTCTGATTTATCGTACGTCCAACCCTTAAATTCTCGTAGGGAGCGAAAGGTTTTCCTACAGAGCTCCGCGTGGTCTCAAAAAATTAAAAAATTCTATAGAATCTTAAATTGATGGAAAAACAATACCTTTATATCAAAATTTTTTGAGTTAGGGCGTTTTTAAAATTTATTTTTTGACCCTTAGAAGTGACCTACATCAACCAAAATCTTTGGGGCACAACTAGACCCCAAATGGAGCCTACATACCGAATTTCATCAAAATCAGTCTCTGCTAAGTGGGGAAAGTGCCGCGTACGGCGGACTGACGGGCAAATTTTTATTCGATTTTTGGATTCTACGTACCTTGAAATTTTGAGGGGGAGTTGAAAAAATTTTTTTCTTGGTCGATTCCAAAGGTTCATTATTGAAAATAATAAACCAATACAGATGGCAGTCATCAGAGCCGTCTCCATTCGGCTAAGGGAATCTCGCGCCTGGAGAGAGAGTCGATCATGGAGCTGACTTGGGGCTGAACGACTCACGGCCGCTTCCTATTGATTGAAGAAAAACCAAGGGACTGAAGAAGCTACGAGGGAAGAATGAGCGGACGAAAATCAAAGGAGATTTTCTTTTTAATCCCCGCGAGTGATTTTATTCGCCCTGAAGTCCAGTAAATCATGAGATATTCCATAATACAAATTAGTCACTTCAAGTAAAACATCATTTTATTTAGAGCACTTGTGATTATAACATTGATAATTCATTATTTATTGTAGAAAACATAATAAAACAAAATTAAATAAATATTATGAAAATTGTATTGGTATTAATCTGGACAATGAATTGACCAGTTTAGAGTTTTAATTCCTCCAAAATTGTAGAGGAATTTTGATTTAAAATACCACATGTACCAACATTAACAATTTTGATGTCGGTACCATCTAGAGACGTTTAATATTCTTTGCGAGAATGAACTATGATGAATGATTTAAATAATTTAAATATATGGGGTATCGCTTCAGTTGTTTATTTTCTTGTTATAGGTATAATGGGAGCTGCGTTCGAGTTGAAACATTTGGTGGACCTCATGTCAATTGCCACATTGTTGACGTACACTATCGTCTCCGCTTGTGTTCTTGTTCTCAGGTAAGCAGAAAACAACTATTATCATCAAATAAACAATATTAAGGTATAAGTTTTAAATCGTTTCGAGTGGGTACCCTCTAGTTGTCAAGTAGGTACCAGTGGCCTGCAGAGTGGGGCCAAATTTGTGAAAACAATTCAGTTTTTCATTATGAACAGAACTATCCAGTTTTCAACAGATTTTGATGCAGTTTGAGTCCTTTTTCTTGTTTTTAGGCATCAGCTTTGGTATTTCGAAAAATTACCAAATTGATAAATACAAACTTTGAGGATACTTTTCCCAGACACCCAAAAGATTAATCATCTTGATAAAAATTGAGTGATTTTAAAGAATTAAATAATTAGTTTTACTCTTTTTTTGAATAATTTTAAAGAATAAAATTTATCCAGCATTTTAAATTTTAGGTACAGCGAAGATGAGGAAGACGAAGGTGTCCGATCACCACTCCTGTCGCCGCCGAAGAAGACTTCCATCGACTGCTGCCAGGTAAGGAAAAGATCAAGATCACCTTTTCCATTTAGTATCTATCTACGAGTAGTATCTAATAGTTCAGGTACCTTTATGTAAATAGGAAATTGTTATTTCTGTAAGTAGCTCATTTTTTTATTATTCACGAAAATAAACTCAACATTTACTTTGTTACCAGGTCCTGCAGCAGCTGGTCTACTTCAAATCGCCTTCGCCGAGTAGAGTTTCATCAGCAGCTGCGAATATTAACATCATTTTATACTGTACGTATCCTCCGTCTTGCTTTTCTTATTTCTGATGTTGTGTTTGGTAACAATAGGAATAAAGAATAAAGTGAGTTAAGTACATACATTTAATGTATCTAAATAAAACTAGTATGAATAGAATAAAAGGTAAGTGTAGAATTAGTTGGTGTATCAATGCTTAATTGTATTATTAACCAAAGAATTTCTCGATGCAAAACAGGATTTTCACGATCTTGTTTTTCCGAGTCCATAAATAGCAATACGATTCCGAAGTTGTTCCGATTATACTGTTGAAATCATCAACATAACGACTTCACAGTCGTGTTTTCCAGCTTCACCAATCTTTTAGTAATATAATAATCACAGTTATTCCAATGAAGTCTGTGTTATTCTGTGTGAGTAAGCTGTACTGTCTACCAACTTGGCAGACGTTTTTTGTGTGACTAGGTTTTGTTACTAATTGCCGTCCGTGAAATATGATTGTTGGTAAATCTCTTGGTGACTTTGTACCTAGGTCTACTCAGTGTGACACTCTCCCACGTGCTGGTTCACTTCGAGGTAGACCTTACCAATGGATCTCTGGGGCCATCGCTAGCCGTCTGCGCTCTCGTGTGTCTTTTGGCAATAATACTCATTCTCATCTCTCTACAACCTTCTTATACGTCGAAACTAGCCTTCAAGGTACGAATGTTTTGTTTAGTAAAGATTCATAATTAATTTATTTCTAATGACTAACTTTTGTGATGATGGTGACAACGGCGATGCATCTACCCTGCCAATCAGCCATGGCCTGGAGCTGGTGATAGTATTAGGCACTAAGGTGATATTGGAGTCCAGGTGCCTCTGCATAGCTGAAATTTCATTGAGAGATTCTCCGAGACTGATGAGTACGAATGATAACCCTCATGATCTTACCTGGATGAGCTCCTGTTGGTCCCACAAAGCTTAAATTTCGTAGGGAGTCTCTCTTGGACTACTGAGTGCTAATTACGAGCTGAGCTATCCCAGGATTCTCTCCTGTTTGCTCTACCAGGATTCTTCCAAGTTGAAATTTCTGAGGGAGTCTCTTTGGGACTACCGACATCGACTAGCTGAGCTTCCCTTTTAGGGAACCTTTTTCTTTCCTGTATGCGCTGAAATGTTATTGGTAGAAGCTTTACAAGCTGATTGTGCTAATAGGCACCCTATCAAGCTAACACTCCACTGAGGACGACTTTGTCTGATGTAATGATATAAATTATTCTATAAACATAAATTGATATACATTTTCCTTGTCAATCTAAATCCATAATATTGTAGTTAACAACTTTTCAATAATTTTTCAGACACCTTGGGTACCTTTCGTTCCTGGTCTCAGTATCTTCCTCAATATCTACCTTATGATTCTGATGAGCTTTGATACGTGGGTGAGATTCCTCATCTGGATGATCGCCGGTGAGTGACGTCTAGCATGTAACATGAATAACATTAACGTCACGTAAACGACAATTTAGCACAATAAAACTTCTAGTTAGCGGTCAGCGTATAAACCAGGAAAAAATCTCACTGTTGAGAAATCTTTGCTGTTACTCATTAAAATATGAAAAAAGAAATAAATTAAATAAATGAAAAGTAATGAAATAAGTAAATAAGTAAAACATAATAGTTAGTAAATTTTTTTTTTTCAAAAATTAAATATTGTACACGCAATTCAAGTTTTATTTATTTTAGCGAATTTAAAAAAAAAATGAAGTTATTGCAAAAGCCTCACAATTTTTCGGATGGAAGATTTTGAAAAATTTCTTTATGAAAAGCCGTTTTGTAACATTCTAAAGGATTTCTGAAATTAAACACTTTTTCATAACCGTGTCCAAAAAAAAAAAAAAAAAAAATGTTAAAGTACATCAAAAATAAAAGGAAAAATAAATCAGGAAAACCCTGATATTTTCCTTTTAAATTCACTTTTGTTACATTTAATTCAATTAGTTTTAAATTTTGACCACAATTTCGGAATCAGCGTTAAATGATGTTCAATACGTATGGTGTACTTTGATTCTTGAAAAGAACCGTCTGAAGACCATACCAACAGCTCAAACATAAACAAATATGAAAAAGTAAAATTTTTAAAACATTTTTAAACGTTACTATTCTTCAAAAAAATACCTTGGAAACTGGCAAATCTCGTGCCAGGTAGGTAGTATCTAAAAAATCGAAATTGGTGCCAAAATGTTCGTCATAACAAAAAGAAATATTAGTTTGTTGGCCAGAATTTTTGGACCTCTCTGAGAGGTCCAGTCCCAAAAAAATTGGGCCCAAAAACTTGTTTTTTGTGGAAATTATTGTATTAGACATATTAATATGTGGTATATATTCAGAATCAGCGTGAAATTTTCTATAAGATTGTCGCATAAGAAATCAAATATTTTTAGTGAAAATTACGTTTAAACATATCACTATATGGCTTTTTTTTGTGGATATTACCATAATGATCATAGTAATATATAGTGGAACGGATTCAGCACAAAATTTCTGATAAATACAAAGTGAGAAATAAAAAATTGTCAAAAATTGTGGATTTATATACTTAAACAATTTATTTATCCACATAATGAAAAACGTAATGTAATTATTCGATGTAGAACAAGTAGAACATGGATATGGGCACTTAGCACCATCAAAACATATCCTTTGGTTGTGGATACAGAGAAAATATGAGAAATTAACAATTTTTTTAGGCTTTACACATTTTTTACCATGGGGTTGATTGCATAAGTTTAAGGATTCGTTTTAGCACGTCCACAAGGCTGACTACTCTCCCATTAGATATTTAGATTTTCTTAACCGTAGCTTCAAAGATTTCTTCGAAAATTTGCTCATTAACTCACGCTGCATGAATGGAATTTTTGTACAATTTTGGTTTCATGTCAGACTGTGTGCTTTCAAGTAAGAATGTTATTCGCACAAAGCACTGTAAAACAGGGTGACTATGTGACATAGGTGATGAGTATGATACAACTACGATTTTGAAATTAAATTTATGTAGTGACATGAAAACTCAAGGATACGTTTGAGTCCAATTTTTACTATAGTAAAATAGCTGTGAGTTGCTGGTGTGCTGAATTTTCCGAGTGTGTAAGTACATTTTATGCGTAAAGTATTCGACGTATGTTAACAAATAGTTATATGAATTCTTCTTTACTGATATTTATTGTCATTAAACCCAAAATTTATTGTTTGCAGGTTATCTGATATATTTTACGTACGGACTGTGGCAGAGCAACGAGCGTAGAAAGGACGTGCCTGTCGTCTATGACAGCCTACAGAGCGACATGGAAACGCTGGACGAACGACCTCAAAGGTCTTCGCAAATGTCATGAGTAGTTCATCACAGTCATCATAATCACTAGGGAGTTGTGATTATGTGCATTGCGTCATTGTGTACTATGTACACTCTTCGTTATCAGAATCTTAGTTCGATGGGTTATTGGAGCTCAGCAGTAACAAGAATAGAGCAGGTCAGTGATAGATAGTTACCGTTTCATTTCAAGACAAGAAAATTGATCCTGAAAACTAAAAAAATTAAAACGTACGTATAGTTCACATTGCAGCTCACGTGGTACGATTATGTACTTCCCTTCATTTCACGTGCAAATTATTTCTTCTGTATGGTTTTAAACATACACTCAAATCGAAAACAAAGGTTTTACATTTTTGCTATAGTTGTCTAATAAGTTGGTTGTTCAAATACATTCAAGTAACATTATTATGAAGTGACGTCATCTAATAGTTCACAGAAATACTATTGAAATTATCGACTAGAATTCAGATCTACTATTGAAAACCCTACAGTAATAACTCCAAAATTGTCGTTTATGAGTTAACACTCGTGTGTACTCACCTGATCTACTGGTAGAGCGACAAACTTCCAAAACTACCTGGTAGGAAGTTTCTCGCGTCACCACTACATCGGCACAAAACGACCAATTCTGTCAAAAACGACAATTTTGGAGTTGGCTTGTTGTTGCTGCAGGGTCTTCAATTTGTTTTTAATATAATAAAATATATTTCGGGCACTACCCCTTCGGGTTCCGACTGTGAAACTTGAAAACTTAGATTTTGAACAACAACACAGTTTATCTCTACACTGCCAGTTTATTTTTTCTCTGATCTTTCAAATTTTTAAAATCGAAGGGTGATTTTGGCAAAGTGATTTTGATGAGGTCCGCATTATTCCTCATGATGGGAAAATATCCGGAATGTTTTGTTAATTCGAGTATCCTAGCAATATTGTGGAGTTATACAACATAAAATGCTGCGTCCAATTCTAGAATAAATTAGGTTCTCAAATATTATAATACTTACTCAATTTGCGCTAGAGTAAGTGCTAAGTGCTAGTAGTGCTAGTAGTGCTTTTATTTTAACTTGAAATGTTTTTGATAGTTGAGATTTGGCACTTGCTCTCATTTTTGTGATCGCCAGTACTGATGAAATGATGTGCGTTTTATTGAACAACTTGGTAATTATGGGCAGTGCAATCCATGTTAGTAGAATCTAGTCAACAATTGCGAGTAAAACGTTCTGTGGGATGAGCTACGTACCCGGGTCTTATTTTTTGTTATTGATTCTTGTACTTTACTTCTGTACCGCTAAAGCAATGTGAGATCGAATCAGCTTTGTTGTAAGTCATAGTTGCATTTGTAGTGTCCCTACGAATCGTGTGAAATCGATGAGATGAACAATATACAGTCCGAACTCAATGATGTTTCTCATTTCATTTTCATCCCCTAGAATCTGTACTTGCAAGATTTATTGAATTAGACTATTATCGAGAAGATATAAGGTTGAACAATAAATTAAAATTCTCGTCATAAAATGTGTCTGAATCGTTTATTTGAACGAAAAATATAAAATATTATGATTATTACAAATATTGAAAACGCAGAAAATGAGAAGACCTTGTGAAAACCGCTGAAAATTATTACACAACGGTTTATTACTTTTTGTAATAACTCGTCTGCAAAGAACACGGATTTTCTATTAATATTACCTACCAATCTCATTATTGCGTAGGGTTAACCAACAAGTTAATTTTGACAAAAAGTTCTTACCTGCTAAACATTGTTAACCCAAAGTTGAGGGTGTCTTCATTTAATAAGTAACATGGAATTTTACTAGAACAAACGAAAAAAGATCGAATTTGATCAGCTAAAATTTGGCTCACTTCCGTGTTTCTTGACTCGTTTTCTGACTCATCATTCGTCCAACACAGAGTAACTTAGATAACTTGACCGAATTTGCGAGAGAACCATCATGGACCAGTGGTTGGTGGGGGATTTGTCTAGGGACCGAACCTGTCTAGAACCCACGTGTTTTGATATATTTCACAATAAACGCGCATATTTTTATGGTTGGTACAATTCCTTTCTAGTATTTGAACACTATCTTAAAATTGATGAAAAAAAAAACGTCACCAACATTCACTAATTAGGTAATTAATTATCCACATTAGGGGAATTTGGTCCCACAGAGGTCTATGTGGTCTCATTAAATTATTTTAAATCATCGCTTTTCTGAATTTATGAAATAACAATACCAGGATATCAAAAGTTGTCTAGCTAGGGGATTTCGAAAATATTTCCCCACATTTTTTACTCCTTCGAAGCAACTAACAATAACCAAAAACTTCGGGGCACAACTAGACTCCAAATGAAGACTATATTCTAAACTTCATCAAAATCGGTCCATGGGAACTGAGAAAGTGCCGCGTTTGGCGGACCAACGGAAAAATTTCTATTCGATTTTTGGATTCTACGTACTGTGAGCTCCCGCTCACTGGTGGTCTCTTCCCAGTGACGGAGCTAAATTGATTTATCAATTTCCTTCCTGACCCGAAACTGGCATAGTCACCTGCGATCATCATTGTCCAGTTTCGTGGTCCTGTGGTCAGCTCGGAGATGACATCACCCCCCACCCCCCTCGCACCAAAGACCCCGCCTCCACCTTGAGCGTCCCTCCCTCGGAGGTGGGAAGCCAGCTGCTTCCCCACCACCTGCAAGCCGTCGACCATCCTCCGACGGAGTGGAGGGGGAACGACTCCAACAAAACCATGCTGCAGGACCCCCACTCTCCAGTCCCAGTTCAAAAACCCTCCAGTCTAGTTGCCATGAGGCCAGCAGCCTAACTGCAGTGAACGAAACTGCCCCCTATTTTCCCAAAGATCGCCATACGTCGTAAGACCCTGCAACATCGATGTCTGGACATCCTTGCCACAATCGCTACCCACGGCTACAGTTACCTCAGGGCCCTGAAGCGTGAGTGCACTAACTATAATATCTTTACATTGGCCAATGAGATAGTGAAACAGTGTAGAAGTAGAGAGTCGTACTAATAGACACAATCGCCACAAAACATTGTTGAAAACATAGACTATCATTTTTTTGTACTTGAAATAGATTGCTAAATTTCGCCACATTCTGACACAGAACTTGAACTTTGCTAAACAAATGGATAATGGTTATGTAAAGAAAACTCATGGAGTAAAAACTGTTTATTGAATATTCTGTGCTATATAACTTTTGTACCCTTCAGGTAAAACGCCACACTTTGTGACAATTTCTAGTCATTCTTCTTTAATAAAATTCATGCTAGTTGTAAAACTTGTATTTGTTCATTTGGTGCTACCTGGTTCTCAGTACCTACGTAACAAGAAGCTAGTGTTGCCACACACTCCGCCACAGGTATTTTTTAGGTCCATCGCCACGAAGGTTCCGATTTGCCGCTAAAGAGCCACATCCAGGTAAATATCCATTCGCTACCCTTGTAATTGTAAATCTGTTTCAATATTTCTTTGTAACCCCCCCCCCCCCTGAGCTCACTACATTCTACCTTTCCGTCCGTCAGACATAGACACATCTCTGGGAGAGATTTTGTGTCTATTGCCACGGGGGACAGTTTGGTCGAAATCAGTTGGAACTCATAAAACTGACGACCTCGGGATCGACACGTGGAGTTAAATCCACGAATCGATCACAAATTCGCCACGACCTGAGACCGACACAACAACCAACCACAGCTTACAGTACCTTGAAACGTAAACCATAAAATTTTGAGAGGGGTTGCAATTTCAACATGGAACATGTTATTGCCCTCGGGTAAGTACCCGAAAAACGATACTAACCTATAAGATTTCCTATCTACGACTAAAGGTTCTGCACTAAATTTGGCTAAAACATGTTCCATGTTTTTTATAATTAACGCCGTAGGCTTTAAGCAGATAGCATTTGGGAGGTCCAGGAGGGCTTGCTCCCCTGGCGAGACGCGAAGATCCGAGTTTTTCTCTTGCTCTTATCGAAAATAATGAACCAAAAGGGGAGAGTGGAATGAATATGAAATCATAAAACTTTACCTTTTATTTTTTCGGAAACCTCATGAAAAATATATTGTACATTGGCTGTTATATGTGAGTATTATAACATTTTCCAATTGTTTTGGAACTCGATACAGATACGTACATTCTGCTATCCTTAGATTTCATGAATTTCCAGAGTTACGCCTTTTTTCTGTAGCTTTTTGTGAACCTCGTGGTTCCCACTGGTACATGAATGAGGTCTCAACATAAGTAGAAGCCTTCAAAGCCCCTAAAACGCCAAAATCGTAGATTAATCCTTCCCGTTCAGGTCGTCAGTACATGAGAGATACGAAGTATGTACAGGTATATCACGCTTAGGATCTCGATTGAGCTATTTATTTTACAAGATTAAATGAATGAATTATACATGAATTATACATCTTAAAAAAACTATAAAACTTAAAACTATATTGAAACAGAACCAGCCAATATTACCGTTAGTTAGCTGGTGCCTCAAAAGTACCTACTAGATCGTGTTAGAAACTACGACCTATGGACTGTGGGCATTTCACGAAATTGCTAAAAATGAAGTAGGTAACTATGTTTTAATTTCCTCACTTTGATAGGAATAAAACGGAAGATAATAGCAAATTATTCTGAAGCTAAAGTGGTCTCACCACAGTCTGGTTATATTTACATTATGACAGTGAATAAGCAAAACCACGTAGGTATGTCTTTTTCGGGAAATTTTACTGGAGAAAATAAAAACTTCAGGGTATGTAATTGTCCTCTAAGGAATGTCGTATTTCACAAATAAAACAAAAGGTCTCTTTCCCTCGGAATTCGGGTCACCAACGGACAAACACTTCAACATACAACTAACCTCCCCTCCGGGAGGAATAGAATCAGGAGAGTGGGGGTTCAGTATATATACCCGATTCCCGAAGAAAGAAGGCATACCATGCATGCTCTAAACAAGCGTCTTGCTCTATCAACGAACCCTCTAAAAAACTTAGTACCAAACCTAAGTAGTAAGCCGGTTTCGTGCAGACCGGGGCTACACAGCAATTTCATATATTAAAATAAATTCACTAAGGCAATCCGGTTTCCTTGCAGACCAGACGCCTTTCCCTTAAATAATTTGGTAAGCCGGTTTTTCACAAACCGGGGGCGAGATTATTCAACAATTCCCATACAAATTATTTCGGCATATCATCTATCAAAATTTTGAGTAATAACTTCCCGTAATTCAATTCCTTCAATTTTGAGTCAGTAAAGTTTCACAGTCAAAATTAGGAAAACAACAGTAATATATTTTTATTTTGGCGAAAATTGAAGTATTCTTTCTACAATATAATGCGTGAACCATTAAGTTTTTAAGATCTCTTGTAAAATTTCCCGAAAAAGACATACCTACATGGTTTTGCTAATTCACTGTAGATTTGTTCTTATACGTAATTTAAAACCTCATTTGTATTTAGGAATATGCTTAAGATCAATTTTGTCCTATTTAATTTTCAAGCTTAAATAGAAGTTATGGTTTGTAAAAAGGTTCCAGCAATAAAAGTAGTTCGAAGACCTTTACCTATTGGTTTGAAAAACAAGAAATGCCAGCCCATTAGCACACTTCAGAATGTTTGAGTAGTAACACCTCAGGGTATGCCAGAAATCCTAATACATGATGGTGCGTACGTATGTCCCCTGAACGTTCGATTCCAGGCCGTGACATACATTTTTTTCTTTTAATAAATCACGTGTTTATCTACAATTTGTTTTTGCCTGCTTTTAACAGGCTTTTCAGACAGTAAACACATAATTTAACAAATTACAAAAAAGTTGATGTCCCGGCCTGGATTCGAACCCGGGTCTCGTACGTTCGGGCGACGTACACGTACCTACGGTTGGGATTTTACGTATTAAGATGTTGTTGTCGACATTTTATGTCACGGTATTACGGATTTCTTTTCACCTATCTACGATTTGTTTTTGCCTGCTTTTAGCAGGCTTTTCAGTTAGTAGTTCAATGATGCAGAGAATTATGATTCGAAAATGTCATGTCAGCAAAAACATGTGGAAATTCCTTGTCTCATTTTCTGTCCTCGACTTGGTCCGCATGTAATTGGTTTTATAAATGCATTTTTCAGATGCAATCATTATACGAATTTTTGCGTTATTCCCAAAAGTTGGCAACATGAATACTGATATTAAGTTAGTGGCATAGGTTCTATCGAATAAATATTATGAGGCAACAAATTTTCGGGGTTATTATAAAACAAAAAATAATCCCATCATACAAGTACAAGCTACAAAATCTATTTCACAACCTAAATTAATGATGGTCTAACAATAACATTCTTGTTCAACAAAAACGGTATAACAAATCTTTTTTAAAAGTAGAACTGATAAGTACATTTTCATTACAAAATTACGAACTGAATGATTAGGGGTGAACTAATAAATATTACCAACAACATTTTGAAAGTTTGGAATGATCGTCGTTCACCCTTCATCATACAAAATTTGTCCATTTATACGTCTGATACCTATGATTTACGTAAATATGAATGTAAATTCTTGATAGTACATGGTTACCTAATCTTCACACGAACAGTCCCAATGATGATAATATTTCAAATTCGTTTTGAATTTTCGAAGGCGAAAATCGGGTCCTCCACCGCTTTTTGGAATGATTATGGGGAGGATTTCAGCGATTAGATACGCCATTTAAAATTCTAAACCGACTTTTCCTTAATCTCGAAGGACGGAATTTAAAAAAAGACAAAAGTTGTATCTACGTCAAATTGGTAAATTTAGTAAAAACTATGAGCATATAAATATTAAGTAAGAAGATGTGTATTCTTGAACATTCTTACTTCTTCCGATGAGATAATTTGCTCAAGCTCGAGGCAAACTAGGTAAACTAGGAGTAGGTAGAACTTTGTCTATTTCCGCGAAAGTAATGAGTTGCAAAGGGCGTACCCAATCAGATGGATGCAGATAATAATGAAAGGAGAAATTCAAAGTCTATTGGCTCAAACTGTGCTGAAGGGGGGCTCAACCCCCCCTTTCATGCTGTCTGCTTGGTGGGTATTGGTTGATTCTTCCACTCCCTTTCATTACTTTTACCCAATAAGATTCAAATTTCTCCTCACACCAATATACTTCCTTCTAATCCCTTCCCTTTCCCGACAAATGGAATTCGAATTCCTTATTTATTCTGATGTACCTTCAGTTTCTTGTCCTCATTATTTTCGTGGAAATGAACTACTGATGTAATCTTTCATAGTGGTAATGAGTATTAAGGATATACGTTGTGGATGGTCAAATGGTAGTAATTTCCACATAATGAAAGGTTTACCATAATTGTTTGATACGTAGGTATCGAAATTTCAGCAGATACATGTAGGTAAGATTCCTGGGGCGACAAAAAGAAAAAAAAATATTGATACCTGCCGAAGAAGTTAGGATAATTTGAAAACGAATTAATTAGATCCATTTCATTCGTAATAGCAAGTCAAATGAGGAATATCTACATACATAATGAAAAGGTCTTTAAATATACATCAACTAACAACATTATCAACTACTTAAGTAGTTTATTAAGTACTTAAGTACTTACCTACCTATTGAGTTATATATATTACAAGCCATTCTTGTAATAACACAGTTCGTCGATGTTAGGTAGGTACTTTTAAATAAATATGGGGTTCTTGTAAAACGATTTCACATGATTCAATGAAAAACAATAACAACAAACAATGAAATGAAAATCAACAATAAATTATAGCTGATGGTAAAAACGTTGTCTACTTCAACCACTAGAATATAAATTATACTCCTCGTCTAAGTATAAAAGTTTGATTGTCTTCCTTCACAAAAATATTGAAGTTCCTAATTAGAATAAAAAAAGGGTTCCTAATAGTTCTGCAGTCGGCCGAAAAAATGGAATGATCCTTCTTCACTCAGGACAACGAGAAAGCACTTAAGTTATCACATTGCTAGACTGGGTTTAACCAAGATCGCACGAATGTTGCAGAAACCAATACAGAACGTAGGCTGTGGTTTTTTGAGTTTTTGCAAAATGTGTTGAACCGGTCATTGTATTGATGTGACGAGAAAATGCTGGCAGTAGGTACATCCTCTAATCAGCATTTATGGTTATTAAGGGGCAAACACAGCACTGGCCTCATCTGCAACTTGATCTGCATGATTCATGCGCATCTGGCTCGACTCAGCGCTGCCCGAGTGTACCGGAATGCAGAACATTAGGCTCACCATTGGTCAGACTTTAGAATTTCACGAAAAAAACACAGAGCAGTGATGGTGACCCTTCTCGATGGTGGTTCGATCGCTTGGGTAATAAATGATCTACTCGCACGTCAAGGGAAGGTTGAAATTGTTTTCATAATTTATTAAGTAAGTACCTATGTATTACCCACGAAGTTAAATCATAAACTTCGCAGTTTCAGATCTAAAAATTCCAGGTCGGTTATGTATAAGTTACATCAAAGGACCAAAAACATCCTTCAACTTTGAGGGTTTGAGCCCTCTGATATTTTCACGTTTCTTATCATCTGCTTATCGGAAAAATGAGTAATTTTGATTGTGCTCAGACCGTTTACACTACCTTACGACCTTAAATAGCTATAACTCCCATGGGCCTCGTTGCACTAACGTTTCTATTGAACGTATAGGTGCATTTTAAATCATGAGATCTTCGGAAAACGCTGAAATAAACGTTATAGTAGGCCCTTGATTTACAGTCTATGAGTACGAGAACACCATGGAAGAGCTTTATAATCGTATTTTGAAGAAGGTGGGAAACTTCCTACGTTAAATCAAATTTTGGCAAATGAAAAACTGAAACTATAATGAAACCAGGAACTTAATAATACATAGGTACCCACTTAGGTACTAAAAGACCCTCCACTTCTTGTGCAATTCGATCACTCACTACAAAGAACCCACCAAGTTTTCAGGGTCACTCAAAATGCATACCTTTATACGGGCCAACCATCCTTACAAAAAACGAAGGCGATGGGATTGTATCGAACTCCGATCACCTAATGCTACGAGCGGTGATAAGCCGAGGTTCAGCCTTCGATTCTTTGACAGGATGGAGCTACCGAAGTCAGAAAGCCGGATGGGCGGTGGAATATTGATAAAAGAATGATGTGATATACGATCGACGAGCTGATTTATACTTCTTCCTTTTTCTTTTCCTCGGTCTTCTTTTCCCTTGGGGCGAGCTGCTGCTTGCTGTGCCAGATTCCGTAGGTGAAGTAAATGACTAGGCCTGAAACATTGATTGAATGAAAGGTTGAGATGAATTAGTTTAGAAAATGTCATTTATTTCGAAGGTGTAATGTTTTGCTCTACAATCCACCACCTTCAAGAATGAGCAATTCTATTTTCTATTCTGTGCTATTCTATTTCTTTTTTATATTTTTCCTTTTTATGTTCTTCTTCTTTTTTATTCTATATTCTATTTCTTCTCATTTTTTTTGTCGAAATAAAAGACCTCATTGAGAGTTACTCGGAAAGATGCTTTTCGAGGAGTATCCGATGGTTGGACAGGAACGATAATGAGTGAAATTTTCATTATTGAAAATTGTTAAATAATCCAGCACATTCCTCTCTGAGCGGGACGTTCATCTCATAACAATTAAGACTGTACGTGAGATCGGCCAAGCCCGTTTTCAGCCAATCTAAACGGAATCCGAATTCGGATTCGATAATCCTAATTATAATAAATAAACTACCTTGTAACATTGTCCTAACATAAATATCGATACCTGCCCCAATCCAAAAAAAATATCAACTTCAGGTAGTTGTGAGCAGTGGTTTTTTAAGCAAGGTCAACAATCAGCAACTCAATAACTAAACTTGAGACTCGGAATGGTTAGTGGAGGGAAGGAAAGAGGACTGCTCACTCAGCAGGCTCTTCCTCTCACATCTTTCCAAAAGTCTTCCATTCACCTGCCCACTTTGCCAACTCCTACACTTGCAACCTCAACCAGCTTCAACTTCCATCAGTCACGACTCTGCTTATCGCCTGAGTCGTATCTGGGACCCCTCACTCTTTTGAGTTGGTCACTTAGGTGTGCAGCAGCCACTCAGCTATGTTGTGATTATAGATTTTGTGAAGCACGAATATTTAGTTCAGTTTTAGAACAAAACGCTGCAAATTATTACACAATGGTATGCATCCATGGTTGAGGACGCACAACTGAGTGACATAAAACTCTATTCGCTCAAACGAACCAGTTCTAACCAAACTCTACTCAAAGAAAAGATCGGTTTGAATCTCAAGGATATTAGGCTTATTTCCGTTAGTGAATAGCTTTTAGCGATTCACACTCGTGTTTCTGATATATGGGTCATTTCAAAATTTGGGGTTATTTCTTGTCACGCAGCTTTTGTGAACACTCTATTTGTCTTGGAAATTCAGAATTTTTTCAGGGAGATACAGCAGGTTGGTGTCTACAAAGATCACATAGAATGAATTTCACTAATCAATTAACTCAGATAATTAAAAATCATTAATGATCCCAATTCTCTCTCCCTACACCTGTCACAGAGGGTAGGTTGGGAACTTTGAAAATTTTTGGAGAACTCTATATTCATATTTTAATTTAAGTAAAAAACGTTATTGGTCCAGGATACTCTCCTCTTCAGGAATAAATTAGAAACGAACGAAAATTCCATGAATTGGAAGGGTTTTTGCTATGTTTTGATGCTGTCACAAGGTTTTATTCTCTCTCCCTACAATTTTTTTGAAATGCCTGCCCACTCCTGGAAAACGATTATTTTGTGTCATGAAAAACAAAAGTGAACACTGCTGCAAGATGGCTTCCGAAGCTACTGAAGTTTGTTGAATTTCCAAGCTCCCAGTTGTGTGGGTTATGTTGTGAAGTGTTGAAGCTTTGAGAGTAGGTAAATACTTTCTCTCACTCATCAGGGTAAGTGTTCAACTAAGTTTAATTAAACTCAAATTACAATTATGAATGCCATAGTGTTTTGTATTTTTTCTAACGTTCAGAATCAATAATGGTTAGGCCAGTAGAGAGTGATAACCTCTCTAATCTCTCTCCCTACAACCTCTCTACCTACAACTTCTGGGAAGAGGCTGGTTTGTAGGAAGAGAGATGGAATTGCAGGGAGAGAAGTTTTTTTTTTCAAAGCCGTTTACATTTTTAAGAGTTACCTGAACTATTTACACCGCTGGGTCATATAATTCTGACTTTTCATTAACCCACATTTTACGAAAGATTAGACTGATTGAAAGACTTGAAGAATCTGATAATTCTGATGTACCTAGATTATAGCTTCGGACTGTGATTGCGATAAGTAAAAGAGACTCCTAAACTAAGATTCTCGTATTTTGCAGGAATAAAAAGGTTTCATGAGTTCAACTCACACTTGGTTTTCTCTCTCCCTACAAAGTCGAAATTATGGAAAAAATTCAAAATTCTATAAATTTGAAACTACTTGATAAAGTGTGCGCCACTTCAGGATCTGCCTCAGTGGCCAAAACAAAGGACGTTTACGGGAGAAAAAACATAAAAACTTCAACAATGATTTATGGAAAAGTTCGAGGACAAAATAACCCCAAATTTTGAAATGACCCATATTGCAAGTCCAACCACATATGAAGCCAACGGTTTATCCTACAAAGCTCTGGATGGTCTCATTCGATTCTAAAAATTCAATTCTGTTGAAAATCGATGAAAAAACAATACCTTTACATCGAGAGTTTCGAGCTAGGGAGATTGGAAAATTACGAATAAAACCGGTATTTTACACCCTTTAGAAGTGACTGACAATAACCAAAAACTAGTAAAAATATATAACCAAAAAATAGTAAACCAAAACAATATTGTTTCAAGCGTTTTACCCCTCTTCAATGTTTACATTAATTTCAAGGTATGTAGAATGGAAAAATCAAATAAACATTTTTCCGTCCGTCCGTGAGGGAAAACGTTTTCAAAACGCTTTATCTTGAAAACTTTCGATATAATATATTTCAAATTAATGAAAGAATAACACCTAAGTATATATTATATACTTAGGTGTTATTCTTTCATTAGTTTGAAATTTCCAAAAAAATCAATAGTCACATTTATGATACCACTCAGAGCTCTGTGAGATCAACCGTTTTTCTAATGAGGATAGTAAATTATTATTTATTGAATTAATAAATTTTCTATGACTTTTTTTCATCAATTTATGATAGTGTAGACGATCAACCATTAGGTAATAACGTGTTTATTGTGGTATTAGAACACGTGGGCCCTGCGAAACCAGCCACCAAGGACCACCATGAAAGATAGTAGACAGTTCTCTCGCAAGGTTAGTTGCTTCCCTTACTCTGAGAGTCGGACGATTGATGATTCAGAAACACGAGTGCGAATTGCACATGAACGCTCGCTGTGAAGTGAGCCGAATTTCAGCTGATCAAATGCGATTTTGTGTCGTCTCTTTGAAAAGGATTTCATGTCACAAAGTTTCCTTAACAACCAAAAATGAAATTAATTTCGTATTGAAGGCATCAACAGCTTTGTGATAACGATGTTTTGGTGGAAGGATTTTATTACAATATAATCTAAATTGTTTACCTTGCGCGATAATGTGGCTGAAAGGTACTAAAAAAGAATAATAAACCGTTGTATAATCATTGCAGCGTTCTTGTAATTAGGGCAAAACAAGCTGCCCCAGACTTCACCCATCCTTCATGGCTGCCTCCTGGAACTGTTCATTATCTTCTTTTAAGAGTACGAAACCATAAAGATGTACTTAAGCGTAAATAATGAAGGTATTTTATTGGCTTCATATCCTCTTAACCTGTGCTATTTGGGAGCCTTTTGGCACGGATTGGTGGCGTTTGACATTGCGCCAGTAAAACCTCTCGTGGATTAATATACATCTTATAACCATTTTTCAGTAATTTTTACGACCCTTGACTGCCAAAGTTGAACAATGCCACTGGTCTAAAATCGATGATGGATAGTACAGACTTCGTATAGGAGTGAAATTTGACTAGATTACCGTGACGATCATAATAGAATAATTTCGAGACCTCGAATTCTTTGTTAAGCTGATAATGGGTGTCAAAGCAGCTTTTGGGCAGCGGTTTTTTCTGTCATACTGGGTTGTTATTTCTAAGCTTCATTCAGCTTATTAATGATTTCTCTTCCATTCCATCCCTACTCGATATATTGGAACTCTCACTGGTGTGGTTTAGGAAGTGGAATTAACGACCAGTCTCTTGGGCGGGTTTGAATTAATCTGTTGTACCTCCCAAGCTCCCAATAGGATGGTGTAAGTTGGTAAACTCATTTAAAATGTAAATGGAACACTTTTATAATTTGCTGCAGAATTTCGCTGGCCGAATCACCATAATAGGCCAGTTTACTTCGGCTCAAAAAATGTGGGCGTAAGGATTGACGGTGATTTAACTTATTTACTTGGCTGAACATGCTCAAAGACAAATCATTACAACTTACCACTACTTTTGAATAAGAATAATAAATTTTATAAGT